>JAWWEX010000066.1:1682659-1695526 GCA_035583215.1 Arremon brunneinucha
AGGACACAGAACTCCAGGTGTGGCCTCACCAGTGCTGAGCACAACAGCGCTGGGAGGTGCTGGTGCCCCCAGCCCCATCCTGGGCAGCACCTGGGTGGGATGGGAATGGCTTTTTCCAAACAGTTCCTCCTCCTCAGATACGCTCTGCACATCCGTGTCTGGCCAGGAGCTCAGCCATTTATTTTTCCTCTCCATAGGCGTGTTTGGAGCTGTGGGTGGCCCTCTCCTGTTTAAAATAAAGAAGCCAGGGGGAAGCTTTGTTCTTTGCAGGCTGAAAAAATCAGAGCATCTGGGTGGGAGAAGGAAGCAGCAGAGCTCAATGTGCTGGAAGTTTCCCCACCTGAATTTTTGTTTTGCTTGGGTTGAAGGAAACGGAACAAGGCAAAAAGAAGACAAGAACTTTGCAGACAGACAGAATCATCCAGGTGATGGAAATGCTGTGAATCTGGATAATCACAATACTGGAATTCTTGTTTCTACAGATGATCAGAAACTGAAAGCATTTGATATCATCTCGCAGCTCCTGAGTGGCCTCAAGCCAGGTTTCGTTGGATTAAATATTCCTGGAGCAATCAGCCCAATTCAAAGACATCTGCAGGGTCATTCAAGGCAGAATGTGTTTCATTCTATAGTATTTTAATATAAAAGAGGTCTCTCTAGAACTTCTCTCACAATTTGCCTCCATTTTTACTATTTGAAGCATGAAATAGTTCCTTTAATCATGGCTGCCAGCCCCATTTAAAGCAAAACAAGCAGGGCTAGATGAGTGCTTTTAAATTTCACTATTTTTTTAAAATATCCTGACATTTTGCAAAACCATCCTGGCAAACTGGGAGACACCAAATTCTCTGAAAAAATGACTGTGAGCAGCCCAGCCCAGCCCAGTCCAGGAGCACACAGGGCCATGAAGGACTAAGCCACCTCATCGATCCTCCCAGCCCAGGACAGCTTGGGCTTCTGCCTCCCCTTGCACCTCTGAACCTCGTCATAAATATTAATATTCCCCCTGTGCAGTGGAAATTTGTGCAGGGCGGGGACATTTATGACTTGTCACGGGATGCTGGACAGCACCAACACCCCCTGGGCAGGGAGGGCATCCCAAGCTCTTCCCTCACCCTGTTTCTGCCACAGGGAGCAACTCCTGGATTGGAACAACTCCTGGGACCTTCCAGTGAGGAACAGCCTGCAGCGGCCTTAATATCCAGAATCCTTGATTTACACGGTGCTGCTTCTATCACTGCTTAACTCATCCCTGTGCATCCACGGCAAAGCCCATTTTCCTGCCTGGAATTTCATTCCCGGCTAAGGGACGGCAGGAGAGGCTTCGTTATTGCCTGTCGTGAAGCGGGAGAAGAGCCTGGTTTGGAACTGGTGTTTTGCAGGTCATTAATCCCAGCCCTGGATGGGAGCCTTTAGCTTTTGACCTCCCCAGTGACCGAGTTATTTACTGCAGACGACAAATGGTTATTTTTCAAGAGTTGTTTTCCAAAGGTTTTTTTCCCCATTTTGGAGTCTTTGTGGAGCATTGTAGGAGCCCTCATGGTTCCCCTGTCTCGTATCCTTAATCCACCCTGAAAGATATACAGGGCACTTTAGGAATGACTCATGCCAGGGTAAGAGGATGGTTATGCAATATCCACATTATTCCTATTATTTCTTGGATGCCTCAGACTCATAACTCTGCATGGTCTTAATATTGAGGGGGAATTTGAGCTGCATAACATCCACAGAAAATCTCCGAGAGTTTACTGATGCAGTTCCCAAATCCAGTCCATGTCTGTGATCAGCACTAAAAATGGGCCGAAAATCGGGTATTTAGGGTTGAAAATCGGATATTTATTGTGATTTATTGCACGTGTAAATGTATCCTGTGACAAATGAACATTAAATCAGGATTTTAAAGTGACTCCCTGGCAGGACTGATGCCAGTCATAATTATCACATAATTATGACATAATCATCTCTAACATAATTGATGCCAGCAGATAAAGGGGTGAATCCTGTTCTGAAAAATTACTGGGGAGGGTGGGAGCTGGATCCCACCAGCCCAGGAGCTGCTCCCTCAGAGGGAAGGGGAAAACTGGGAGCAGGGAGATAAGGAACAACCAGCCCAAGATGAAGTTTCCATGGGGAGGAAGCAGGAGGAGATCCATGCACACAAATGGTCAGTTTTCACCTCTTTGGTTGTGCCACTCCATGTCCATTGCTGTAGGTGATCCACAGAGCCAGGACAGCTTTCCTGGGGCTGCACTGCACAAACAACACTCAGCCAAGCTCAGGACAGAGTGAAAATTAAAGAGGACGAGGTGACAAACACGAAATCCCCCCAAATGATGCTCCCAGCTTAAATTTCCATGGCCTGATCTGTGTTTTGGCTGAGCAGGGAAGGCCTCCACGGTGGCGTGTTGGTTTAGTGGTTGGAGGATGACATAAAATAAAAGGCCTGGGTTCAAAGGGCCTGGCTGTTTACGGGAATCCCACCCCCCGAGCCCTGGCAGGAGCGTCCCGGATTACTCATCCACGTTAACTCTTTTGGATAAACATTTCCCTGTCGAGCCTAAGGTCGAGCTGCGCAGCCCCTGACAAGGGGGAAAAAAAAGGAAAAAAATCCATGTTCGAAAATAAACACAACACAGGTCTGAATTAGGGGCTTGTTCCTTACAAAGAGGAGATGTATTTACACAAGGGCAGCTCGTCGGGACGCGCTGGTTTTCCAAAGGAGAGAGCTCTGGAGGGAGCTGGATATCACTGAGTGGCAGCACTTGAAGAGGAAGGGTTTGAGCCGTGCCAGCTGTGCAGGGCAGGAGTTTGGGAATGGCTTTGGAGCTCAGGAGGGGAAGGACCTGGCAGGCAGGGCGGGATTGAGTGGGAAAGCGATCTCACGCTCCAACGACAGGAACGCCTCCAGCCCCACGTCCAGCGCCCTCAATCACTGCCATCCACTGAGTTTCCATGATGTCGAGCAAGTGGGAAGGAAAATAGGCTGGAGTTAAATGGAGGATGGGAGCGTGGAGCAAAATCGGGGTAGATTTGGGGCAGGTTTTTTTGGCTTTCCCCAACGAAGGTGGCGGCACATTTAAAAGTAAGAATTGAAAGAGAAACTCAGCTCATGATGATGAATGGTCAGGAATTGTACTTGAGAGCAGCCCCAGCACATTTAATAGATGTTATAAATGTCTGCATCCAGCCTAGGAGGTGAAAGCAGGGTAAGGGGCATTGATGGGAAATAAAATTCCCAGCAGAAGAAGCATCAGGGTGTGTTCCAGGTCTGGAGAAACCTCTGTCCTACAAACTGCAGCTCATCAACAGGAATTAATTAGGAAGAAATCCTTCCCTGGAAGGGTGGGGAGGCCTGGCACAGATTCCCAGAGAAGCTGTGGCTGGCCCTGGATCCCTGGAAATGCCCAAGGCCAGGCTGGAGCACCCTGGGACAGTGGAAGTGTCCCTGCCCATGGCAGGGGTGGCACTGGATGAGCTTTATGGTCCCTCCCAACTCAGCCTATTCCATGATTCCATGATCATTTCTGTAGCAAATAAAACTGAAAGAACAGAGAATTCTCTTTGCAGTGCAGTACAAGAACGACACATGTTAAATCTGTTTTACAATTCAGCAGCACTGTTACATCATTTCCATTTTCCCTTTTATTTTCCCACAAATTTTTAATTTTTTCTTTTTTAAAGCTGAAAAATGCTGATACTCTGGAGACAACTTAAAGCGTTGTCTTTGACAACTTAGGATATTCCTAAAAATTTGGCAAGACCATCACCTTGGCTCTATCCACATGCTGGACAGGATTAGCATCTCAAATGCTGCTCACGCCATCATCTTCTGGGCATAACAACGACAATAAAGAAAGAAATTCCAATAAAACTGGAAAAAAAAATCTCATTTCATAAGGATTCTGTCTAACCTTCAGCTGGAAACAAGATGACAAATAGGCCAGCAAGGCCAACTAAGATTTTTTTGGGGTATTGATTTAACGCAGAGAAGCCACAGTCGGTAGTTTATCAATTCCAGTGGAAACCAAGGATCATGGAACTCAAAGGTATTAATCACTGTGGATTACAGAACCCAAGGCTTCTATTAATTTCCCTGCCAGTTTCGTTATCTTCTCAGATTTTCCTGTCATTTCTTTAAGGCTTCCCTTGTAAATTTTGCATTTTGAGCTGCGAGGGGCCATTAGAGGATGGCAGGAGTCCTGTGCTTTTCTCGTAATGAACTCTCAGGTTACCCCGGCTTTTCCTGTGCAAACAAACTGAAGCCACACACAATTATCCCTCAGCTGCCCAGGCAGACATTCTCAAGGAGGATCTTCTATTTTTAATCCAGCTATTGGAATAAACTGGGGAAGGCTCCCAGGCTTTGCAGCCCCTTGTTTGGGCTGAAAATAAAACATCAGCGGTGCAAACGCACGTCTGGCGCATCATCCGTGTAAATAATAATTTGGGGGTTGTTCCAGTTGGGATTTCAGGAGTTGGGGCACACCATGGAGGTAGAAATCTTCCATTTCTACACAAATCATGGTTTCACTGAAAACTCCAGGGATTTATATCAGAACAATGAGAAAGTTTGCATCCCACCCTTCTCTGATTAATTCACTCAACACAGGTTGTGTTTTCACCTTCTTTCTACAAACATCACAAATAAAACTGAGATTCCCATTCCAAAAAACTCTTGAATCACAGAATCATGGAATGGTTTGGGTTGGAAGGAACCTTAAAGCCCATTTTATTCCATCCCTGCCATGGCAGGGACACCTTCTCCTGTCCCAGGTTGCTCCAAGCCCCGTCCAACCTGGACTTGGGCACCTCCAGGGATGCCCAGTGCTGTCAAGGGCTGGGTCTTGGGCTGTCACCAGAATTCCCTAAAAGTTTTCACCCACATGGATTCAACCCCGTCCATTCCATTTAAAGCAATCACTGGTTCCACAGTGTTGGCCCTGCAGCCCTTAGAATTGAAGAAATGCTCTTTAAAAAACAGGAATTATTGTTGGAGATGTTATTACATTTAACCTTCCATGCCATTTCCCTTTGCAGGTTGTACTAAGGCAAAGCAAACACATTTTCTTCCATTTTTTTGAGTTATTTTTACTTTAGCTTTGCAGTTCAGCAGCCTCCTCAAGCTCTGTTGGCAGGACAGAGTTCCTCATTCATCAGTGGCAACATTTTCCCTTTGTTTCATTCTCCTCTAGCCAGGAACATAATCCAGTCATGATGTTCAGCATGGTTACAGCACCAATATTTCATGAGAAGTAAAGAGGGATCAAAACTAGTCCCTAACTTATGTATGGGGGAGGAGGAGATGCAGGAAGATTTTATTTGGTTTTATGCAGATTTTCTTTCATTTTACGCAGAATTTCTTTGACTTTACGCAGAGCTTCCTTGATTTTGTGCAGAATTTTGCAATTTTCAGTAAGAACCTACTCCCAGCCGCACTGCAACACACCACAATAATTCAGGAAAAGCTTCTTTGGATTCCCCAAGTCCTGCTTAACAACTTTTAACCATTTCCACGCCGCCATTTGTTTCACTCAGCGCCAAACAACCTCCCCATTTATACAGCTTTTCCCCCCAGCCACAAAGTGAGCATATAATATATTACAGGTCGATTTCCTTTGATATCCCCCCATCCCCAGCTGTCTTTCCCCACTCCCAATTCTTGGATTAAGCAGCTCCCAGGCAGCCCACGGAGCAGGACAGCAGGAGAGCTCTGCAATAAGCCCTAAATTGAAAGCTCTGCTGTGTCTCCCCACCGGGAGAGCCTGCTGAGATAGGCTTCTTTTAATATAGCCTTAATAGGCTCAGTTAATTAAGTTCAGTCTATCTGGAGGGGTTTTCATGGCCTATGGAGCCCCGGCAAACGGGAGCCGATTCCTGCCCCGCTTGTTATCAATTGAGGTTCAGGGAAAAGTGATTGCAGCACTCGGGAGAGAAAGAAAGGGAATCACCTTGGCTGGTTTTGCTGGCTCTGCACATTTCTGAGGATCCCAGCCCGGGGCCAACATCCATCGAGCTGCTGGGGGAAGACGGGGCTGGGAAAAAACGCATCCTCAAGGTTTGAACTTTGGAGCAGCCCCTGCTCCTCCTCGCACCGCCTTCAAGCATGAGCTGCTGGGGGCTGTTAATCACTCAATTAGGCTCTAATTATCAACAGCCGCCGCATCAAAAGGCCTCCCGTGGGCAGGGCAGGGTTGTGGCGGGTCTCTGTGACAGGTGATCCCTGCCCACAAAGGGCTCGCATCAAAGCGGGCGCGCAGCTGATGCTGCCCGGCTCCCTCCGGCCCGGCGACACGGAGCGCGGCTTTCAGCGATTGTTCACCCAGTCCCGAGGCTTTTATCGATTGTTCACTCAGAACCAGGGCTCAAATCAAAGTCTGGCCCCGGGCAATGGGGCTGGAGGAGGTTTTGTGGCATCCCAGAGTGTCCTGAGCTGGGAGGGATGCTCAAGGATCATCGAGTCCGACTGCTGGCCCTGCACAGCATCACCCACAAGAGTCACCGAAATCGCCCTGGAGCTCTGGCAGGTTTGGTGCTGTGAGCATTCCCTGTGCTCAGACACCGTCTGGATGAAAATCCTTTTCCAATATCCAACCTACACTTTTGTGGGAAGAACCTTTTCCAGTATCCAACATCCACCCTCTGGGAGAAGAAACTTTTCCCAATATCCAACTTGCACCTTTGTGGGAAGGACCTTGTCCAGTATCCAAACTCCACCCTCTGGAGAAAGATTCTTTTCCAATACCCAGCCTCCATACTCTGGGAGAAGAAACTTTTCCCAATATCCAACCTCCATCCTCTGTGGGTAAAACCTTTTCCCAATATCCAGCCTCCACCCTCTGGGAGAAGAAACTTTTCCCAATATCCAACTTTCCCCCTCTTCCAATATCCAACCTACACTTTAGTGGGAAGAACCTTGTCCAGTATCTAAACTCCACTCTCTGGAGAAAGATTATTTTCCAATATCCAACCTCCACACTCTGGGAGAAGAAACTTTTTCCAATATCTAGCCTACACCCTCGAGGGGAAGAAACTTTTCCCAATATCCAACTTTCCCCCTCTTCCAATATCCAACCTATACTTTTGTGGGAAGTATAGGGTTCACTTGTCCAGTATCCAACCTACACCCTCTGGGGAAAGAAACTTTTATGAAAATAAATTTATTTAAACTTTAAACCTTCACCCTCTTCCAATGTCCAGTCTGTACCTTTGTGGGAAGAACCTTTTCCAGTACCCAACCTCTACCTTCTGGAAGAACCACCTTTTCCCAGAATACAACCTCCACCCTGAACACCACTTCAGGCTGTTCCCTTGTGTCCCCTGTGCCAAAATTCACAGCCTTCAAAGGGAGCTCTGCAGGCAGATCCCTCTGTAATCACAACAATGTCTCTGATACTGAAAGCTGGCACCGAGGTGAGGCTTTCCCAGCAGCTGGGGCTGTCCTGAAGGTAACCCTGAGACCTGGAGCAGCCTTGGAGGAGCTGCTGGATCTCTTCCAGGCAGGGCAGAACAAAGCCTCTGAAATATTCTGGACCAGAATTCCCTGTTTGAATGAGACACAAATATAAATACCATCCCTTCCAACACTGCAAGCTGATTCTGAGGGTTGGGAATGCCCACATTCTCTTTCCTTCAAATATATGCAAAATACCTCTTTAGTGTGAAATAAACTATTTTGCAGATATTCAGGCATTTTTTGTCTCTCCTCAATGTAAAGATCTCATTTACTGTCCCAACATGTCCTGACAGGGCTAAAAGTTCCTATTACCCATTGCTTTGGATTAAATACAGTTTAGTAACACTTGGCCTGTAATGCTGGTTTAACTTTTGACCCATTTCTGATATTTAGCATGCACAGCTTTAATTGAATTAAGAAGCTGCGCTTTCCCAGAGTAACAAAACTCGTGGGGAAACACCTCAAGGAGAAATGGTCAGGTTGGGGCAAGAATGTTCTGACATCTAGCTGGGTGTAAAGAGCCAGTGGAAAACTGAGTCCAACAATCAAGGATGGTCCAAGAATACAAGAATTCTCTCACCCTTTCCAGTCCCAGTCTCATTTCCTGGGTTTTACCGTGACTTGGGGTTATAGAGGCACGCAGTGAGTCAGCCTGGATCAATTTTCCTAATCCTCACAAAATGTTGATAATTTGTTCAGCTGTTCCCTTTTAACAGAGTGACAGAACAAATGCAGGAGGAGAATTTCAGGCTTGGGTTTCTTTCAGCAGCTCCAGCCTGGCATCCAGCTGAAAGCTTGTGATGAAGGACTTTAATTCCAGCACTAAAAGTATTTGATGACACTCTTTTTATCCTCAATGACATGATAAAGGTGGGGCTGGGGGGAAAAAAGGATGCCCCAGTCAACCTTTCCTGGGCTGGAATTCCCAACCTCTGGAGCTGGAAGGAAAAAAGAATGCTCCAGTCACCTTTCCTGGGTTGGAATTCCAAGCCTGTGGAGTTGGAGGGAAAAAAGGATGCCCCAGTCTCTTTAGGGCTCCTGGGCTGGAATTCCCAACCTGTGGAGCTGGAATTCCTCAGAAGGGTCCACTCCTGACCCTTCCAAGGATGGAAATGCTGCAGGTCCAGCATCCCCAGGCTCCATGCAGGAATCCCCACTCCCCTCAATAGTCAAGGAATGAAAACCCTCAGTGGGTTTGAAGGAACAATCCAGGGATGTTGTCACCAGCTCTGGATCCTCAGCTCTGCACATTTGTCCACCCGCATCGTCCTGCTGGTGGCCGAGGGCATCCCGTGACATCAATCCCTTTTATCCTTCCAGGATTTCTTGTCCAGGTCAGCAAACAAATATTTTGTGGTAGGGATGGGCTATTTAAGGGTTCCTGAGAGCTCCTGGGTGTATTTATAAATTCTATATATAATAGATTCCTGCAGATAAACCCCTCAGCTGTAAAGCCTGGATTATTCTTGCCCAGGCTGAAAGCAGCACCAGCATTTCTCACAGATGTGTCATCCATTCCTTCACCACCTGGGATTAAGTCTAATCAAAAGTGACGTCCAAGACAATCCTCATAGCCAGTTATTTGTTTTCTTAGTGCAGGCCAGAAGATTCCTTCTTGCAATCTTGCAAAATATTACAAAATATTACCTTATGTCCTTACAGAGTCCTGGCATTACGTGAAAAAGTAAGGAGTGAGCTGGAGGAGTTCAGGGGTGAAGAAGTTTAATATTTTGAACTTTTTCCTCTAAATATGGATGTTAGAAATGTTTGGATTGTAAATTACATAAATCTACAAAGGTGGCACAAAGTGGGGAGTTTAATTTAGATAAAAGCAGAACAAAGCGCATGGAAATCAGTAACATCATCTCATTGTTTGAAGAAATATCTGACCTGGAAGGAGGATGGTGTTTATTGAGACTGAAACAACATCCTTCTCCTGAAATACTCTAAAAATGGTCCAAAATTGCAAAGTGCTTCTGTGTGCTGGATCCTGTGGATAAGCAAAAGAAAAAGATGTGGTAGATGTGATGGATGAGTGATGTCATGGCTGACTCTCAATAAAAAGGCAAATATCATGTATAGGTGTTAAGAGATGTTTTATAGATTTGTAGTTATGTTTTTATCATGGGGTGCCCTGGGTTTGGACATTTTTGGGAGGTTTGGCTCATTACTATGGCAACAGCTGACCTGCAATCAAAGTGATCTCCGCCACTGGACAGTGAAGGAAGAGTTGATGGACAGAACTTTGGGAAGAACCAAAGGGTTTAAAGGTGAAACCTCCATTGTGTGGGCGAGCCCATGGTGGGAAAAATCCTCTGCTCCAGCCCTGTAACATTTCCTCTATTCAGCCCTCTGTTGTATTTTTGATAAGGTTTTAATAAACCTTTTCAATTTTTGGAAGTGAGCAGCATTTCTCACATCAGAGGAGGATTCCTGGGATAACCAAGGGGCTTGGAAACACCTGGAATGGGAGAGGGGCTTGGAAACACCTGGGAGAGAGAGAGGGGCTTGGAAACACCTGGGAATGGGAGAGGGGCTTGGAAACACCTGGGATTGGGAGAGGGGCTTGGAAACACCTGGGAATGGGAGAGGGGCTCTCCTGGTGCCAGAGCAGAGGAGCTGCACTCCAAGGCTCCCAGCCTGGGCAGGGCAGAGGTCCTGCATGGCTGGGGAGTGACTCAGGCTGCTCTGCTGAGCCCTGTGGCTTGGCCAGGCTGCTGAAGGTTTTGTTCTGAGCTGACATTTCTCGCTCTGATTAATCCTTCCCAGCCCCTGGGCTCAGCTGACTCGGCTGAGCCATTGTTCGGCTCTGTGAACTTCGCCTCCTTTTCAGGGCTTTAAACAGAGGACCCCTCTCCCCTCCCCACCTCATCCTTCTTGCTAAAAGCCTGTTTGTAAGGGCCATAATGAAACTCCAGGTGGCCTGGTGATTCCTGAGTAATCCCCTGAGGGATTTGGAGCACTTGGTTATGCCTCATGCATGGTAACAAGCCATGGATGTGATTTTCCCCCTCTTGCTTTCCGCTGGGCTGTGATTTAAGGAGTGCAGGGCATTAAATGCTCAAAAAAAAAAAAAAAGAAAGTTCAAAATCAAAACAATCCCTGGAAACACAACAAGCTCTGCAGTGTGTGTGTGTGTGTGTGCATGGGCAGTGTATCCAGCAGCTCCCACTGAACATTAGATTATCTCCCGAGCCAAGCACCACTGAGGAGAGCAGCAGAAAACTCTGGGGCAGATAACTCAGATAAATCCTGTTATCTCACAGCCAGGCACCCTCTCCTGGTCCCAATTCCCCCCGATCCCACATGGAAACATCACCCTGGCCATGCCACCAAGCACCTTTGAGCTTGGGAAATGGTGAGAGTCAGAACATTTCCCCCCTCTAAAGGAAACAGCAGAAGAGCAAAATGAGTTTTCAAGGCTGAAAAAAAAATAATAAAAAGAGGTTCAGGGTATTTGATGAGGTTCCAGAGGTTTGCTTGCCACAGGTATGAAGGCCAAGTGGAGCAGAAGAGGCAGAAGAAGCTTGGGAAGGTGGAAATGGGATATTGGGATGCTACCTGGACACTCCAGTGGTTCATTTCCTTGCCTGGCACCAGAACCTGCCCAGACTTTGAGCAGAGGTGAGGAAGGTGAGGGAGCCTCTTCTAAAAACCCCTGAGATAAATCATTGCATTGGCTGTGAGCTCACCTCTGCTTATGGAGTTATTTTGGGTGTTTCCATGGATTGGTGAGAATTGCTAATATTGTTAAGGAAAAAAACCTATCAGAACTAAGATCAGGGTGCAGCTAAAGAGGGGCTGAACTACTAATTCTCAATGAGTGACAGCAAACCAGGCCCTCCCTTGCCTTGCACCCCAGAATGGACATTGTGTGCCCCCTCAGACGTGTGCTGGCGCTGTCAGGGCTGAAGGGATTACAGCTCTGATCCCCTGCAGCCACCCTCGCCCTCCTGCCTGGCCAGCAGCGCATTGTGCTCCATCGGTTCCACCACAAAGGAATTTCATGGCAGAGCCAGGAGGGATAAATCACCAGCAAATTGCTATTGGCAGGGCGAGGTCGGGAGCGAGGGGAGAGAAGGACCTGGAGACAGGGAGGGAAAGGGAGAAAGGCAGAGAACAGCTTTGGTGCGCGCTGAAATCCTTGCCTGATTTTGGTTTGAGGCTCCAACCCAGGCCAGCAGCTGCTGCAGATGATGTATTACAAACGACTTATTGCTGTAATGCATCATGAAGCTCCATGGCCCTGCTGACAGGTTCCCCTCATACATCATCAGAGCACTGCCCAGCAGGAACGGGAGTCCTGCAAACCAAACAGCTCCACAATTTTCTTGTACAGTCCCAAACTCCCCCCCCTGCCCCATTCTCCAAATTGTGAATTTCTTTTCTGCTCTATTAAAGATTTCAGCTTTGAAAAGGGTGGGCCAGAGCAGGCCCTCATTAAACGGGCTCTGATGGTTTCATAAGTCCCTGAAGTCATTAAAGGGTTTAATGTAAGAGATTAGCTATTGCTATTGTTGCTCAGCACAAATAAATTCTCTTTAAATACTTTTTCATGCCCTCCTGGTAGTGAGTGAGGAGCTCAAGCTTGAATGTGAGGAGGACCTTGGGGCTGAGACAAGCTCTGTTCAACCTCTTTAAAATAAAATTCAGAGCTTTGAGCAGCAGGGCTGTGTCGTGGTGACCTCAGATATCCCTGGAGGTGGAGATGGTGTCACATCCAGAGGGGAATTGTGTGGCTTCAAGATAAGCAGGAGCCCTGGATGCTCAGCCCTCCTGGAAGTCAGGCCCTAAAATCCCACAGGTTGCATTGCACATAAGAATTAAAAAAATAAAATTGAGGTGAATCCAGGCAAGGGTTATGAGCAGTTTAGTGATGACATCCAGAGTTGCAAAACCCAAAAGGTAGAAATACTAATTTTGTGTAGTGGTTTTGGTTTGTTAATTGAAGATTTTGTTAATTTTGAGATTTTCTTAATTCGTGTATTGACCAGTGTGGTGGGTTTTAGTGTTGGTTAATTATTCATGTATTTAATTTTTGTTGTGAGGTAGGGAGACAGGATTAGGGGCACCTGTGGCATCTCCACCCCAAGGCACAGAGAGCTCAGGTCCAGTGCTGGACAAGGAGGCTGCACTTGGGTCTCTCCCCTCTCCTGAGACCCCAGGGACTGCTCCAGGTGTGAGGGGTTTTGTATTTGTGGGGTATCCCCACGAAGGGAGGAATGATGAATCTGACTCTATGTTCAGAAGGCTAATTTATTATTTTATGATACTATATTTTATTAAAAAATACTATACTAAACTATACTAAAGAATACAGAAGGATAATAATGAAAGGATAATAATGAAAACTTGTGACTCTCTCCAGAGTCCCGACACAGCTTGGCCCTGATTGGCCAAAGAGTGAAAACAAC
>JAWWEX010000066.1:1695795-1707498 GCA_035583215.1 Arremon brunneinucha
TTTCCTTTTTCTCTGAGGCTTCTCAGCTTCCCAGGAGAAAAATCCTGGGTGAAGGGATTTTTCAGAGAATGTGAATGGCACACTGGGGATGATCCTGCAGGGAATCCACAGGGAATGCAGCTCCCTGAAGCACAGAGACATCGCTGGATGCATCCCACAATAATCTCTGAGCTCTCAGAAGTGCAAAGGGAAGGGATGAGTTGGAAATCAGGGCTTGCATTTTCCCAGGTCATGGAAAGGCATGTGAAGGCACATTTTTTTTTTAAGGATACCTAAAAATAAAATAAAAAACTTCACCGAAGTGAAATCTATCAAAAGGCATGGGATGCCATCAAGTGCAGGGACATGGACCAAAGCTTGCCAAAATTGATCCATTAAAATCCCAGAAAGAGAAAAAAAGGACTTACAAATACTCTGGAAGGGAGATCCCATCAAAGGAAATGCAACTGAAGAAAAAAGAGAAAAGAAAATCAGAAAATTTCATGACTAAAAGAAAATGGATTACATGAGGTGCAGTGCAAAGGACCAAAACGTGCCAAAATTCACCTCACAGATGTTTCAGGGGAAGAAATCAAGGAGGAAGACACAGTTTTGGGGTGAAGATATGTGGGACATGGCACGGATTCCAAAGGAATTCCAAAGACATTCTGGTGTTAAAATTAGGGATCATTTCTCCTTGGATTTATGGGAGAAAAATGAGGACATTTCCATGCAGACAACAGAATGCACTGGTTCACAAACACAAATTAATTTATAAAAAAAGAAAGAAAATGGGAAAACAGGAAAAGTGCCAAGGAATTTTAACTGTATTTGGGTTGTAGGACAAACAGAACCCTTTGCACAAACTCTGGAAAGTTCTGGGTGGCACCAGGGTGACCCTGAGGAGGTGCCCACTTGAGAGGGGCCGTTCCTGGGCACTGCTGGAAACTCCAGCAGGGAATTGCCAGCAATTTCTCAGAAAAGCATTTCATGGGAGGGAATCAGCACCTTGGATTTGCCTTGGAAATGCCCCTGGGTTGGGCGCTGCTGCTGACATTCCAGAGCTATTTTGGATCCAAGATTAAGTGTCTTTTTATTTTGTTGAAATGGGCTTTAATTGAAGGCGCTGCTCTGCTCGAGGAGCACCAAACCAACGTGGTTTGGTGTTTTTCTTTCCCAAATCCTAAGGGGACGTGCCCCTAGACCAACATTCGACTGTTTTGTTTTTGGGTTTTTTTTTTTCCCCCTTGGTCAAAAGATCCAGTGTGTGCTAATTCTGTCGGGCTCCCTCTCACTCAATCACTCATATTCAGTGCCCCCTAAAGAAACATTGCAGAAGCCAGAAAGGTAAGAAATTACCCAAATGAGCTGCCTGTGCTTCTCCCTCACATATCACACACGGAATTGTTGCCACCTTGCTGGGAAAATTAGCCCTGGCTTGGCTTTGCTTATCAAATAACAGAGGAGGTGCTGTGCTGGGTCAGGGGCTGGCCAGGATTGGGGCTGGGAGGGAAAGGATCGTGCAGAATTTTATCTGAATTTATATTTGTATTTATATTTGATCTTCTAAATTAAATGTTCGGAGATTTTGTGCTGAGATTTGGTGGCCATGCATTGCCCATACAGAAAAGTTGTGTATTTTCCCTATTTAATCTCTGAATGTGCCCTATTTAATCTGGAAATGGGTTTAATTTAATCTGTGAATGTGCCTTTTTTAAATCTGGGAATGGGCTAAATTTAAAGATAAAAAGTTCTTCTAAATTAGAGAGAAACCCTCTGATTTTATCACTTTGCAAACTCCTGTCTTGGCTGGGTAATGTGCTTCATTTAATCTGTGAATGTGTCATTTTTAGTCTGTGAATGGGCTTATTATGAAGGTAAAAAGTTCTTCTAAGTTAGGGAGAAACCCTCTGGTTTTATCACTTTGCAAACTCCTGTCTTTGTTGGGTTCTGCTGAAGTATTAATGTATAAATGGGCTCAAGAAATGTTTGACTTCATCCCAAAAATGCAGTTTTGCAGAAATCCTTCTTTAGCAGAATGTTTTATCAGAAACTTTGTGATTTCTCATTTTGCAAAGCTTTGTTTCAAAATTCGCCTAAATTTGATAACATCAGGCCTGGGGAAACAAAATAAAGGCTAAAGTAGAGAAAAAGAAAGGATTTTCTTCCTGAATCCTATTTTTATTTCCTATTTCTAAGGAACCCAAAGGCCTTTGCTTCAGTTTGACTCAAGACATGATAATAACAAAAAATAAATTCAGTCATGGTGCTGAAAAACCAAATTTTCATACAAATTTATTTGTAAAAGCCACTTATGCCCCATTTACTGGGAGCTGATGATGGCTGTATCTTTAATTAGGGTAAAAAATTAAATTCATAATTAATTATTGAAATTTCAGTCTAGACCCAGCAGAAGGTGAAGGAGAACCCAGCAGGTGTTGGGTTCTGGAAAACTGCATTGACCTGAGGCCCTGGAGAAGCTTCCAAAATTAAATTATAGGACTGAGATTGTGGGTGTGGAGTTTGATAGAAGTGTGTGATATCACAGGCTGGAAAACTTGGAGTTTAATGTTTTAGAATATAGTAATAGATATAAAGCATGATGGACGTTTTAGGGAGGAGGCTGCTTCTTCTTCTTCTTCTCCATGGGTTTGGGTGGTTTTGTGTAATTGGATAAAAAAGTCCACATTGCGGGCAGGGGTGGTTGGTTATTGGGATAAATGTAAAAAATAATTTAGGTGTCATTTCTTAATTGAACAGTTTATATTTCAAATGCATTGTAGAGAGAGAAGGGAGTTCATTTTTAGTTTGTTAGGGTGAAGTTCTACAGCTCTTTGTGTTTGTGAGACTGTGACAAAGATAAGAACTGATAAACATCTGAGTCCCAACAAGAAATACCCTCCAGCACATTTAATCCCGACTTTGGGATTAAAAGAAACAAAGTCTGCGGAGGATGTTTGATTTCCAACGGATTTCCGAGTCACCAGGGCAAGCACCAGCCCTCCTTTGCCTCCTGCTGCAGCCAGGACAATCTTTGGGATGTGAAAATAAAAACAGATCCAAATTTTGCTTCCAAGGCCACAAGACATTTGTTTAACATAATTTACAAAGTCTTGCTACAGCAAATGCAAATCCTGCAAATAACAGGAGGTTGAAATGATAACAAAACCATAATAATGAACCAAAGATCTATCAAAATTCTGAATTTCAGGAATAACACAGGGGATTCTGCTGCCTGTGCCTCTGAGCTCCTGATTCCTGCTGTCTGCCCCCAGGATTCACCTGCCTCAGGTGCACCTTGTGCCCCACCTCATCCTCTGGTTTTATAATTTATCTGAGGTTGTAAAATTACCTTACATTCAAATTGAAGCTTCTTTATTTTGAAAATTACATGAATTACCCAACACTGTGATTATACATGAGAAAATATGCACTGAGGCTGCATTTCAGCAACCAAAGCAGCCCTGAAATCCAAACAGAGCAGCAAATGCTGCAGCATCCCATGCAGACACCCCCCTGCCTCCTGCTTTCATCAAATCTGGTTTCTTTTCTTGGAGTTTGCTCTGCATCACAGAATTTTGGAGACTAAACCCCAATGAAAGCAAAACCAAGCGAGGTGCTGAAGACAAGAGTGGGAACTCCCAGGGTTCACAATGGGAGGCTCTGAGGCTCAGCAAGTGCAGGGACCTGCCCGTCCTCATCCAGCACAGCCCCAAATCCCAGCTTTGAGGTTTTGGGAGCTTTTCCAGACTGTCCAGCGCTGTCCTGGGCTGTCCTGAGCAGAGAGGGGAAAGTTTTTGATGCTTTGGATGCTTTTGATGCTTTTGATGCTTCCATGGCCAGAGCATGCGGATCTGTGGCCGGAGCCTCCTTACGTCACCAGGGAGAGAAAAACCCCCAACCCCTGCAGCTCCCCAGCCTTCTGCAGCCCAATTTATGTCCAATTTGCAGACTTTCAACATAGCAGCCTCACAGTTCATAAAATCAAACTCAGCCAGGGCTAAGTCTCTGGGTAATGGATTTAGGATCACTCGAGGTGTTACTGGCAGTTCATGATGGGTAACTTTCTTGTTAACTAAAGTCCCTTTTGCTAAATGAGTTCCAGGTTTAACTCCCTCCAGTCCAAGCCTTCACTCTCCCTTTTTTTACCCTTTTTTTTCTTTTTCCCCCCTTTTTTGGCAGCGCTGTTCTGGATGGGAAGGGAGGGGGAGAGGAGGAGGTGGCACAGGACTTTTTATTGGGCTGCACGTGGAGGGCTTTTCATGGCCTGGGCTACGGGGAGCAGAGACAGAGGCAGAGAGAGGGGGGGAGAAAGGTGGGATAAGTCAGTCTTTGTGTGAGGGAAGGTGCTGAAAGGAGGGCTGTGTGCTGGGGCTGGGGAGCAGCCCTCTGGCTCCGCTCGTCTGCGCAGGGCTCTGGAGCCAGCCTGGAGCTCTTTGGTTTCCGCGGGTTCCTGCAGGCACCGTGGGGAGCACGACCAGGCTGGGAGAGCGTGGCTTGGAAAGCATGGCAGGGAAACCACAGCCTGGACATGGCAGGGAAAGCATGGCAGGGAAAACAAAGCATGCCAGGGAAACCATGGCCTGGACAGGGCAGGGAAATCATGGCAAGGCAGGGAAAGCATGGCAGGGAAAGCATGGCCTGGACAGGGCAGGGAGAGCACGGCAGGGAAAGTATGGCATGTACAGTGCAAGGAAACCATGTCAGGGAAAGCACAGCAGGGAAACCGCGGCGTGATAATGGCAGGGAAAGTATGGCAGGGAAGGTATGGCAGGGAAACCACAGCCTGATCAGGGCAAGGAGAGCATGGTAGGGAAACCACAGTGTAATCATGACAGGGAAAGTATGGCAGGGAAAGCGTGGCAGGGAAAGCATGGCAGGGAAACCACAGCCTGATCAGGGCAGGGAAAGCATGGCCTGGACAGGGCAGGGAAACCAGAGCCTAATTGTGGCAGGGAAACCATGGCCTGCTCATGGCAGGGAAGTCACAGCCTGCTCATGGCAGGGAAACCATAGCAGGGAAGCTATGGCAGGGAAGCCATGGCAGAGAAAGCATGGCCTGCTCATGGCAGGGAAACCATGGCAGGCAAATCACAGCCAGGCAGGGAAACTTTGTCTGCACATGGCAGGGAAACCATGGCCTGGAAACCATGGCCTGGACCGGGCAGGGGAACCACAGCAGGAAAACCATGGCAGGGAAAGCATGGCCTGATGATGGCAGGGAAGCCATGGCCAGGCAGGGAAACATGGTCTGCACATGGTGAGGAAGGCATGGCCTGGACATGGCAGGGAAACTGCAGCATGATGGTGGCAGGGAAACCGTGGCAGGAAAACCCCAGCAAGGAAACCATGGCAGTGAAATCACAGCCAGGCAGGGAAATGTGGTCTGCACATGGCAGAGGCATGGAAACCATGGCCTGGAAACCACAGCCTGCTCAGTGCAGGGGAGCCATAGCCTGAACATGGCAGGGAAATCATGGCCTGTTTATGGCAGGGAACCCATGGCCAGGCAGGGAAACCATGACAGGGAAACCACAGCCTGCACATGCCAGGAACACCCAGCCCCTCCTGCCATGGGCTCCCTGGGCTGGCTGTGGTGCCCAGACCCCATTTTTGAAGCAGCTCCATCAGCCATCACCACTGGACCTTCCCTGTGGAGCCCCTGGTGCTTCTCTTCCCCCAGCACTGGGTTTTGCAGCTGAGCAGCTGTGCAAGGTTGGCTCTGCAGGCCATGCATCATTTCCAAATGCTGCCCATCACCCTTGCAGAGTTTGAGGGAACATCATCAAAAACTTTCCCCTCTCTGACAGCACTTCTGGCAAAAATAAAAACGTGGGGCCGTTGTGTTTTGCTTTTAACCAAAGCAGCAGCTTTGTCCTCGCTCTACAGGCCACTTCTGCTTTCAAACATTCACGCCTCAAGTGTTTTCTTGGAAAAATGATCACCCCAGGAACTCTGTGTCTCCTTCCACCGCCCTGCACGGGGCCAAAACGAATGGATCAAAACTGATAAGAGCAGTTAAAACAAGTGTTTAACACAATTTTCTGAGGTCCAATCTCCTTGCAGGAGTTGTTAGCAGAGAGGTTCCTCACTCAGAACACATCTGAGATGAAGCAATAATTCAAGAGTATAAAAAAAGCCTCACTCTAAATGAAAAAATGATGTTATTTTTGGTCTAAAGCTGCATTCTGAGCTGAATTTCAACACCATCATTGACTGAAGGGCCTCCAAAGACCATGACAAGCCCAGACACGGTGCTGCACAGAGAAAGGAGTTTGCAGGCCAAGTTTAGCAACCTCCAAGCCTACTAATGGGTGTATTTTACATTCTGGCTACAATCAAATGGGCCCAGTAGTGATTTATTATTGATACCAAATAAAAACCCACTTGATAATCTCAAAGCATTACCTCCAGGAGAATATTTCCTTTCCTTTCTGGACATGTCAGCCAACATTTTCTTATCCCAGCCTGGGAGAAGCCTGAAACTATAAATGGAATATTACAGGAATCCAGTGGAGGACTCTCCTCCACTCCATTTCATGGTTATTTGTTTGCAGTAACTCAGAAATTGTCATGTGAGCCCCTTTTCCTCTTGGAAGGGGCAGTCTCTCCCTGTGGCTGTGCCAGCTGCTGCCTCCAGCCCAGCCTGGATTGGCTTTCAAACTAAACAAATAATTTTATTTAAAGAAGGAAGAGAAGCAGAAATTGTCCATCAATCCCCGCAAGTCCCCCCAGCTCTGTTTGCTCTGGTTTTGTGACAGAAGCTCTGGTCTCGTGCTCTGCACCATCTCTGGCAAAATCCATGGATGATGTCTCACTAAAAAGCTCCATTTCTAAAAAGTAAAGTGATCTTTTTTATTTTTAAAGCCAGCTCATAAATACTGATTTCAATCTGCCACGATTTCAGTCAGGATTTCCTGGTTGAATGGAATGATTTCCTGATGGAATTTCATTGATTTCAATAGTGGTTCAATATCTCTGGGGAACTGCTGTGAACAGGGTTCTACTGATTGGGCAAAGGTGACTTAGTTGGAACTAATCCTGATGAAGATGATGATGAAGATGATGATGAAGATGAAGATGAAGATGGAGAGAGATTCCCAGCTGGATCAGGACAACATCCACCCTCCCCCAGTGCCCTGTCCTGGCAGAGCCCAGCTGTCCATGAGGAAGCACAGGGTGCAGGGAGAGAACAAAGACAGAAAGACAGGGCAGCAAAATCCTCCAGATCCTTCCAGATTCACCTTTTCCATGAAAAAATTCCTCCTGATGTCCAACCTGAACCTCCCTTCTGCCCCTTTCTTCCTGTGAAACCTCCAGATAATCCTTGCCCAAGATGTAATCGCAGCCCCAAAGAGCTCCCAGATGCACTTTTCTAGCTGCACACCCTGAATCCCATTTCCAGCTGGGATTCCATGAAGAAATTCCTCCTGATGTCCAACCTGAACCTCCCTTCTGCCCCTTTCTCCCTCTGAAACCTTCAGATAATCCTTACCCAAGCCATTATCTCAGTCCTGAGGAGCTCCCTGTTGCACTTTTCCATCTGCACCCCCTGAATCCCATTTCCATCCCATTTTCCATTACCATGGTAGGGAAATCATGGCAGGGAATTCCAAGAAAAAATTTCTCCTGATGTCCAACCTCAACCTCCCTTCTGCCCCTTTCTTTCTGTGAAAACTTCCATATAATTCTTACCCAAGCCATTATCTCCCAAGGATCTTCCTGTTGCACTTTTCCATCTGCAACCCCTGAATCCCATTTCCATCCCATTTTCCATTACCATGGCAGGGAATTCCAAGAAGAAATTCCTCCTCATGTCCAACCTGAACCTCCCTTCTGCCCCTTTCTTCCAGTGAAACCCTCCAGGTATTCTTTATCCAAACCATTATCCCAGCCCTGAGGAGCTGCCTGCTGCACTTTTCCATCTGCACCCCCTGAATCCCATTTCCAGCTGGGACGGGGTTGGATTCCCAGGCCACGGCTCAGCAACCACATTCATTTTCAGCAACTTGAACAGCCAGGAAAGACTCTTGACCAAACAAATGGCTCCCCATAAACATGTCCGAGGAAATTAAGATGCTACAACTGATCTGCTTTAATAAAATTACGAGCTCGGCTCCGATTCCAGTGTCGCTCCCTGTATTTTCTGCATCGCGCCATGCAATTAATCCTTCCTAAAATAAACGGGCTGATTAAAATTCCATTATCCTGACAGTTCACAATAAACCATGGGACCAATGATCCCCTCTCTTTTTAACCTTTTGAGCCATTATAATTAATTCTGGATTTATGTCATTTGCTGGCAAATGTTCCGATCACCTTCCTAACTACTTCAACAATTCCAAACAGTTGCACTCCTCCAGCGTGTAAACAATGGACAATAATTGAACTATTTAACCTGATTCCCATTTCATGGAGTTTCATTTAGACACAAAGCTCAGTATTGAGTCGCTCAGGATTGAGTTGTTTGCCTTTTTTATTTTTTTTTCAGTCTCTAATTAAGTGCTCATGAAAAATAAAATAATATCACTTTGGAAAAAGACAGAAAAGGGCCTTAATTAGATTCTTTTGGTCCTATTTTCAACTTGTGAGTGAAGAGAGACCTGCTGAAGAACATTATTCTATGGTGTTATTTCAATCATATTAAAAATCCCAATATTTTCTGCAATTCCCTGTTGTCCCAAGCCAACCTTCCTTACACACCCTGTGCTTTAGGACGACAACCACTACACCCAGAAAAGCACCCAAAATAATCATAATTTTACCCAGTGGAATCACATTTTGTCCAAATGCCTCTAGTTTTCACAACAAACACATCATGGAAATGAAACTAATCTCCCAACCAAGTCTATTCTAGGTAAAATATCAGGTTTGAGGGGCTGCGAGTCCATCCCTGTCCCAATCTGTGGCAAAAGTACCAAGAAATACGGTTTATATTCTTTAAAAGTCATGTAAAGGCACATCAGCCAGCTTGGAGGAGGTGGATTTGCTAAATCAACCTCTCCTTTGCCTGCATTTTGCGGGTATTTTTATTTCCCTGTCATACAATTTCCCAAAAAGAAACCAAATAACAAATGAGGTGATCCGGCGCTATTAAAATTGACACTTAAATGAATTTGTCTTGGTTTGGGGAAAAGAGCATCAAAATGTCAGCTGCTCAAAAAACACAGATCCAATCTCCAAATTTTTCAGAAGGTGGAAAATCCATTTCCTAACCAGCCCTACTTACCACTGGGTACATGGGTTACTTATCCAAACTCACCCTGACCTTCAAAAATGTTTGGGTTGATGTCAGTGTTTGGGCTGAGGTTTGGTTTGGCCGGTTCTGCTTTTTCCATAGCAGTGCACCCATCCCTAGAAGAGATGGAATAAAAAGAGGAATTCTAAGCACACAGAGACCCAACTATTTAATAGAAATAATAAAAAAATCCCCAAAAATTCTTTATCTGACCGATGCCCACGAGCAGCAGCCGATCGCACCGCGAAACCCATCGGCCCCAACAGCAACACCCGATGAAAAGGAGGAAAGAAAACAGATTTATGAACCAGCTAAACTGTGTTTACATTGATAAATGAGCTTTCTAGAGATCCCCAAGTCCATTCCAAACCCCCTTTTTTAGCAGCTCTTTACCCAGCCAGCTGCAGCATCCCCCGGGACCCCCTCAGTGGCACTGGCAGCAACCTCCCCTCCGAGTTCCTGCCGAGGTCTCCGGAGCAGCGCCCAGGTGTTGAGATTTAAGGATGTGCTGCTGCTCCCATCAGCTGCACAGGATGGACTCTGGCCCATCCTGTCAGCACCCTGGGAACGAGCAAAGGCCGCCTTTGTGCGCGCCCCGGGCCCATCTCGTTCTGGTTCGAATTAAGAGCGGCGGCGATTTCCGCCGCCGGGGCTTTGCAGAAAGCTCCCAATGTTCCGTGGCCGTGCTCCGGTTGCAGCGCCATGGGAGGCTCCAGGCAGATGCCAGCAGCGTTGTCTCACTTTGCTCCCCTGGTTTTGCTTTCTGAGGAGGTTGAGGAGGGAAGAGGAGGTGGGTGTTTGGTCATAGCGGGAAGAGAGAATGGGAGAAAGGGGCTGAGGATGAGTTCAAGTTATGGATTGTTCCATGTACTGCAAAATTCCTGATTTGCTCCCATTGGCCTCCAGATTGTGATGGAATGGTGGAGGATGTTCCTCAGCACAGCCACAAGAATGGTTTGGGTTGGGAGGAACCCTGAAGGTCATCCAGTTCCACCAGCACCTTCCAGTGTCCCAGGGTGCTCCAAGCTCCATCCAACCTGGCCTTGGCCATTCCAGGGATCCAGGGACACTCCCAGCTGCTCTGGGCACCCTGTGCCAGGGCCTGCCCACCCTCACAGAGGAGAACTCCTTCCCAATATCCCATCTAACCCTGCCCTCTGGAATACCCCAGTTAGAGGTGGAAAATCTGCAGGCCAGGGTACAAAACCCCCTCAGCACCCAGAGCAGGAGCTGCTACCAGTGTGAGATCACAACACTGATGGGATTTTGAATTTTGTTAATTTGAATCCAACAGGGAGTGTTTATAAAACCAGTTCCCTGCTCTGGTCCTGGCACTCCCAGGGAAGGCACAGAGAGAGTGGCAGCAGCAGCAATGAGTGGTGATTTTCTTCAGCTGCCTTTCCCTGTGCTCAGAACCTCACAGACAATGTCCATGTGACTGTGCAGATTCACAGGAATGATTAATACTCGCTGCTGATTAATGGCATGTTGTCTCCAAGGCATGACTCAAGAATTACATGAAAGTTTTTCCCATCCTTTGACAGATTTTATTCCTTTTCAGCCCCCTGTGCCACAGATACATCCTGGGATAGGGAGCAAAGCCAGGGGCAAGGAGAACCTGGGGCTGCTCCATCCCTGGGAGTGTCCCAGGCCAGGTTGGATGAGGCTTGGAGCCACCTGGGATAGTGAAGGATGTCCTTGCCCATGGCAGGGCGTGAAATGAGATGAAATTTAAGGTTCCTCCCATCCCAAACCATTCCCTGATCCTGTGAAACCCACGCTCCTGAGGCCATGCCCTGATCCTGGCCACAGAAATCCTCTCCTAAATTTGCCTCAGGCTCCTGAGCTGGAACAACCTCCTGGGGGCTGAAAGTACAAAAAGCCTTGTCCATACATAAATATATAAAGCTGGGAGGAGAGCGGGTTCCTGAAGGGAAGTCCATTGTACCCAAATGGTGCCCACAGGCCTGGAATAGCCGGGTGGTTTTGCAGGAGCAGGGAGGACACTCAGCCTGTTGACGTCCTGCTTTAGGCAGCAGGGCTCAAAGTCAACAGCAGCATGGTGAAAATATCTCTGCACATTTATTTATTTATCTGCATTCAGCCCAGCTCTCCCTTTCTTCCCAAGATCCCAACAAACAAACCTAAAAATGGGGAAAGGGAGTGGCCAAGATGTTCCAGCTTGGCCCAGCAGGTTTAACCCTGTTCTGTCTCATTGGGAATCAATATTGGAAGACAATCTTGCATGTCCCATGTTTTTCAGGTTTGGATGTGACAGCTCTGTGGGGCTGGGAGGGTTTATCCCCAGCAGGATTGCTCATGGCTCCATCCCTGGATGGCTGCTCCAATCCACAGCCTTGCAGTTTTCCTCCATCCTTTTCCTTTTCCTTCTTCCTTTTCCTCCATCCTTTTCCTCTTTCTTTTTCCTTTTTCCTTCATCTTTTTCCTTTTTCCTTCATCTTTTTCCTTTTTCCTCGGTCCTTTTC
>JAWWEX010000066.1:1723032-1740148 GCA_035583215.1 Arremon brunneinucha
ATATATTATGCATTATATATTATATATATTATATATATATAAAATAATATGTTTATAAATTGCAAAACCCCTCTCCTTTTCCACTTGTATTAATGTTCTCCGTTCCTGCAGATGCTTTAAGACATCTTGCAGACAAACAGGACAAACTATGAAAGGGTTTTGCTAAAAATAAAGTGTTAATTCTAGCCAGAAATGTTCTGTGTTCCTCACCAAGGGCATCTCTGAATGATCCCTCAAAGCTCTTTTTTAAAGATCTCTCTAAAGGTCGTGGCAGATCTTGAATGTAAATACAAATTTAAATTTAAATATGTAAATGTAAATGTGAATTTGCAGTGATTGTCTCTGCATTTTGTGCTGGTTTGAGCTGAGCTCGAAATGCCCATCAGCTCCTTTCCAGAAAGTTCAGGAATCATTTCCAACCCCCTGGATAATTCCCATTATTTCTACTTTCTGCCCGATTTTGTAATCCTTAATTCCCTGAAAAGTTTTCCTGAGGGGCAAAGAAGCCCCAAAATCTCCCCAATTTCATTTCGTTCTCACTTTAAACCCTGGATTTTCACACCTCTGGGAAATGGAGGCACCACCAGCCCAGGAATTTGGTTTCTGTGTGAACATTTTTGGCAAGGCAGGTTTGATTCCTCACCTCCTCCCTTCCCTTTCATCTCCTCCTCCTCCTCCTCCACCCCATCCAAACCCCAGGTGCCCTTTCCAGCCCAGGAGCCCAAAGGAAACTTGGGAGATTACAAATTGGAATAAACTTCATTTCAACAGTAAACAAGCACAGAAACGACCACATTGGTGTCAGGTTCTTGATAAATATTGGGCCTGACGTAGGTTGGGGTTTTTCCTTGGATTTCTGCTGCCTCTTGGCATTCCAGGAATCCTTTTTTTTTTTTTTTACACTAAATCTTTTTCTTTTTTCTTTATTTTTTTTTAATGAGCTGAAATCTTTTTCCAGCCCCTGACCATGGAGTGCATTGTATTCATCATTTAGTGACATGGTCACAAGCAGAAAACTGTCTGAAATAATGTCTTGAACAGACAAATTTAGCTCCAGATATTTATTTTTCATGATATAAGAAGAGGTGTTACCCAAGGGCTGTGTTTGGTGGGTCACAGTGGCAGCTAATTTTACAGAGGAGAATCTACACGCTCATTAATTCAATTTAACTTAATCTAATTTCATTTCGTTCTATTTAATTTTACTTTTTTCAACACTTGTCCTGTGGAGTCCTCAAATCCTAAACTTTGTACCCGAATAAAAACCCCACAGGCACCGACTTTGCAAAGCAATGAGGAAATTTCCACATGAAAAGTCCTGAAAGCTGCCAGGGCAGGAATTCTGTGGCTCAAGCAG
This sequence comes from Arremon brunneinucha, assembly GCA_035583215.1. Classification (NCBI taxonomy): domain Eukaryota; kingdom Metazoa; phylum Chordata; class Aves; order Passeriformes; family Passerellidae; genus Arremon; species Arremon brunneinucha. Next base: position 1,724,390 of record JAWWEX010000066.1, read on the forward strand.
AACTTATTAACCACAAGACATTGCTGAAATATCAACCAGATGCTTTGCCCCATCCTAGGCTGAGATTTAACTCTGTGTATGAATCAGCTCAGGCAATTTTTTAATCAAGGACTGGCAGAAAGGTGAAATCATTGTGTGATAAAAATGGGAAAAAATTGATTTTCTATAAAATAAGAGACTCTGAGGAAATGAGAACTCTTCAAAAATGGGTGAGATGATGACAAATTGAACTTTCCAGGTCTAAGAAGCCTCGAGGTTTTTTTTTTCAGAGCAGTGTTTCAAATATAGGAGTGGCTGAACCGCAGAGAAATCCGACTGCCCACATTTTCCAGTGAGTGTCCCTTGGAAAACAGGTGACTTTGCTGGTGTGGAATGAGAGGTTTGAAAAATCTCTGCAGTGGATGAATCTAAAATAAAGTTTAATCAGGACATGGCAGCCCTGAGTGCCTCCCTCTGCTCAAAGATTTGGAAATCTTTACACAATACAGTGAATTTCAGCAGACCCTGAATAAAACTGTGATGGCAGAATCCAAATGAATTAGGATTTATGAGGGTGGCTCTCCACATTCCAGTATTTGCTTGGGTCCCATCCACTGGAGAGATTCTACCTCATGGGTCTTCCAGAGCTCACCCTAAAGTAGAAAATATTTTTAACTTGATGGGCACAGGATCCATGTGGAGAAGGATTAAAGCCCTGAAAGGAGCAGAAGAAGAGCTGGGAATTCTCAGTTCTGTGGGAGCAGCAGTGTGGAATTTGGGGGATTTGGCAACACAGCCCTGAGGAGAAGCGCCACCCCTTCCACCCTGACACTCTTTTGGGTTATTTAAAAAATCCTGGGCAATTCCTGCTGGAGATGTGGATATTCTGTTGGATTTTAGGGATCAAACAGTGATGAAGCTGATGGTGGATGTTCTGACAATGTCCAGGAGCTGCATTCATGGTGGTTCCCAGATTCCTGCTCTGATCAATTCCAGCATGTTGGATGAGCACGGCAGTCACATTGTCAGGCAAAAAACTCATTCCTTCCATCCCTGGCCAGCAAAACCAAGCTATTCTGAGTGTTAAACACCCTTAATTAACTCATCAAAAATAATATGGACTTAATTAATCTGAAATATCTGCCTGCTGTTTTAATTTCCCTGCCCCTTCCCTGCATTATCTCTCAGGGCCCTGCAGCTGCCCCACCTCAGCCTGTGGCCTGGGCTGGGTTTGTTTATTTGTACTCAGGCTGGAAACCTCCAAAAATAAATGAAGGATCAGGTGTGGAGCAGCGATGCTGGGTGACTCAGAGGTGGCACCAGGCCCAGGAGTCACCACTGCACCCATGGCCTGGATGAGGACCCCACAGCTTCTGCCCAGGCCTCAACCAGGGCCTCAACCTTCCAGGTGGTCATTTTTGATCTAGAACCTTGTTTCCTCCACTTCTCTTTGTTTTCTCTTTTGTTCCACTTGTGAAAATGATGCAAAAATATCTGAGTTGTCTTTCACTGTGAGTTACTCAAAGCTTTGTCAGAGAGCCCAAGAACGTGGCAGTGCTGGGGTGTCTCCTGGCCATCACCTACTTCCAGGCAGCCTTAAAAAATGGATTTTTCAGCCTGGATTGGCTTTTCCCTGATGAATAGCAGCAGGAATGGGCTCTGCTGAGTTTCCCTCACAGCATCCCAGCCCTTGCTGGTGGAAGGCACAGGAGTCAGGGATGTTCTGCAGCTCCCAGGATGAGTCACGGCTCCTCCCGGGGTGTTTTTCCTACAAATATTGCTCAAACAAAACAAACAAAACAATTGGTGGCTGGAGCCTCCCTCGGGTGCCTCAGGGATGGAAGTGTCCTCTGGGTGGGTGGCCGGGGAGTGGCTGCAGCTGAGGCTGGGACAGGGACACTGGCAGGGACACCGCAGGCTCTGTGTGGGGTCAGGTTTGGTACATCCAAACCCCAAAGGAATGCGGGGTGCAGAACGGGACAGCAGCTTCAGCTCTGGTGTTCCCACCCTTGGGTTTTAAATTTTGCTGTTCTGTTTTGGTGTGCAGCTTTTAGCTTTATATTGAGTGTTACTGCGATCTTTTCACAGGTTTGGGAAGACAAATTCAGCTGGAGACTCAAGGTCAATCTCTTCAAACTTCAGGCCCAAAGAATAAAAAATGTGAGAAGAGGAAGGCGGGCAAGCAACCAAGGAGGATGAAACTTCATCATTTGAAGCTGTTAATTGGGCAGTTGACTTCTGTATGCAAATGGATTTTAAAAAAATGAAAAATGTGAGATCTCCTGACCAAGGCCTGTTTTGCTTCCATCTTGGAGCCATCTGCCAGGGTGTGGCCTTTGAAGGTTCTTCAATAAATCTCCACTTTATTCCTTTTAACTCTGTTTAGCCTCTGCTCCAGCTCCTCAAGGCACCAGCCTCTCCAGGTGTTCGGTGACAGTCATGGGCTGTCCCTGCTGTGTCCCCAACACCTCCCACAGGGACAGATCCTCCCTGAACCCACAGGTGTGGCGTTGCCATGACAGAATTCCCACCCCCTGTGCTCATGGATCCAATTCAGTTGGCAGGGCCCTCATCCTTTCCAAGTTTCAAGGCGAGTTAGCCCCATATTTCTCCCCTAAATTCTCTTATCTTTCCACTTTTAGAAAATATCCACTGCTCCTAAAGTTTCCAGCCTTTTTCCAAATGACTTACTCTTTTTCTTTACTTATTTTTTTTCTTTATTTCTTTTTTTCCCCTGTAAGAAAGTGAAATCTGTGTGCTTGCTTATTAAGCCACTTTATTCTTGGCAGGCTTTGAAAAAAAGCCCTACTTCAGCAATTTAAGCTTTTCTTCCTGGAGGCACAATACTCAGACACGAGGAGAAGTAAGTCGAGAAGACAAAATAAACATTTTTTTTTCAGGAAGACTCGAAGCCAAGTGGAACTTTCAATGAATGATTTGAGAGAGTTGCTGCTTTTGATATGCACAAATACATCCCAGCACTGCAGGCACACACCACATCCCTGGATTCTGTGGAGCTGGACAAGGAAAGGGGGGAAAACCAGAATAGATTTTGCAGTTTGTGCCTCACAATGGCTTTGAAATGCAAGCACAGCTCAGGAAAGGTTGTGTGAGTTCATAAATGATGAATTTGTGTTGCCCAGACTAAAGGGAGGAAGGGAAAGATCCTCCATTTTCACTCAGCCTTAAAATATTCCAGAATATTTAAGCATCTAGAATACAATATCCTAAAGCTTGTATTTTCTTTCTACTCTACATTTATTTGATTAAATTAGAGGACGTAATGATGACTGGATTTATATTTTGGTCATATTCACACCAAATGTATTAAAAATGATGTCAGATTCATTGTTGGGATAAATTTCCATTCTCACAGGAGATTATAGGTTCTGGCTGGATACCAACAACATCCATAATATCCTGGGCAATTATTAGGGTTTTATCTGTAACTTTTAATTAGTATTTCAGGATCTTTAGTAGGGTATTTTACCAGATCCATAATATCCTGGACAATTATTAGGGTTTTATCTGTAACTTTTTTAAATAGTATTTTCGGGACATTTAGTAGTGTATTTTACTCTCCTACCTTCCTTAAATTGAAACATTTTTATCCAGCAAAACAAACCCAAGTGGGAGGACTGGGTGAACAAAAAAATGGTGGGAAATCAGTGGGGGAGTGATTCCCACAGATAAATACAGAAAATAATAGAATAAATAATTTCAGAGAGTTCTGGCCATGCAAGAAATTGCCGCCACAAAATGTCCTCGAGCTGAGGACACCCAGATCTGTCATATCCTGGAGCTGGTTTGTAATGGATTCAGGAATTTTCTCATGGAGCTTCTTGCTCCTCATTCCTTCTTTTGTGATGAAGAAAACCAAAGGATTAAATGAATTCTAAAGTCTTGCACTCTTCAGGACCAACTCAATGCCAACAGTTCTTATCACCCCAGTTTGAGTCACAACAGAACCACAGTGGGCAAGAGCTGTGACAAGGTGGAATGGAACCATTGCAAACATTCCCCTCAAATCTCACCTTTTGTGTGTTTAATGTCCTTGAAACTGATTCCACCATCAAGGGTTTGACATGGGAGAGAGAATCCCAGTTCAAGCCCAGCTCCACAGAGCCCATGGCACCTTTTTCATTCTGATGGCCTCAGAAACGAACAGAGCAAAAGCAAATGAGCAGAGAAAAAGCACAAAGCTCTGCATCACTCCAACTGAAATTGAATTTGAAATTTGGGTTATGCAACAACATGGCATTGTCTCCTTTTATTAAGGCCACCAGCTCCTGGAGGTCCTGGGCGTGTTATTGTTCTCAATTAACACACTTCTCCCCTTTCTCCTGGAATCCTTCCTGCTGGTTTGCATTGTAACAATACCTCCAACTCATGGGCTCCAAGCTGGATTTCAATTTGTGAGGCCACTTTCACTTCATAACCCACCACAGAACGTTCAGTCTCCATTCCAACACGTTGCATTAATTAAATTCCCAGAAACAAACAAACAAACAACAATTTCTTTGCTTTTTTTCTTATTAAGCAGCTTTGGTGTGAAGAATAAATCTTTACATTAAGAAAAAAAAACCCCTCAGCAAACGAAGCCAGACAGTAGCTGTGTCTTTTGGCAATGAGAATAATCTAATAAAACATCACCTTTCAAAGACAAAAAAAGTTCCTCTGGACACTCAGTAACGTCACCTCGGCACGAAATATATTCCACTCTTGGTTTGTGTTTTTTGGACCAACGCAGCTTAGGATGGTTGTTATCCCAAGCCCATGCCACCAGAGTTGGAATTAATAATATAAACGGTGAGCCCAAGCCCTGATTGACAGCTCTGATTCTCTTAATACCTCCTAGTTGGGCTTCCACCACGGTCAGAAGTTAAAATTTATTTTGACAAGCTTTCTGCTGGTTATGGAGGCTGGGAGCTTTATACCGGGGTATCCAGTGATTAAATATCTGGCATAGATTATCAAAAAGCAGAGGGGGAAGGCAGGGAAGGCCTCTTGATGACAAACTGGATCCCGCCGCGCGGCCAACTTGGTTTTAATTAAGTTATTACCGCCCTTAATGGGAAGGGGCTGTTCCTTTGTTCTGTGGCAGGGCAGCAGACAGGGACGGAGTGGGGAATGTCAGCAACTCAATCACGGCAGGGCTGCCTGGAGGATGCTCCCAGGGACACCGAGGTGGCCCCGGCAAGGAGCTGCCCGGGATTCCTGGGAGAGCGGGGACGGAGTCTCAAACCCCAGCAGGGTCAGCAGGAGCAAGTCAGGATTAAGGGAAGAGCTCCTGGCCTTAATCAGTGGGTTCAGGGTAATTAAAGGCAGGATTGCTGGGAGCCAGCCCCTTTGTTTCCCAGGGCTGGGGCAGGGCTGTCACCGTGGTTCGTTTTCCAAAGTGCCTCAGCGCACTGGGTATTTTAAAGATGGTTTGTAAAACCATTATTTGTTATCTTCTTGATCACCTGCACCAAACCCCTTCAATATCAATAACAGAGAACGCAAGATAAGCCTGTTTTATTTTATTTCAAAACCCACAGCATTATTTTTATTTTATTTAAAAACCCCAGCTCAGTACATCATGACTGGCTCCAATTCAGGTTTCACTGACAGCAATTTCAGCTCAGAGAAGTTTGGTAACATCAGCATGAAGAGGAAAACCAGACACAATAATTTTGTAAATTTAAAAAATTGTCAAGTCTTAATTTTATAAAAATCACTGTTGCTGAACAAGGAAATATCTGAGGTGCTGCATGTCAGGAGAGAACTGTGCATCTTACAGAGAAATGCCTGAAAAAACCCTTTTTAAAAAAATTTTTGCTCTTCTGGAGCGCATAATCTGAGAATTAAACATTATATTTGGAGTCATCCAGCCTCACCTCATAGAGCAACATGACTTGGTGTGGGGTAGGATGATAAAACCCACAGAATGCCCTAAAAAACCTCCTGTGCAGAGCAATCCTTGTAGAAAAGCAAGCAGCAGCAACAAACACCCCGTATCCCAGCCCACACCCCGCTGGGCAGCGTTTGTGCGGAGTGCAGTCAAGCAAGGATGCTCCATATGGTCACGAGAATCCCTGGGACAGAGGGAGTAGCCACCCAAAACCAGCTCAGACTATACACTTCACAAAGAGGCAATCCCCGTGAAGGGTTCAGGAGGGGAAAGAAAAAGAGACAGAGGTACAAAAAAAAGAGAAAAAAAAGGCGTTTTCAAAGTGTAAACTTTGCTGGTCAGGGGTACGTGTGGAGCTGTGGGTTGTTCTCGCTGTGTGGGTGTGAAAGTACAACTGTTGCAGTGTTTAAAGTGGGGATATTTATTGGTTTTAGTGGTAAAATTCATGTGGATGGCAAAGGGACGGGGAAGAATTGCACATTTCTGCCCGTGCACACACAGCTGAGGAGGAGCTGACATCTCCCTGCAGATAAGAATTGATCCAGGGGGTCCAGAGGGGATCCCTGACAGAAGTGGGAAAATTCCTAGAAGGTTAAGAGGAGGAAAAATTACACATTTTAATTGTTGAGAGGCAATGGGGATAATGAATACATTAAAACCATAATTTAAATAAAATGTTATCATGGCTATAATGACAATAATTATCATTGTTATTGTTGTTATTAAATTTCATTTTAGCAGTACTAATCACTGTAAGAGCTGATATAGACAAGATGAACAAAGTGCAAATATTTATATTTTGCTGTGCACAACTGCTGAGAAGAAAGATATTCTGAAATCAGTTGATTTTAATCAGCACCTGAAGGTTGAGGGTTTTTTTTTTTCAGTGAAATTGTCAGAATTTTGGGCACCTGAACTGTTCAGTCCGAAATATTTTCCCTCTGGAATAAAATAAATATTTAGGAGCAGCAAGAGGCTCACCTGGAGGAGAAGTAAGAGAAAATCAGATCAGAGGGAGAGGATTTTAGGGAAGTGTCTGCAGGGTTGGGATCCCCATGGAATGTTTTAGTCAATAAAAGAGAAAGTTGGACAGTTGGCTCCTGTATGGAAATGGACTAAAACTTATAAAAATGGGAGATTCCTGACCAAGCTCTCTTTTGTTTCCATCTTGGAGCCATCTGGGTACTGGCAGGGTGTGGCCTTTGAAGGCTCTTCAAAAAATAAAATAAATTAAATAAAATAAATAAAATAAAGTAAATTCTTCCAAGCCATAAATGGAGAAGATAAGAGATATGGGAGATGTGATTGCATAAAAGATTGTCTGCACCTAAATCAGGGATGCTCTGGGACAGGACATGTGTCCAGCAGGAGCTTCCCAGAAGAATCTTCTTGCAGGCTCAAATTCCCCAAATCAGAGTTTTTCTGCTCAGTTTCCTCTCCTCAGTGCTCTGGTTTCTCCTCAGATCCCACAAATCTTTTGGCTTTTACAAACAACATCCATGGAGAGAAACCTTTCATGGCTCACAGGTACAGAACTCCTAGTGCAGGTAACACCAAGTAAAATTATTCTTTTTTTCCCCATTTTCAGATACTGCACTTGATGTTTCACATGGAGCTGGTTCAGATCCATAACACAAAGTAAAATTATTCTTTTCTACCTCTTTTTCAGGCACTGCACTTGATGTTTCACTTGATGGTTCAGATCCAGGCACAGAACTCTCAGTGCAGGTAACATGAAGTGAAATTATTCTTTTTTACCTCTTTTTCAGGCACTGTACTTGATGTTTCACTTGATGGTTCAGATCATGCACAGAACTCCTAGTGCAAGCAACACAAAGTAAAATTATTCTTTTTTCCCCCATTTTTAGACCCTGCACTCGATGTTTCACATGGAGGTGGTTCAGATCCATGTACTGAACTCCTAGTGCAGGTAACACAAAGTAAAATTATTCTTTTTTTCCTCCTTTTTCAGACACTGCACTTGATGTTTCACTTGATGGTTCAGATCCAGATACAGAACTCTCAGTGCAGGTAACATGAAGTCAAATTATTCTTTTCTACCTCTTTTTCAGGCACTGCACTTGATGTTTCACTTGGAGCTGGTTCAGACCCAGGCATCCTTTAGACAATTATGGAGCTTTTGTATAGGAAATGAACACCTAATCCCCAGATCCCACGAGACTCTGCACCCTTCTAGGGGGAATATGCTTTTTTAAGAAAATCCTTTGCCCTTTGCTTGAAGAAAATCCTCTGCCCTAAATCTCGTAAAACAAAGCAGCTTAGGGATCCTTGCAATAGCAGAGCTGAACTAAACACGCTTTAACAAAGTTTCCCTTTGTCAACAGCATCTCGGTGAGCTCCCTCCTGCGGGATGAGTGTCAGGCTTCAGGCTAATCTCGGTAATTCTTTAACCAGAGATTTGCACGTTATTAAGTGGTCGTTTCTCGGTGGGTGGAAAGCGAGCAGGCAGGGGAAGGTTCCTCCCTATGCGGATTTCAAACGCTCCTTTCTTCCCTGAAAAGCCCAGCGAGGTGTGTCCGGCCTGAGGGACGTTCAGCGGTGAATAAAATCAGAATAAAATGCTTCTAGAGGGTTGTTCAGCAGCTCTGCCCGCAGACAGGGGGTTCTGGGCGGCCCCAAGGTCTTTGCTAAGCCTGGCTTAGTCTCTGCAGGTAATTGCAGGTCCCAAAGCTCAGGGATGTCACCAGGGACCCTCCAGGTGACCCTGGGAGGACCTGGCCAAGCTCAGAGCCTCACTGCCTCCAGCATCCTCAGCAAAGCCTCTCTTTTGCTGTCATTTCAGCTGCATCCTGATCCTCCTCTGCTGGGAGACATCACTCAGCCTTTAAAATCCAGTAAATATTAAAATACAGTAAAGCTGGTCACACCAGAGATCCCTGAGGGTTTGGCAATACTGCCCTGTCAAAGAGAGTGAGAAAAAGAAATTTGCTTTTTGCTGGGGGTACCAAACACTTCCAGGAGCAATCTCAGAGCCTCAGGTGTGACACAATCACTGCCTACAGCAAACCAGGGCTGGGCATGTCCAGCACTGCCCAGGACACTCAGGGCTGGGTCATCTCCAGAGGTCCCTTCCAACCCTACAAATTCCGCGATTCAGTGATGAGTGACAAACACAGGGAGTGGCTCGTGAAGCCCTGTGAGAATTTCCAAGGTGGGAGATCAGGAGGAAATTGGAAAACGGAATTCTCCAAGGTGGGAGATCAGGAGGAAATTGGAAAACGGAATTCTCCATGGCTTGGTGGGGTTATTTTGGTGAATAACCCAAGGGACTCCTCAGGAACAATCCACCCCATTGTCATTTCTTTCCACATCCATCTCCCACCTCCTTCCCTCGACAAACACAGCCCCAAACTCCCCCAAGGGCTTTGCTGGGACCCTGTGCAGGCAAACCCCTGTTGGCACCGGGGGCTGATCCTCTCCTGAGCTTCATCTCGAAGCCATTTGCTGTGTGGCATTTGCATGCTGGTGTCTGTGCCGCCCTAATGGTTCGATTTCAAAGCACATCTCCTTCCCTTTTATCTGCAGCTGAATGAGATGTCTCAATAAGCGCCAGATAAAGACGGAAGTCTTTTGTCTGGGAGCGGCCAGGCAGGGCCAGCTGTGAGCAGAGCTGGCTGAGGTTTCACAGGCTGCCTCCAAAAGTGGAGCTCCAGCTCCTTTCAGGCTGCAGGAGCAGGGCAGGGGGACAGGCCTGGCTTGCACACATGGCTGAGTGTCTTCCAGTGTTTATTTTTCCTTCCCCAAGTTATTTTTGATAAAGGAGTTGCGGGGAGAGAAAGAGAAGAGATCAAGAGGGAAGCAAGAAAGGAAGAGAAAGAGGGTGGACGTAGTTAAAGGTCTGATTTGCATCCAGTGGGTTTTTGGATGGTGGATTAGCTTTGTATCAGGGTAGGCCTTGGCATCTGAGCCTCTGGGCCAGACATTGTTCGGTTGTTGAACACTGGGAGACTCCTGAGAAAGCGTTTGGCTCTGCTTTTAAAGGGACTTGCTTTTGTGCTCTTGGGTTCGGTGACCTGCTGAATAAAAACCAGCCTGGCACTGAGAAATAAAGGCTGTTTTCTCAGACAGTTCATAGTGAACAAAATTGTGTCTATCTTAAAAAAACTGTCGGCTTTAAAAAACTGCCAGCCTTAAAAAACTGCCAGCCTTAAAAAACTGCCAGCCTTAAAAGTTTGTAAGTCTTAAAAAACCCTCAGTCTTAAAAATTTGTCAGTCTTAAAAAATTGCCAGTGTTAAAATATTGTCAGCCTTAATATTGTCTTAATATCTGTCTTAGAACTGTCTGCCTTAGAGCTGTCTGCCTTAAAAAATTATCCAACTTAAAAAACTGCCAGCAGGCCTACAAGATGTGGTAATTAAGGAAGGATTATGACAAAATCAAGGAGTAATCAGCAAGGAGATAATTTTGAATAATGTCTTTGAGTGCTGTAAGAGCTCCACCAAGGATGAAACCTCCTGCACGGTGTTCCACACTGGTCACACCCTAAATAGATTTGCACCTGAAATGACCCCCAAAAAATCCAGCTGGGTTTGCTCCCCACCTGCTTTGTTCTGCAGGTAAAATGAGTTCACAGATTTTCATAGAATTGTTGGAATAAATATTGAATTTACACTTGAGAGGTCTCAGAGAAGAGTTTGAAGCCAGCAAGGCCAAGATGTTGTCAGGATTAAGAACGATGCAGCTGAGGAGCAGCTGCTGATTTTGGTCCCAAACCAGCCCCGAGTGAGGTTTGTGCAGAACTTGGCTCTCCATAAAATGAGGACTGAGAACCACCAGCACATCCTCGACCACATTTCCCACCAAGACTTGGGTGTCACCTGCCCTCCACCACCACCCCATGGGGCTTCCAGGGACGAGGACAAGAACCTGGAGCTTCCCTGCAGGAGCTCCAAGGGGTTAAACTCCCAGGGAGAAAGTGGAGGCAGATGGGGGAGTCTCAACCAAGCCGCCCATCTGGGAAATGTCAAGTGCTCTCGCAATGTTTTTCAGGGTTTGTAATGTGGCTGCTCGCTCGCATGCATGAAAACAGCATGGGAATGCAATATTTCCTCCTCCATGTGTGGTGGAGGCCTCCAGTCCAGCTGTATTTTGCTTGTCATGTTCCTGAATTCTGACACCACCTCGAACATGCCAGTTCCTACCAGAGAAAATGCATTTTCATTCTGTTCCCTGGGTGAAAAGCGCATTAAAGGCAGAAGAGAAAACCCAGCAGATCCTGGAGCTATCAAGCAAGGCCTCCTTTATTTATTTAATTTTAAAGAACATCTCATTTCACCAGAGGAGGGGGGGGTTGAGTGGGTGGGGGTAAGACTGAGCTTGAAACCATCCCAAAAATGAGAACGTGGAAGCCTGGGCTTGATGCCACAGAGGAAGAGAGCAAACGATGACAACATTACTGTCACTATATTACCACAGGCTGTAAATTAAAGCAGTGGTAAGCAGTTTAAGCACTATTCCTGTCTGATTCATTACAAAAATACAGTAGCTCCGTGGGCACAACAGTCTGCTTCTCCGAGGGGCTGATGTATGATTGGAAAGTCGCATTTGGGCTGCCTGGGCCGTGTGTTTGCAGCGTCCCAGGTGGGGCAGCGGCTGTGTGGCCGTGCTGCCCCGTGGCCAGGCCCCCCGTGCCTGATGTGCTGGCTCTGTCTGAGCAGAATTGTTGTTGAAATATGGGAGCCAGATCCTGCCGAGGTGTAAACTGGCAAATCCCCATTAAAGTTAATGATTTACTGGTTTAGCCCAGCTGAGGTCTGGCGCTGGGCGGGCGAGTGTCAAGAAGAGGAACTATTTATTCCTCGGTGAACCATTAACTCTGGGTACCTTTTCTGTTCATCCCTGCAGTTAAAATTCCTCCTGTGCTCCTTCCAAAGGAAAAGGGGTGATCCATACATGACTCACATGTGCACACCCCACCAGCACAGGCTGTAATTAGCACTGCTCAGCAGAGCCATAAGTAACTGGATTTTCCCTTCCCTGCCAAGCCAAGCACAGACCTTCAGCATGGGCTCATTACCGAAATATTTGGATGCAAATCGATGCAGCAAAAGGTCCTTTTTGGGCATAAAACAATGCTCAGCATCATCGTGTATTTTAAGGAGAATTCCGAGAAGCTTTGGGAAGCACAGGTCACATCAAAGTGTTCAACTGTCAAATATCAAACCTAAGTTTTCTGAGCATTCCCAGTGTACACACACATCTAGCAAGCCAATGATTAATTAATCAAAATCACAGTGAGTATAATCAAGAAAAATCTCTCAACTTCACATTTTGCAGCAAAATAACTTTGACCAGACCATTTTCACCCAGCTCCACTCCTTTCCTGTGGAAGTTCTAGAAGCACTGTCTGCAGTGTTGGTGTTCCCGTGTCTGTGCCCTGCTCCATCCATCCCTGCAGGGCTGCATTTGCAGACAGCCTGAAGGAAACCGAGCTCTGCTCACGACCACAAGGGCTCCTTTTGTGGGGCAGGGTGGGTTATCCACCCCACAGGTGGAGGGATGGGTGCTCTGCTCTCCCTGCAGACAACAGGACCCTGTCTGAGGCCCTGCCACCGCGTTTTCCTGCTGTTTTCCTAAACCTGAACCTGGCCTGTGTCGGTGTGACTGCAGCCCAGAGGAGGAATGGGGCTGTTGAAAGGCAAAGAGCAACAGAGCTGAGAGCTGCTGGCTCAGCCCTGCTGCTGCTGCTGCTCCTGGAATTTACGGTGCTGCTTCGCTATTACCACGTGTGGAGCTCAGATAAAGAACTGGAAAGGAAAGCAAACCGTGGAAAACGTTGTGATTTTACTCGTTGGCTGATAAGAAACTCTCTCTCTTTGGTGGCAGCTTGGAGCTGTTTAATATTTCTTGTTCTGCTCAGAGGAGAAATCTCAGGTTGGGAAGTTGTTGGCTCTGCCCTCCAAGGGAGAAGAAGCAGCAAAAATGGCCCAAAATGCAGGAAAATCCCTCTTTTTTTGTGAGGGATTGTGAGCCCCAGTGAGATGATAAAGAGCAGGTTTGTACTGGAGCAGATAATGAGCCCAGAATTTGTTTGAGGGTGAGATGGGCAATTAAAATTCACTTTCATACAATTCATTCCCTGCCAGCCTCACTCCCAACCTCTGCTCTGGGCTCAGACAGAACAAATCCAGCCTAAAGCGCCACCTCTTACTAATCCCACCACGGGTTTGTGCAATCAGACACTTCCAAGAAACGGGACCACGTTTTCCTGAAGTGTCTCGGAGTTATCGCAGAGATTTTCCAGCTCTGGCTGGGAGATTGTTCCTGGTGACTTCCAGTTCTTGGTGAGTCACCCCGGAATGATCACGTCAGAACAATGGGGTTGGAACAGAGCTCAGTGGGACAACGTTTCTGGGGTTTTTAATGGTTTTTAGTTGAATCTGAGAAGGTTTCTGTATGGAGAGAAGGCTCTGTGCTGATTCCAGTGGCAGAGAAGAAAATTAAAGTCTTTGCTCTTACCTTAATCAGTCCTAATGACCCAATAATGTGTGATTGGCTGAGCCAATATTGTTACTTAGAACTTTTCTCCAAAAAGTCTCATTTTAGGTCTGCCTTGGATCCAGTCAGAGAGATAAAACATAACCAAAATCCATTTTTCTTGTCCCAATGCTTAAAAATGAAATGAACTTGAAAATATTAGGAAAAACAGAGAGTATTTTTTCCCCTGGCTAGTGGAGTCCCTCCTGTTTCAGTTTGGTGCATTTACTGCCTTGGTGCTCAGGAGCAGAACAGACTGAGCTGTAAAACAACCTCTGCACAAACTGGGAAACCTCCCCTCGCTTCACGCCCATTTCAACATTCCCAAACGTCAGAGAAGTTCCAACCACCCCAAAACAAAAGGGAGATGGGAATTATGAAAAAGATTGCTCTTTATTTCTGGAGAGCTGCTGACTCTTTCCTACCCTGGGGATCAATTTTGTCCAGAGAAAAACAAAGGCATTGTCACAAGATCACAAGATCTGATCTTTTCTCCTTTTAATGGGTGAGGACAATGATCCACATCCACACACGCCACAAACCCAACCCAGTGGCACAGCACTGAGCAGAACATTCTGGTGAAGTTAAAATTAGAAAACGATTATTCAAGCTCCAGCTTTTAAACTTGATTCTCCCCAGAACTGCTCCGTTACGAGCGCTCGGCCAGGATTAATAAATCAGCTATTTCTTCCCAGGATTCGCTTCCACCCAAAGCGCCGCTTGCCAGGCTCCCACGGAATGTTTAACGTGACATTGCTCTTATCTGCCTGCCCAGCGTGGGGCTGCTCCCTGCAACGCTGGGATCCATTTATTAAACCCCACAGAAGGTGGGGCCGGGGGGGCTGCAAGGCGAGGTCAGCCCTAATAACGTCTGTATTTAGATGGATGGACTGCTCGGGGCTGCCCCACCTGCTGAAGGCTCTAACGAGCCAGCTGAGAGTTCCTGTCAGAGCAAACACGCCCTGCTCCCTCCAACCTGAGCACCGAGAGCGGCGGGAGCCGGCGCTTGAAGGCGGTGAAAGAAATAAAAACAGGCCCGGGGAGAACATTGAGGGGGAAAAGAAATCTGCCTGGCTATGGAGAAAGATGTAACAGCCCCAATTTATTTGGGCTTGGCTTAAAGCAGATTGGTGCTGAGTGAGAGGGGTTGTTGCTCCAGGAATGGGCGCTGAGAGTGAAACAGCCCCAGGTGCAGAAAGGCCTCTCTAAAGCCTTCCACACCCTCCTCCTCCTCCCAGCATGGACAGCACACCCATTCCCTCCTGAGAGATGGGTACAGGCCTCAGGGAGGGAGAAACACCTTTCTGAAACACCTTTTGCTGTTCTGAAACATCTACTTCCATTCTGGAACACCTTCTGGTGTTCTGAAACACCTTTACCCACTCTGAAACACCTTCTGCCATTCTATAACATCTTTTCCCATTCTGAAACACCTTTTCCTGTTCTGAAACAGCTTCTCCCACCATGCCCATTTCTCTGATTCCACCCTCCTTGCTGCACCAACCTTTTCCTTTATATTATCCAGCCTTTATCCTCTTCCATGGCATGAAAGACTCACGTAGCTGAGAAAAACTTCAGTGGTGATGGGACAGTTATTGAGTAGAAATTCCTATTTTTACCTATAATACAGAAAAGGTGATCCCTGAATTAGCCTCATCTGTCCCACTGTCCTGTGAGCATCCCTGGTCTCCATGTATTTTGGTTAATCCAAGAAGGCACAGATATATTTTTGCCTTATTTCCATGGTTTATTCAACTCTTCCTGGGGAGAGGAGCTTAAATTCACAGAGTTGTGAAATGGTTTGGGTTGGAAGGGACCTTAAAGATCATCTAATTCCAAAAGCCCTGTGGTGTTTCCAGCACAGAACACACGGGATGCACAGAATTCCCCATGGAATTTGGGAACTGCCAGTCCAGCTGCTCCAGAGAAGCTGTCTGCCCTTAACAAGGTGAGTTTGGGGGAGGAAATTCAGGATCCATCCCCGTTACCCACGATGAGGACACGGCTGCAGCCAGAGGAGCTGTGTCACCACCACCAATACCAAAATTTCCCTGTTCCTCAGGGATCTCAGCTCACAGTGACAACCTGCCGATGGTGAAATACAGGCACAGCCTTTACTAAAAGCAGAAATCAGTGTCAGAGCTGTTTTGGGACAGGACGATGCCCAGCAGCGCTGATACCCCCCTTACCCTCTCCCCTTCCTTAAAGACGCCACTCCCGGCTGCCCGGAGCCTGCTTCGCTCCCTTTTCCCCTCAAATCGATGAAAATCGTTCCAAATTGTGCGAAAACTTGGTTATTTATGCAGGAAAAAGGTGAGCGGTTCCACGGTGCCACCTGCCGGGCGCGGCTGGGAACTCAGCGGGGATGGGATGGGATGGGATGGGATGG
>JAWWEX010000066.1:1740264-1760942 GCA_035583215.1 Arremon brunneinucha
AGGAAAGGAAAGGAAAGGAAAGGAAAGGAAAGGAAAGGAAAGGAAAGGAAAGGAAAGGAAAGGAAAGGAAAAAGGAGTTGGAGCAGGGGCTGGAGGGGCGCTTGATGCCTTGAGAGCCACTCTGGCTGTGGTAAAGCAGCCCCTGCTTGCAGCTGTGTCCCTCATGATGTGCCCAATCACCGTGGCTGGATGTGGATAGAGCACAGAATTTACCTTAATTCTGCATTGTGGAATAAAATACTTCAGAGGGAAGGGAGCTAAACCAGCAATCTGGTCCAACTGCAGGGCCTTGAGGTGTAGCAAGGCCAGAGTTAAACCCCAGAGCAATGACAATCAAAGTGTGCCATTATTTGTGTGTGTGTGGCTTGTTCATCCATCTGTGCCTCATCAGTCTGAACCCAGCAGTGGCAAAAAGGCAAAAACTGGGGGAAAAACGAGCAAAATTCAGGGGAAGAGAGAAAAATGGTTTAAAGACCCCAGCTAGGGGAGAGCATAGCTACAGACACAGCTTTTGGGTGTAACATTTTTGCTCTTATCCAGGGTGAACAGTCCAGCCCCTTCCCTCTTCTGCTGTGCTGGGGACACCTGGATTGTCCTTTCCCACGGTCAGTGACATCCCTGCTCTGAGGGCAGGGTCAGCATGGGTCAAAGGCACCTTTGAAAATCAGGAAAATTCTGTGAATTTGAACTTTCTACCTAAACCAAGATTAGAGAAATGAGTCACCTATCAGCTGCTCTCTCCTCAGTGTGTAGTCATCCCTAATCATCCTAACTTACACAAATAAAGCCAGATATGATGTTGTGTCTTAGCGACAAGGCAGCTTTCCATTTCAGGCTCCTGAAAAATGCACAAAAAGAGCTGAATTCAGAAACCAAGCAGCATGAAGTCACCCTCAGCAGACCTGTTTTATTTATTCCACTGGAATGGCAACAAACACAAACTCCCCTGTGCTGGAGGTGGGTCAGGCTTAGCACAAAAGCCCAATTTTAGGCAAAGCCCTGCGAGTTTGGTGCCTTGGCTTTGCTGTTGTAAACCATCTGCTCAGCTTCACTCCCAAGCACCGGCGCTGGGAATCAATCACGGGGTTCCTTTCGGTTGATCCTTGTTTTGCTCCACTTCTCAGCTTTTAAGACTCCACGGCCGCGGGCTCAGAAGTGCGTGCCAAGAACTGCATCACATCGATAGCAGCGAAACCCTGGCAAAACTGGAGCTGGCCCTCGAAATCCATTAGTGCCCTCGGAAATCGGGGGGCTGCAAGCGTGGCGGTGGAAGAGGCAGGGCTTTGGTTTACATCTGTTGACGTGAGGATCTCAGTTGCACCCGTTCTGAGGGGAACCGCGCGCGGCGATGAGTGAGGGGGTGCTCCGAGGGGGAATGGAAAAATCAGAGCTGGACCCCGCGTGGGAGCAATGCGCCGAGGTGCTGACAGCTTAATGAATAACTTGACTGTTATGACAGTAGGACACCTTGCAGTTCCAAGAGCAAATATTTGAAATCGTATGCAATGCAGGAAATGTAGAAATGTATGGGGAGAATACGCGGCTCGCCCCTATCGCCAACAGATGGGCCGTGTTTTCACTTCAGAGCTTTTCTTCTCTGCAGTCCTGACTTACTGGGGGTGAGAGTGAATCCACGGCTTGCAACTGATGACATAAAATGGAGCAGTGTATTAAAATCCCCTTTTTATGGTGGCCATATGGCTCAGGGGTTTTGGTAACAGTTAATTAAGAGATTTGCCTCTAGGCCCCCCCTCTAAAGCTCCCTCTCCTCCTACTGCTGCTCCAAGAGCTCTTGCCAGCCTATGTGCGGAAAATGGGGGTTAAAGGACGGATCTTTATGGATTTAGCTGCACAAAAAAGAATTAAAGTAGATATTCTGCTCTTCTACGTTGTCTTTTGCATCTCCTGAAGCTTCGGTGGATTATGGAGGCAAAGTCTTGTTTTCCCTAAAGTAAATTTTAGGGGTGACACTAAAATGGGGAATTTGGGAGGATCTGGAAATTCCAGTTGGTGCCATGTATCAGTTTTGGGGACCTGGAGACTCCCTGTTCCAGTTTACTTATCCATAATTCTCCATCATCCCCTATCACAGGTAAAACCAGCAGCCCCCTCCTAAAGAAATGGATTTGATCTCACCAAGAGTTACTTTTATTCCCTCTTGAGAATGGTTGGGAATTCTAAAAATCCACAGAGTTTGTGATTTTCCTAAATGGTCAGTGGGTGATTATTAACTTTTGCAGACAGCTCAGACTTTGAACACCATTTTCTCCTTTAAAAGCAACTTCTTGATATGCAAGGAACCTGTTGGGATGTTTTCATTATGGAATCAATCCCCTCTCCAGCATCCTGTCCGAGGAAATTCTGTTTATTTTTATTTTAGCCATTTGTAGGCTGTATAAGGAACTTGATATTTGCTCTGTTTCCAGTAAACAGCTCCTCAGGAGAGCTTTGTTAATGTTATCTATTAAAAAAAAACCAACCCAAACCAACCAAACCACTGAGTCTGGGAGCTGCAGGCAGCTGATTATTTAAAGCAGCTGAAAGAAAAGTCTGATTGACAGGAGGAAAGTGAAATGATGGAACTCCTCTAAAAGTCAGGGAATTAATGGGAAGAAACAAGAGTTGGCGATTGTAAACGAGTGCCGAAGGAATTTTGTGCTGATACAACTGAAGGGAATAATTTTGGGGAATGGATTTTCATTATTGAGTGGAATTCTGAAAAAAATTGATAATAAAGAGAAATAAATTAAGAATAAATAGAATCAAAGCAATAATAAATAGAATTAGCGCAGAAGGTTTGATTAAAGCAGATCTCTGCCTGGTTTAACTTTAATTTCCTGCCTTTGCCCACATCTCCCAGTCCATCTTTTGGAACTCAGCTCTCCAGCCCCACATCCAGGATTTCCTTGGGGAAGGACTGGTGCAGCCCAAGCATTTCGGGGGAGCCTGGCAAGGTAATTGTGTGCTGCAGCTGTCAGGACTAATCACTCCATGGAAAGCAGGCCCCAGCAGTCGTGGTAGCCCCAGGGCAAGCAAAATATCAATTGGGCCACAAATCAAGAGAGCAGCATCCTCCTGGCCCATGAATCAGGGAAATGAGACGAGCAATTCAAGTGCTAAGTCAACATGGGCTGTGTAAACAGCACTTTGGAAAGGGGATTGCAGGGATTTGCTGCACAAAAGGCAGCTGGAGAGGAGGAGGAGAGCACATGGATGTTGGACAAATTAATTGGGGGGAAATAGCCGCAGTTCTGATGCCTGTACAGGAATTCCAGCTCGGTGTTGGATTTATTTTGGTGTCAATTTTTTAATAAAAACTTTCATGCTTCATTTTTATTCATTTAGTCACAGATCTGAAGCAGAATATAATATTCTAGGTTCCACTTGAACTCGATTTTATTCAAACTTTGGTTGTCTTTGCACACAGATTGATTTACAGGCCAAAGAGATGGAAACAAAAGGGACTTGGGGGCAGCAAACTTGGGGTGAATGACTTCATTACCTGGAGCTGTAATTGGAAGATTTACCCCCAATATGCAAATGGACCAAACTTATAAAAGTGTCAAAACCTGTGACCCCTCATCCATTTTGGGTGGGCTTCATCTACCCAAAATGCACCTGAAGGCCCTTCAATAAACAAAACTGCTTTACATTCCCTTAATTTTTTTCTGGCCTCTGTTTTTAGGTCACTCCAATGCCTCTAATCCTGTTTGACACCCCAAGGGGAATAAAAGTCCCAGTATTCCCAAATATGACAATCCCAACACATCACAGACCCTTGTTGTGAGGGCTGCCCAGCTCTTCTCAGCCCTGGACACCAGTTTGGGCTCATCAGGTGGGGATTTAAATCATCCAAACATCCCCGTCTTCCCAACCAAAGATGGAAATGAGGGATTTCTCCTGTTCCAAAATGATGGGAGAAATAGATGGGTTTTAGGATTGGACCTACTTGAGATGGAGAACAGGCTCAAAACTGAGCTTTAGTCTGGAATTGAAATAACTGGATGTTTATGGGAGAAAAGGGAAATATTGTGGCAACGAGATAATAAAGATACTGACTGAGATCGCTTTGGGAAGGATTCAAACTTTAATAGCATAGGGAAGCTTCAGAGATGACATTTTGTTGTCAGGGTGCCTAAAAATGGGTAACCTGGGCCAAGGCCTCACCACCCTCATAGGAAAAAACAGAAAAAGATTTTAATATGTGATGAAAATAAAAAATAATTCTTTGTCAGATTATACTTTTTTCTGACTCAGAGATGTGGCAACTGAGAGGCGTTTTAAAAACTTTGAAGAAAAGAAAATCCCATCATTCTTTTCTTTTCAGTGCAATTTTTTTTTTTTTAATTCAAGTTCTTTCTTTTGTTTTATTCCTTCATTACTCTGGTTTTTTGCAGGGAGACACTCAAATTTACCAGAATTCCCAAATGTTTGAAATGCCCTTCCAAAACCAAGGATTTCACGTGGAAAAGAGCATTCTGGTGCCATTTCTCTTGAGACTGGTTTACAAACGTTTCTGCTGTGAGACACGGGGCACCTCAAAAATGAGAAAAGAAGGAAGACAATGCGTGCTTGGACTGATCCTCACAAATCCCTGTGGAGATCCTGGAAACCCAAACCTGGTGTGAGTTGTCAGCCTCAGAGCAGGATGGAAGAAGATGTCAAGCAAACCTCAGCTGTATCAGAGGGGAGGGATCAGGAAGTTGTTGGAAAATCAATTAAATTAAAAAATTTAAAAAAATCAGCTCTGTGTTGGTCAATGAACAAAAAGAATGGAACTGGGACATGTGGGAGTGAGGGGGAAAATGCAATGAAAAAAAAATAAATTGGAGATGTGAAGATAAGAAACGAGATCCATTGCAGGATCTTCCTGAGGTCACTCCAAGCTCTGGGAAAGGCTCCAGCTATCCGTGCCCCCTTCCCTCTCTCCTCCAACAGATCAAACCTTATCACTGCCAGTGTCTCTTGAGATGCCCACACACACTCCCTGTGGGGCAGAGAGGGGCACAAGCCATTTTTGTCTGGGCAGATATCAGACAAAATTTGGGGCTTGTCTTATCTGCGCCAGGTCCCCGCGAGGGCTCTCCCGGCGGAGCGCTGATAACGGGATCCAAGGATCGCCATTTTCACCCTTTTTCACTGATATCTGGTCATTAAAATAATTGAATTATTATTCAATTAATTGAATAATTAGGTCTGCAAAGAGGACACGGGAACTGTCTCATTGTTGTGGTGGATCATGCAAGGCCTTGAGGTAACAGAGAGAAATCAGTTAAAATGTAAAATAATTGATATTAAGCATCCCCAAAGACACACACGGTATCTCTCTCAAGATGCCCACACACACTCCCCATGGGGCAGAGAGGGGCACAACCCATTTTTGTCTGGGCAGGTATCAGTTTGGGGCTTGTCTTATCTGCCACCCGCGCCAGGTCCCCGCGAGGGCTCTCCCGGCGGAGCGCTGATAACAGGATCCATGAATTGCCCTTTTCAGCCCCGCGCGCCGTGGGCAGCCAAGCTTTATCTGCAGCCTCAAGGAAGGAAAAGCAGAAACCAGCTAAAAGCCTTTCTTCCCCCCCGTTCTCTGATGTTCTGGAAGGCACTTGGGGAGATTAATATTGCGGCGGGGCCCTCCTCCTCCTTCCCCTATCCCCCAAAATCCCCGTTGCGACCGAGCGCGCTGATAAACTTCAAAATAAAAACAGATGTGGCAGGAAGAATGATTTATGGACTCCCCCATGTGCTCCTGTTTCTACGTAATGCCAGGGGTTGGGGCTTTTTTTTTTTCATTAATTGTCCACTTAGAATTATTCAATCTATTCCTGCTTCTAAATATGAGCAGGAAGAGAGGTGGGAAGTAAAAACACGAGCATGAGGAGAGTGGAGAGCTGCAGAAATGGGGTGGGAAGTGCCAGAAATCCAAAGTGGTGGCTGCACATCACAGATGGGAAAAAACAGGGAAAGGAAGGAAGAGAAAGGGGGAAAAATCAGGAAGTTGTCGGAAAATCAATTAAATTTAAAAATTGCAAAAAATAAGGTCTATGTTGGTCAATGAACAGCTAGTGAATGGAAATGGGACATGTGGGAGTGAGGGGAAAATGCAGTGAAAAACCATAAATTGGAGATGTGAAGATAAGAATAAGGAAAGGAAGGGAGAGAAAGGGGAAAGAAACAGGAAGCTGTTGGAAAATCAATTAACTTTAAAAATTGCAAAAAATAAACTTGGTGTTGGTCAATGAATGGCAAGTGAATGGAACTGGGACATGTGGGAGTGAGGGGAAAAATGCAGTGAAAAATAATAAATTTGAGATGTGAAGATAAGAAATGAGATCCATTCCAGGATCGTCCAGCTCTTCCCTGTCACAGGTGAAGGCATAAAAATTGTGTTTGGAAAAGCTTGGAGCTCAAACTAAGCAGGAAAATGAGGTTTGGGAGCATAAATTCATCTTTTTGAACAATCTTGGGGTAGTTGTATTTTGGAAAGTTCCACTTCAGGTGCCTTAAATGGGAGCTGATAACGCTAATTACTGATATATAGTCATTAAGATCTGCAATAAATAATTAGGTCTGAAAAGAGGAGATGGGAATTGTCTTATTGTAGTGTTGGGTTGTGCAAGGCCTTGAGGTAACAGAGAGAAATCAGTTGAAATATAAAATAATCGATATTAAGCATCCCCAAAGACACACGTGGATATCTCCATCAGTGCCCAGGTAAATCATTAATAAATTAAGTGTAAAAAAAGAGATTTTGGTGGAGAAGAGAGGCTTGAACTTGGGGGAATGCTCATCCCAAGCTGTGCTTATGGCGCTGGAGCAGCCCCCGTGCATTTCTGCCTTTCTAGCATTTCATGCCTGTTTTCACTCAAGTGTTTATTTCTATAAACAGACCTAACCTTAGAAAACAATATAATGACATCCTTCCTGGGGGAGCAAGGGGGGCAGGAGTTTCCTCCAATTCCTCCGGAGCGTTTCCGCCGGGTTTTGATTTTCAATAATCCGAGGGGTAAACGGCCGCTTTTGAACTCTGCCCTCTGCCCTTTTTATTTGGCAACCTGGGCAAAGATCAAGCCCAGAGTCAAAAGTGTCAGCAAAAATGGCTGGGATTTGGGAGTGCTTCCCTTTAGGAAAGGCCTCGTGATTATGTTTACAGAATTCATTACAAACTCGGGGCCCAGATTAAAAGCAAATGTCTAAGTGTCCTGTGGGGAATTGCGGGCTTGGGGATGCAGCTGCCGAGGGATTTGTGGGATCTGCAGGGGTTTAGGAGCACCCCCAGGAAAAAAAAGGGGTGCTGGAGGTGAGGTAGGGATGTGGGGTCATTGGATGCTCTGGAGCTAAAGTGAGGAAAAAAGGCAAAAATAGAGTTTTGCCACTTTAAAACCAAGACTAAGATGGCGGGATGGAGCAGCTCAAAGTGGAGACACAGTTCTGGAAATGTCTGATCATGGAGGAATCCCTGGTGTGAAGGGAAACCAATCCTGGTGTGAAATTGGGACAGTCCAAGGCTGAGAAATTTCAGCAGATAATGTTGAAAACAGCATGGTGTCAAAATCTGCACTTCTAAACCAGAGATTTCACCAGAAAATGTTGAAAACAGCGTGGTATCAAAACCTGTCCCTCTAAAGACAGAGAAATTTCACCAGAACATGCTGAAAACAGCATTTTATCAAAATCCGCACTTTCAGTCTCATTCTGAGCACATGGAAGAGCCATTTAGCAGCACCATCTGCACAAAAGGGCAAAGCAGCTGCTGAGTTTATTATTCCCCAATTCCTGCTGCTCCATCCCAAGCCCACAGATGAATTTTGCCGTCCCACCTCCCGTTCCTGGTGCACCAAGGCCTCTGTGCCACAGAGCCAGGGCTCAGATGATGCTCCAGGAGTGCCACATCCCTGTGGGCCATGGAATGGCATTTTCCATTCTGAAGGAGGATCTGGGAACACCAGAGAGGCAAATAATTTAAATAAGTCTCTTTTTTTCTGCAAGAAGAGGGTAATTGCTGCTGACAGGGCTCCTCTGCAGCAGTGGGGGCTCAGGAAGGGCTGGAAACCATCTCAGAGCTGATTAGCACGAGGTGTTATCACAGGCAGCCCCTCTCCACATCCAGCATCAGCCACAGGGAGCTCGTGGGCATTCACTGATTTGGGATGGGGTGAGGAGGAAGTGGGTGAAAAGCAAATTGTTTGAAGTTTGGTTCCTGAAATGTCTGGAGATAACTTGAAGGGGTTTTTTGGTTATAACTATTTCTTGGTTTTAACTATTTTTTTCTTTTAACTATTTTTTTTTGTTTTAACTATTTTTTGGTTATAACTCTTTCAGTTCACAGTCATTTGTGAGAGGACTTGGGGACTCAAAAGATTTTTTTAATTTTTTACTGAGGTTTCCAGGATGTCAGTGGTGTAGGCAGAGTTATTCCCGGTGCTTGGAATCCTTTGGAGCAAAACTGCTTTGGATATCCCTGACAAGCCTGACACAGGGAATGTCCTGAAAAACCTCTTGGAATTTCCTTAATTACTGATTAGCCTCTTGGAATTTCCTTAATAACTGGTATCAGTAATTGCCTTAATTACTGAGATCAGAGAACCACAGGTTTGGGTTGGAAAGAGCATTAAAACTCATCTCATCCCCTCCTATGGTCAGGGACACCTTCCACTATCTCAGAATGCTCCAAACCCTCCCACCCTGGCCTGGGACACTTCCAGGGATGGGACAACCACAATGTCTAAGAAAAAATATCTAAATAAAAAATAATTCTACTTTCCATGTTTAAATTCTTGTGTACAACCCCCAAGAACCACTGATCAACGTGGAACTGAAGCATCACCTCCATCTGGATTTTTCTCCAATTTGTGCTAAAAATCTCTCCCCGTTTCCCCCAATTTAGCAATTTTAGCGTTGCCTTGAACATTTTTGGTTTCATTTAAGCAAAATGGGCAGTGGCAGAGCCCTGGGGGGCTCTTTAATGGGTCACTCATCCGTCAGGCTCCTGGGCTGGGGCTGTTTGTGCTCTCCCCAGAGCTGCTGGGAATTGGCCAACAATTTCCAAGGACGTCTTTGGGTTTCACCCCAGCCTGGCTGTCAAACTCTGTGTATTTTTCCAACGTCAAGCAGGTTTTAAGATGGAGGAAGGAGATAATGGGGATGATAAAAAGGCTCGAGCAATTTAAAGGTAGCTTTTAAAACATTACACACAGCACAGGAGAATTGACTTTTCCCCCGAATTTGCAGCAGAACACGCGTTCAGAGTGGGCCAGGAGCAGATTTTCATAAAGAAAATAAATGTGAGCATGTCCCAACTGCACATGAGCAACACCCACCCCACCATGTGCTGCTGCATTTTTGTTGGTTTTATTTTTATTTTTTTTTTTTGCTCTCCGAGGCGCATTTTCAACTTTCTTTTCTATCAGCTTGTAAAACATGATTTTTATTCTTCCTTTAATGGCTTGGGCTAATTACTCCTGCTGACCTTTGACCTTCAAGTGCCTTCATTTATGGTAGCACATTCCTTTCAACAGAAACATATTGGGTTTTTTTACAGGGTGCTGATGCCTGGCCGGGCAGCCCAAAGCTCCAAATCCAACAGCATCCACGGAACAGCCTCGTCTGGGAGCCAAAAGCATCCTCCAGCTTTCTCCTAAACATTGTCAGAGTTTCACCTGGGCACAAATACCCATTTTTTCATTCCATGTTAAGATTCTGATGTTAATTTGTGGGGGGAAAATGGCTAAATTTGGAAAATTGGGAAGGCATGGCAATGGAGCAAAGATTACAAAAATCTGGTACAAAAATCCCGAAGGTCTAAGGCCAGTTTGGAGCATCCTGGAATAGTGGGAGGTGTCCATGCCCATGGGAGAGGGTGGAAAAAAGGAGTTTTAAGCTCCCTTCCAGCCCAAAGCATTCCATGATTCCCTTGGTTTAGTGCACCAAATTCCAGGGACACAACACATTCTAATCTCATTTAGTGAGGGATCCCTGCGTTATTTCCACTCATTATCACACTACAGGGAAGAGTTTTAGTGCTCATCCCTTTCCCCATACAGAATTCTGCTCCTGAGGATTTAAAATACAGGCAGAAAAAAAAAAATTAAATATTAGGGGAAAAAAATATATTAAAAAGACAAATCCAGGCATGGCCTGAGGTTAATGCCAAAACTAGAATTCAGCAAGTTTATTCTGCTGCAAACATCACAAAAATGTTCAAAAAAATTCATGGAAGTAAATTAAAAAAAAATAAATCCAGAATCTTGAAGGATTGTGTACAAACAAGGAATTAGGGGTGGGCTCATGGCTGGGGAAGTTGGTTGGGTTGAAAGTTGTTCTTTCTGTCTTAACCTCTCTCTGATCTTGGACAAATTGCTCAGAATTTGCAGCTGGAAATTGCTGAACCTTCTGGCCTAATTCAGAAAATCACAGGAGCCCCAGATTAACCTAAAATCTAAATCTGTTCAGAAAGATTCTTGTGCACGTGTCAGAGCTGAGGAGGAAGAGCTGAATTTGGGTTCCAGTCCCAGATTGTTTTATATAAAAACTTTGTGTGAGGAGGAGCGGGAACACTGAATTCATCAAAGCTGCTCCAATGCTGCTGCAAGCACAGGAAAACCCAACCAGGCACTTTCTAAGTGGACATGATAGAGTGCAAAAAAAGAGAATTATTCTTTGTCAATCACCATTTACCCTGAATCTGCAAAGCAAAACCCAAAAATATTTGTTTCGGTTTTTTGTGTGTTTGTTTTTGTTTTGCTTTGATTTGGTTGCGTTTTTTGTTTTGTTTTGTTTGGTTTTTTGTTCTTTTTTTGAGGGGTGTTTTTGGTGGTTTTTTTTTTTGTTTTTTGGGTGTTTTCTTTGTTTGTTTGGGGTTTTTTGGGTTTTTTTTAGGGGGAGTTTTGGAGCTTTTTTGTTGGGTTTTTTTTGGGGTTTTTTGTTTGTTTATTTGTTTTGTTTTGCTTTTTCGTGTTTTTTTTTGGTTTTTTTGTTTTTTTCCAGAGATGCCCTCAACTGAACACTGAGTTGGTGGGGTGTTTTTTGGGGGTTTTTTTGGTTGTTTTGTTTTTTTGTTTGTTTGTTTGGAATTTGTTGGGTTTTTTTAGGGGGGAGTTTTGGGGTGGTTTTTTTTTTTTGTTTGTTTGGTTTGGTTTGGGTTTTTTTTTGGTTTTTTTTTTGGTTTTTTTTGGTTTTTTGGTTTGGTTTGGTTTGGTTTGGTTTGGTTTGGTTTTTTTGGGTTTTTTTTTTTTGTTTTTTTGGTTTTTCCAGAGATGTCCTCAACTGAACACTGAAAAAAGAAGAGGAAGACTCCCCCAGAAAATGAATGTACTCCAAGGTGTTTCGCAGTAGTTACATCGTTCCCCTGATAAGCCTTTAAGCTTTTGGGTTATTTTTCTTGGGTCTTTTTTGGGTTTTCCCTCCCTCCCCTGCACTAACAGAGCGAGCCCATTTACTCGCTCCGTTGTCAACGCATCTGGACATCTTGTCAAAACAATATAATTTTACTTTGTAACTTTCTGACACTGGTATTTATTGCACCTGTCTCTGCTCATGATTTATGACTTGTCTGGTGAGTATTACTCCACAGCCCCGAGTTTACAATAGCAGATAAGTGAAGCATTTGAAGTCCCGACTGGGCTGCACGTTTGGAGATGGAGATTTGCCTCCCCTCCTCCTCCAAAAATAAAATAAAAAAAGGAAATTAAGATGAGCGTTTTCACCCACTTTTCTGGGTGGTAAAAATCAGGAGTATCAAAAGTTCTTTGAAAAGGGGAAGAGGAAAAAAAAAAGGAGAATAATGGGGCTGTGTCTATTAGGAGTGAAATGATCTTTGCTTTGCAGAATATTGATATAATCAATACCTGATTATCTGGGCAGCATTTTAACACCCAGGGCTGTGTTGGTGCTGAGGATATCAGCATTATGGAAATGCCAGCATTCAGACATTCTGAATTTTAATTATTTTACTATTATTTATTTTATTATTTATATTATATATATATATAAATATAATATTTTATTATTTTTATTATAATTATTTTATTATTATTTATAACATTTCTTTTGGGATAAAATTCACTCCTACTTAACACTGAAACACTGGGGGCAAAATATATAAAATCTAAACTTCACCTGCCTGAACAACCCCACTGAACAAAGTGGGTTTATTCACTCACAGGAGAGTGAAGGAGAAGCTGTTGTAAATATGACTTTAAATATTTGATAAAAGTCACAATTTTGCCTTGTAAACAACCCCATTTTGCTTTTCTCCTTTCCTTTTAGAAAACTTAAATTTGTGGCCTTAATAACTTCACAGCATCCCTAAAAAATATGGCATTTTTGCAAGGGATTTATTATTTTATTGCTGTTAAAGCAGAACTTTCAGATTTCCCGGATTTTCAAAAAATATCTGGGCATCCTCCCTAGTCCAGGTCCTTTTCCAATCTGGTTTCATTGCAGAAGGAACACAAAAGCATTGGCACAGTTTAGAAATCATGGAAGAATCCTTGCCATAAATCTCATCCAAGCCAAAAGTGGGAATTCAGGGAATTACCTGAATTTCCAAGTCAGGGAAAATTGTTCTGTAAATGTTTTCATTTGTCAAAATTTCCTTGGATTGAGAGGTGCTGGACAGGGGTGAGATTCCCTTTGATAGGAATTGAGGGAAAATCAGAAGATTTAAGGTCTGGCAGGAAAACTCCTTGGGATTTCTATCCATTGGATTCCCTGCACTGATCCTTTGATAGGAATTGAGTGGGAATCAGGGAATGTGAGCTCTGGAGGGAAAATTCCTTGGGATTTTTATCAGTGGGATTCCCTGCACTGATCCCCTGATAGGAATTGGGTGGAAATCATGGAATGTGAGCTCTGGAAGGAAAACTCCTTGGGATTTTTATCAGTGGGATTCCCTTCACTTATTCTCTGATAGGATTTGGGTGGAAATCAGGAGAAATGAGCCCTGGAAGGAAAACTCCTTGGGATTTCTATCACTGGGATTCCCGCACTGATCCTTTTATAGGAATTTGGTGGAAATCAGGGAATGTGAACTCTGGAGGGAAAACTCCTTGGGATTTCTCCCACTGGGATTCCCTACACTGATCCTTTGATAGGAATTGAGTGGAAATCAGGGGCTTAAAGCTCTGGGCATCTCTAGAAGCAAAACCCAGGAATCTTTTTCCCCAAGCATTTTTCATTGTCCAAGTTGAAAATGAAACAGAAAAATCCCTCTTTTTTTTTTGCAGGATTCATGGCAAACACTATTCTGTAACACCATGTAAATACATTCCTGATATACATCATGAAATATATTCAGGAATATCATGGAAAAGAGACAAAATCCTGGCTGCCCAAGGCTGCTCCTCCCCAGAGCAAAGCCTGCCGGGCCCGTGGCAGCCCGGGCCGCCTCTCCTGCCCCAAACCTCGCTCATTCCCGGCTCCTGTGATGGATTGCCAAGGAAAACACGGGGCAGGCAAGGGCTGTGCTGCTGCCGAGGCCATGGAGCACGCGGGGCAGCGGGAGCAGAGATTTCCATCACCAGGGCTCCAACAAAGGCCTTGATTCAGTGGCCAGCCCAGGCCTTGGGTGCTCCTGGGCTTTAGCAGGAGCTCAAAAATGGGGAATTTACTCCTGGGCTGGATGAGAAAATCCAAATATTGGTTTCTTCAGGGAAGAAGGCACAGTTCTGCTTTTTTTAAATTTTTTTTCTTCTTTTTTCTTTTTATTATTTTTTGGTCCGAGAGTGATCTTTTCAATTCTTCCTTGCCCTTTAAAATGGGAAATACCAAGCTTGGCTCTAAGAGTGGTGTTAATGACTAATTAATAGCTAAATAATAATCTATTAGCTAATAATCAGATGTAATTAATGGCTAATTTGGAGCTGTCTCCAAATGTAGGATCAAGGGAATCATTTGGATTCTCCCCTCGCCAAAATTGCCGCTTTAAAACACTGCAAAAATGTTCTGACATTTGCCCTCTCAGGGGACAGAATGTTTGTACATCAAGCTGATTAAATTCATATTTATTACATATTAATTTATGTATTTTTATCATCTGAGAGCATTTTTGGTGCTTGAAAGGGCTGAAATACAGTAGATTTCAACAGAGAAAATAGAAAAGGGAGAGGTTTCCAAAATCTCCTCACTCCAGCTGCTGCACACAGAATAGTGCATTCATTTCTATTTGAATTTTCAGCAATTTGACTCAGTTCTTGAGGTCTTTCCCAACTAAATGATTCCATGATTTATATTCCAAAACACCTCCAGGATTTTTATTCCACTCACAATCAGCATTTTGTGGGACAATTCATTGTGTTTGAGCTGATCTGAAGCTGTCCTTGCAAGTCAGAAGTGGCTATTTCAGGTTTAAAAGCAGAATTTTGGGGTTTCATGGCTGAATTTTCCTTTCAAGGGATGTGCACGGGACTACTGCATTTAGAAAGAGAAACTAACATTTGATTATCTTACAGAGCCCCGAAGGCAGAAAGAAAATGATGCTAAAATAAGAAACTTCCATATTGTTTACAGATTTCCATCCAAGGAGAAATACATTTTCGGTCACTTAGAGCAATTAAATTACACATCCTGATAAACAAGCAGGAATTAAGTGAAATTTTATACAAAGTTTAAATGAAACTCAGATCTCTTCAAACCTGTCTTGGGAGACTTGGTGAAACACCACCCACTAATGGTTCTTTGTGTTCTGGAAATTAAAAATTCTCTTTTAGAAGTCAGAAAGAAGTTGGGTTTCTGTTTAATTATGGAAAAGATGGGGCAAAACCCCTGAATTTTTGTTCATTTTGTTGTTTGACCAAGCTCAGGTGGGTGATGGGAGACACCATCCTTGACCTTCAGGAAGGAAGAACAATTGGAATAAACACATTCCCAGCAGGTCAAGGTGGTAACAACCAAGAGCTGGAAGGAAAAGAAAACTTCAACCTTCAGTCCTTAAGAAAGGCTGAGCTGTTCCATGGATGAGTTATTCCAAGATTTTGTATCCTGTGGAAGTCCTTAATCCTTCCTTGACACAAATGCCACTGGATATGGATAAAACTCCTGGCAGATCTGCTTTGCTCCAGCTCACCCTGGAGTGTTATCAGTGTGTTATCACTGGGATGGGGAAAGAATTCCAATCTGGAATGCTCAAGGCATTCAAAATATGGAATATGGAATATGGAATATGGAATATGGAGCATGGAATATGGAATAGGGAATATGGAATATGGAGCATGGAATATGGAATAGGGAATATGGAATATGGAATAGGGGATATGGCATTTCAGAATATGGAATATGGAGTATGGAATAGGGAATATGGAAAATGGAGTATGAAATATGGAATATAGAATATGGAATATGGAATTTCAGAATATGGAATATGGAGTATGGAATATAGAATATGGAATAGGGAATTTGGAATATGGAAAATGGAATAGGGAATATGGAATATGGAATTAGGAATATGGAATTTTGGAGTAGGGAATAGGGAATAGGGAATATGGAATATGGAAAATGGAATGTGGAATAGGCAATAGGGAATAGGGAATATGGCATTTCAGAATATGAAATAGGGAATAGGGAGTATGGAATAGGGAATACAGAATATGGAATTTCAGAATATGGAATATGGATTATGGAGTATAGAATATTGAATATGGAATATGGAATATGGAATTTGCCGTGGTCCTCATCAGGGCTGGACTCGATCCAGTGCACGAGGCCTGGTGGAGCTTTCACTGGAATTACAGCGGAGCATCCAGGCCCCCATCTGGAGCTGGCAGCTGCTCCTGGACACATCTGGCAGGTCTGAACCCCCTCACCAGGCTGGGCAGTTCAATCCAGCTGCTCTGAGGGGCTGGGAGCTCAGGATGGGATCTGGGAGGGAGAACATCGGGCAAGTCCAAGACGTTTTGGCTCCGCTCCCTGGATGGCTCTCAGTGGATTCTGGCTCCATTCACACCCTCTTCCAGGTAGGATAAATTATGCAAGCCCACAGCCCTTCCATTTCTCCTACAGATAATGAGCACGAGTCAATTCTTTCCATAAAAACCAGGGGAAAATCACATTGCTGCTCGTGCTTCACCAACCCAACCCTTGGGTTGCCAAGCCCGTGACATCATCACTGGCAGCATCCAAGGCTCCAGATTAGAAGTAGCCCAATGACATCACCCTGCCCGTGTCTATCTAACAGATGGTTCCTGTATATTGTGTAATTTTAGATCATTATTCATGCTTTGGGTCGGTATAATTCAGGAAGCGCAAAAATTGCCAAGAAAAATTGACCTGGAACTAGTTCAAAGCGACTCAATAATTTTATTGATTAGACTCCTTAGCTTTCATTTCGCAGCAGAGCCATCATGAATCATCGATACACAGCAATATCTGAATCACTTCTCCCCGAGCTGAACTAAGTGCTCCAAAACAAGGTAAGCTTTGAAGGCCCTCGAGCTGTTGGAAAACAAGATAGCCCAGATGATTTGGTGGCCAGCCCTGAAAGGGGGCCAGGAGCTATTTACTGAGGCAAGTGGTTTGTTTGAACTGGAGTTTTATTTATTTTCATATTTTACTTGTTGACTTCACCTCCGCCTTGGGCTCAGAGGCTCGGCAGGGACGTGTTTGAACCAAGGGGAACGCGGGCCAGAAGGAGCCTCCTGAGAGGCCTCAGCAGGCGCTGAGATAAAGCCCCAAATCCTGCTGGAGGAAAGGGGGTAAAAAATGAAAGGAAAGGGGTAAAAAATGAAAGGAAAGGGTGAAAAATGCTTTTTATTCCAGAGGTTTAGGCAGAAGGGCAGCCATGCAGAAAGGGATCCACGGAGGGCAGCGGGAGGGAAGTTCTGTGTGGTTGGGCTCAGGTAAACACATCTGCCAGAGGTTCCTGAGCACTCAGAGGTACCTTTGGGATGGGCCACGGGGCAAAGGTTCCTTTGTGAGCCACCCCAAAATCAGCTTGAATTGGAGATTTGGGAAAATCTTGAAAATTGGGGTTTTTTTAAAGAGAAAATTTTAGAAAAAGCACAATTTTCTCTCATGTTACTTCAACAACACCTCCCAGGGGTCTTCTGCCTCCAAAACACATCCTGGGGATACTGGAACAGGTCCTCTGTAGTGAATCCCTAAATGCCTTTAGGAATGTCCCAAATCCACGTTACCAGAGTTAAACAGGATAAAGAAAACCACAAGAATTTGAATGGGAAGAGAGATCAAGTCTGGATCCCAGGAGGAACTGGGAGCAGCTCAGCCCCTTCCTGGTTATTAGAGTGCAACCAGATCCTGAACAAATCTCAATCTTGCAGGAACATCTGAGGGAAATATCCCAGTCTTGGCAGTGATTTCCTGTCATGGATGTGCTGGGAAAGTGTTCTGGGAAGAAATACTGGGAATTTACAGAAACCAAAGGTGTTTGAGGCTGGTCGTGCAGCCTCCACTGCTCCATGGTTTGGTCCAGCAGAAATAAACCAGTTCTGGGGCCTTCTCTGTCCAAAAAAAGAGGAAAATCAGAGATTTTCTGAGCCTTGCTTTCCCAGTTCCTCTGGGATCTGACTTGGTTTTCTGTCACAGTTTGCACTGAGAGTCCTGGTGCCAGCTTGGGCTTGGAGAAAGTGCAAGATCAAACAATTGAAATAAAAAGATCTGAGTTCAGTTTTTAGACCTTATTCCCCACCATAAGCAACACTTGAATAGTGCTCCTTTACAAGTGTGGAGTCTTTTGGAAAAGGGGAAAAAAGAGATCCAACAAATGCCAGGTTTGTCATTTAGCTCCCTGGAATTTTCCTTTTTGTTGAACAGGATAAACCATTGGGCTGTAAACAAGGTACCTTATCTGGCCTGTTTTCAAAATAAAATACTCAAAATCCTTGCTGATAGCAAGCTCTTCTACAAACTTAAGGTGTTTTTGCCTTAGATTTTTAGGAACACCAGGAAAACTTCTTACCCTAACCAAAAAATCTTTAACCTGCCCAATACCCACAATTTTCATGCCCTTGGTGATGTCGTTTCATCATTTTCTTGATGTCCTCCTACTGAAATAATCTGACTTGAAATTCTAAATATTTAGGGAAGACATCCTTGTTTAATTAAAACATTCATGGGGGAAAAATCTGGCCTTGCCTTTCCAGTCTGAGAGGATTCTATAATTCCACCAGCTCTCTTTATTCCTTCATTTTATGCTGGTTTTAAAACACTGAAGCCCATTTGTAGACAATGTTAAGCTTATAAGCTCAAACATATTCTCCCGGTGATTTTCTTATCCAAATCTTTATGAAGATTAATCATAATAGGCATAAATGTGTCGTGAGAAAATATCCTGTCTCCAACAGGAGAAATAATGGAAATATTCTCTAAGATTAATATTTTTATTAGGAGTTCATATTGGTTACTGAGAAAAATTTAAGTCTTCTGGTTTTTTTGGTTATCTGGTTATTTATTTTCTGTTATTTTTGCCAACTGTTCCCCAATAAGAAAACTCCTTTCCTCCTTCCTGATTTCAGCAGCCAAACAAGAAATCTGTGCTGATCACTCTGTAATTCTGTTTTCTTTCAAAGCTCCTGCATTAAGCACTTTCCCTCAAGCACTTCCAGGCTGGATCACATCCCTGCCTGAACATCCCACTTCAGGAAGGGGGGAGAAGCCTGCTGACATTTTCCTTATCAGTTTTGAGAGGATTTTTGCAGTATTTAACCCAGTGCACGGAGGAGACAGCCTGGATTTGGAGGAGGATGGCCACAGATAAGAAGCTTCCCTTGGCTCTCTTTGCCAAACCTCAGGATTATTTGCTTTATTTAACGTCATCTCTTCATTTCCCTGCCCTTAAAGGAGAAAATCATGCTTGAAAAAACAATGTTGTAGATATTTTATACATCTCTAAATGTGCTATTCCTAAGGAATCTTTGGCCAGCTGGAAGAGGGAAGGTGCTGTTGCCCAGTTCTCCAGCAGTGAGAATTACAGAATCCTTCAGGTTGGAAAAGCCCTCTCAGACTGGAAAGGCAAGGCCAGAATTTTCCCCCAATGAAGGTTTTAATTAAACGAGGATGTCTTCCCTAAATATTTAGGATTTCAAGCCAGACTATTTGGGTAGGAGGGCATCAAGAAAATGATGAAATGAGATCTCTGCTCCCTTGCACTGGAGCAGAGATGGATTGGCTGGAGCAGGAGGGAGCACTTTGTCTCCCAAATCCCTGGGTGGAAGTTGGTTTTTCCTGCCATTGATTGAGTCATCACAGGTCAGCGATGGCTGGGGGGTAAATATTTCTTTGGAAGACGTCAGCCTTTGGAAAACAGCACAATAAATAACAAATCCCAGCCCTCTGGGCTCAGTCAAACCAAGCAGGAGCTCCCCAGGCCCAGCTGGGGTGACAGGAGGGTTTGTGGCACCCAAACTGACCCCAAAACTTGGAGATAAAAGCAAAACGTATCATTTTCAAATGTTCGTCTCCCGAGGCATTTGGAACTCTGGTTTATTTTTCCCCTGGGATTTCCAAATCCCAAAAAATTTCTCCTCAGTGCCTGAAACATTCCAGATTCACCTTCAGCTTTTCAGGAGGGTCAAGGTGGAGACCACCAGCTTTGGACCTGGGTTAATACAGGGAATTAAAGATGGTCCCCAACCCCTGGCAATGACCTGCACCATCATCCTCATGCCTAATTAAAGGATTTGGCTGGAGGCTGTCAACATCCAGAACATTTCCTGCAGCATTCCCAGTGAAAATCCTCAGAAAATGTAGAATCTATTGATTATGACTGAGGGAAATATTCTTGTGGAGGGAGTTGTCATTCATGGCTGGGCAGGAAGAAGGTTTGGAAGAAGATTCTCCCTTTAATTCCTCTATAATTAACCCCAATATTCACTATCAAGCCTGGTTATGGAGTAAAAAATAAGATGAAATGTTGTTTTTCTAGGCCTATTTATTTTGCTGGTTAATGGATTAAAATAGTTGCCAGCTGTGCAAAGTTCTCCTTATGCTCATTACTCATAATGCTCCTCACAATGAGACGATTAATTCCACACACTTGCAAGCCCTTCAGAGAATGCTGTTGATTAAGCAATTATGTTAATCCACTTTTGTTTGTTTTCTCATTGCTCTGGTGATGGTTGGGCCCAATTTCTTCACTGAATTATTCCACGTAGGCTCTCAAAGCTTCGCTGTAATTTGGAAAGGCCAAATCCACCCTCCACAAATGATGTGAAGGTGAAAATTGCAGATTATTTTTCTGTGGTTCAGTTTGGATTGCTAAGAAAAGTACAGGACTTTTGATTCCTTCTGTTTTGGCCAATTCCTGGACAGGAGTGACATCAATTTTCTGCCTTAACCCTGAGAAATTCAGGCCTGATGGAATTGCATCTTTCCATTTAAATTCTATTTTCTTTTATTGATATTCAGTAGCTGATTTGATCTTTTATTGCCATGATTGGTACCAAAATGAGTTCTGGAAGTGTCAAAAAGATGGATATTCAAATTTGGTGCCTCAGAGTCAAATCCCTGACATTTGCAGGACAAATGGCAACAGCTCAACACGAAAAATGGACAATTATTCCCCTGATTTTAGGTTTAATTACTAATTTGATATAAAGCAGCAGCTGATTAGACAAGGGAAAGACATTCTCCTGATTTTAGGTGAAACATTTTCATGGGAAGGGAAGGGAAGGGAAGGGAAGGGAAGGGAAGGGAAGGGAAGGGAAGGGAAGGGAAGGGAAGGGAAGGGA
>JAWWEX010000066.1:1770983-1781779 GCA_035583215.1 Arremon brunneinucha
GTGCTCCTGGGCTGAGATTTGGATCATTTGTCCTTGGTGCCCAGCTGGAGCAGGAATTGTTTTGTCTCCCTGCTCTGGGCACAGAGCTCAGCATCCCCTGGTGTGAGCCCAGCCCCACACACTGAAGCAGCACAGAACCTGAAAAACAGAAAAGCTCAAACCTGAGGCATCATCTCAATCCCTCATTTTTTGCAGCCCAGAGACACGGAATATTGGGAATTCAGTGAAGATTCCAGGGAACATTCAGGTCAAGCTCCCAGTGAAGCTCAGTGATTACAGCCCCTTCCTTCCCTAAAACACAAACTCCAGGAAACCTGGGAATATTTCCCCCATCCCTGGCAGTGTCCAAGGCCTGGTTGGACAGGGCTTGGAGCACCCTGATCCACTGAAGGTGTCCCTGCCCATGGAAGGGATGAAATTTCAGGTCCTTTCCCACCTAAACCATTCCATGACTGTGATTCCATGATTTCAGAACTGATCTCCAAGGTCTCTTTCAACCCAGACCATTCCATGGTTCCACGTGGGGAAAGCTGCCCAGCCCTGAGGTGGTTTAGGGGTGTAACTGGTGCAGAGAGGAATTCAGTTTTTGAGGGGAAAAACCTTGTTGTGTATCCCTGATTCCCACCTGGATTTCATGGATGAAAATTCATCTCCTTGGATTTCATGGAGAAAAATTCAGGGCACCCAACCAAGGGTGGCTTTTCCTGACAGGAGATCCTGTCCCAGCCCTGGTGCTGCTGCCTGAAGCTCTCAACAGAAATCCTGAATTCCTGGGGCAAACAAATCCCATCGGTGTTTGGTGCCACTGGCCATGTTTTGAGCCATTTTGTTCAAAAATTCAGTTTTTGAGCCAAATTTTGTTCTGCCCTGGTGCTTGAAGGTGTTTTGAGAATGAAACAACTCCAAAACTCAAAATTTTGGGGAATTTCCTTTCTCCTTCCTTGAGCAGAGCTGGTTCTCTGCAGCTCCAGGTGGTCACTGCTGGACTTGATTGTGACTCCAGAGCTCCTTGGAAATCCCACATTAATTGCAATATCTCTGAAGGACACCCAGAACAGAGATTTATTTTTTTTCAACAAGATTGATTTGGTTCCCACCAGGGCTCAACCTTTTCCAAAGATTTCTTGGATTTTGGTGGAATTTCCCCCTTTTCCTGACTGCCAGAATTCCCAGGTTCTTCATTCTTTCTTCATTCTTTCTTCATTCTGTTCTTCATTTCAGAGCATTTTCCTGAAGGAATTCAGGTTTCTATCATTCCATCCCCCTCACTCCTGCCTCTATTTAGATATAATTCCTGTTATCAGGTTTTACATCCTCGTTTTATCCCTGCTTTAGGATGAAATACATTAAAAAAACCCCGCTGGCTTTGGGCAGGAGGATATTTATTTAAGCAAGCTGAGTTCCATATTTTGGTTGAATAATTACAACCTTTTTCTCTTGCATCCGTTTACTGGGCCCTATTATTTTCTGCCACCGAAGCCCAAAGAAGTATTTACACAGCTCAGTGCTCCTCAGGCTAAACACGGATGGGATGCTCAATCATGGGAACCAGCGCAAAAATCCTTGATTTTTCCTTTTCTCAATGATTTTTGAATCGAGACTAAATAGAGCTGGGAGGGCTGAGGGGAGCAGAGAGATGTTTCTTGTCCTTAACGTGCAGAAAGTTTGGATCTCATCCTTAATCCAGGGGAAAGGACCAGAAGTAGGAGCATATTTTGGTTTGCAGTTTATTTTTCTCTGCTTTCCCTTCCCTAATTCAAACAAACCCAACCTTTTCTTTGGTTGGTGCTGCTCCATCCAGGGATGAGATTTTTCTCTGGAATCTCCTCTCTGGAAGCTCCTGCTGGGCTGGATGTGGGTGGTTCCCAGAAACATCAGGAGATGCTGGAGAGATACCAAATCTCTCATTTCTTAATCAGGCTTCTTAAACAAACAAAGCATCGGGGCTGAAAAGTGAAAATTTAATTATCTGTTCGCCTCTGAAGCTGCTGTTGGATCCCCCAAAAATGGGGGGAAAATCATACAATTAAATTTAAATAATAAATAATTTCAGTGTGTGAACCCAGAGAAATCCTGGTTTAATCCGGATTCCAAACCAGAATTGTGGCCATTCCTCCCTTGCACTTGCTGGTAGTTTTCCACAGGTTCTGTCTGGTTCCATTTGGGAATTGGCTGATAAATTTTCCAGCTTTTCAAAAATTAAGCTGATAAAATTCCCAGCTTTCCAAAAATTAAGCTGATAAAATTTCCAACACTCCAAAATTTAGGATGATAAAATTTCCCACAATCCAAAAATTAGGCTGATAAAATTTCCAAACTTGCCAAAAATTAATCCCAGGTTTAATCACATACCTGGGCTGAAGCTGAGACAGGTGAGATGAAAACAGAAAATACAGATAGAGCAGAAAGAAAGAGCAGAAAAAACAAGAATTTCCCTTTCTGGGTGATTTTTTCCCTCCCCATCTCTGCCCTCAGCCCTCAGCACTCCTGTTTGATCTCTGCTATTGAGCAGCAACAGGAAAGGTTTTGATTTTCCAACCTTTTTTGGTTTTGAGCCAAATTTTGCCACCTTAAAAGCTCCAATTTCGTGTAACTTTGTTCCAAACCCAGGAGATTCCGATCAGGACTCAGATTTGATCAGGACTCAAATCTGTCCCTGAAGATTCAGATAAATTTCAGACAAGCCTTGATGATGTGTAACTCAATATTTTGAAAAAATGAATAATTTATTAATTTTTTTTTAAAAAAATGGGTTTTTTTTCAGCTTAAAGAAATGATTGGACTTGCAGAATTACCCTGAATATTTTTTATATTGCTGATCCTGGTGGAAGCACCAGGATTTGAATAGAAAGGGGAATAAAGCCTGGGAATTTTCACTGATTTTTTAACTTCTGTTGTTTGTTAAAACCAGTTAAAACCAGCCCTAAAATTGTCCTAAAATTGGACTAAACTCCCTCAGCACATTTAATCCATGGCTGTGAGGGACATTAAATGTCTCACCTTGGGGACAAAACGAGACCAATGAGTTGGGTTTAGCAGCACCCACGGGCTGAGATGGGGCTTGAATGAGCTCAGAGAGGAAGAGCCCATTCACAAAGTCAATTATCCCATTTTTACCTTTATTTTGGCTTTAATTTATTGGTTTTATGCCATCCTGCAGTGGACTGAAAAGCTTTTTTAGAGGAAATTTCATTTTCCTTACGTGTGATGGAAGCACAAGCAACCTCACTTGCATTGGCTTCAATCTACTCTGGTTAAAAGGATAAAAAGGATAAATCAGAAATCTGCCACTGATTCCAACCTTCACCCACCTACACTGAATTTTAGAGCCTGACTTTATTGTGATATAATCAATTTCTGTTTGGCAAATCACAGAAATTCAACCCCTGACATTTTCTTTTTTTCTTTCCCAAGTTTCAAATCTTCTGATTGAGTCCCCCTTTCTTTCATTTCTCTGCTTTTATAACTCCCTACATCCCCTAACTCTACTTTCAGGACATTCAATATCCCATCCTCTGCGGATTTTAGAGATTTCTAAATCTCTATCATGCCCTGCCAAAATGTGATTTGTTTAAAAAACCCCTCTCAACAAGAAGGGACAACAAAATGTTTGGGTTTGGCAGGATGTTTGTGATGTTCCCCAATTCCAGATTAGAAATTCAGGAAGGTTTCATGATTCTCCTTTAATTGTACCCTGATTAAAATTTCCATTTTTCAGCTCTTTTTTTAATGATGAGAGAAACTCATCTCTTTTTCTGAGGAGAGAAAATCTGGATTCTTACTTTGAGACACTGAAAAATCACCCAGACAGAAAGTGTTTGACCTTTGGAGATGATTAAACGAAGACTGTTCAGATTTTCTCTCTTGATTCATTCACAGATAAATTTACTTTAAACACTTCTTCCTTTCCCTCCCTCCCCTCCCCAGCTTTGCAAGGCCTCACTCATTCATTTTGAAAAACATTTATTCGCAGAAGCCAGGCTCTCTCTTCACTCTGAGCTGGCCTTTTGCTCATTTTCTCACTTGGTAATTTTTGCAGCCCTAACGTGAGGTACATTTTTATACCAAAATCCCTCATTCCCCAAAGCTCCATCTGCCTTGCCAGGCTCTCCAGATTTTCCTTCTCCCCTCGAGATAAAAAGTTCATTTCTGTTGGATTGGTCTCTTTTCTGACCCAGAGATGGGGAAACTCAGAGGTGCTTTAAAAACTTTTATTCCATTTTCAGTCTCATGTAAAAGGTGAGACAATACAGAAGTTATAATTCACTCTGTCACAATTAGAAGCTATTTCTTAATTACAATATATTATAAACATTTATTATACACTTATAATTTATTGTAATACAATAAACTCATTTTAAATGCCAATAATCTAAAATTTATTTTCTTTCCAAGCTCCTGTTCTCGTGTCCCTCCTGGGGAATTCTTTGCCTTTTCCATTATTGGATTTCTGACCCAATTCAACCTCTCTGGAATTTCTGCCCTTGTGGGTTTCTCCCTGTCCCTCCTGTCTCCAACTCCTCTCCAACCCCTCCAACCATTCCTGAACTTCTGAGGGACTTTTACCCAAAATTTTAGATGGGGATTTTTTACTTTAAAACATAAACCAAGTTTGATATTTATAACCCTTTCATTTCTTTCATTTTCATGTGGCTCAAGTTGAGATGGGCCCAGACCCGTGAAAAATCTGCAAGTTCAGATTTCCAGGGCTGATAATCCCTGAAGTCCAAAATCCTTTGTTTGCTTTTTGCCTTTTCCTTTTTTAACTTCTCTGAC
The DNA here is from genome assembly GCA_035583215.1 of Arremon brunneinucha. NCBI lineage: Eukaryota > Metazoa > Chordata > Aves > Passeriformes > Passerellidae > Arremon > Arremon brunneinucha. Next base: position 1,775,760 of record JAWWEX010000066.1, read on the forward strand.
TTTTCCTTCTTTAACTTTTCTGACTTTTCCTTCCATGCTCCCATCAAGATTCCAAGTACATTGAGCCCAAAATCACTCCAGAACATCCAAACATTCAAAAACACTCCAAACATTCAACCTGAATTTTGGGTCACCTTGACTCAATCAAATCCCTCACTTCTCCTTCATTTTGAGCCAAAGGATGGGGAAAATCTCATTCCAGGGGATCACCCACCTTAAATAACCTTTTGTGTGGTGAATACAAACCAAATGTGTCTTGTTCCTTGAGGAGAAACACAAAGCAAAATGAAATTGGGAGAGCACCAGCACAGTCCCTTCTGCTCTGTTTGGGATTTGGTTTTGGAGGTGTTTTTGTGATAAGAAAAGCTTTACCTGGGTCCCAAATTACACAGATTCCCCCAGTCCCAGTTTTGCCTGGATAATCTGCCTGGAATTTTGATTTATTGCACCAATGTGTCCCTGCTCTGCACCCCAGCAAGGTGGAGATGAAGGCTGGGGATCCCATGGGCTTTGCCATCCTGGCAGAAAATGCAAATTATTTTCCACAATGAGCCACATCTGAGGGAGACACTGAGCGAGCAGGGAGGGTTTGGGCTGATGCCCCTCAAATCCAGCAGGATGTCATCCCCAAATCTGCCTTTTCCTCGAGGGCAGGAGATTTGGGAATGCTCCCATCAAGATTCCAAGTACATTGAGCCCAAAATCACTCCAGAACACCAACCTGAATTTTGAGTAACCCTCTCTCATCCAAATTCCTCGCTTCTCCTTCATTTTGAGCCAAAGGATGGGGAAAATCTCATTCTAGGAGATCACCCACCTTAAATGACCTTTTGGGTGGTGAATACAAACCAAATGTGTCTGGTTCCTTGAGGAATTGCTCCTTGAGGAGAAACACAAGGCACAAATGAAAATGGGAGTTCTTCTGCTCTGTTTGGGATCTGCTTTTGGAGCTGTTTTCATGGTAAGAAAAGCATTACCTGGGTCCCAAACTACACAGACTCCTCCCAATCCCAGTTTTGCCTGGATAATCTGCCTGGAATTTTGATTTATTGCACAAATGGGTCCCTGCTCAGCAAGGTGGGGCTCCCTGGGCTGGGTGGCTGCTGTGGGCTTTGCCATCCTGGCAGAAAATGCAAATTATTTTCCACGATGAGCCACATCTGAGGGAGACACTGAGCGAGCAGGGAGGGTTTGGGCTGATGCCCCTCAAATCCAGCACGATGCCATTCCCAAATCTGCCTTTTCCTCGAGCCCTTTGGCTCTCGTTCCCCTGGCCTGATGCTCTGACTTTCCCCACTGCTGGCGTTTGTTCTGGGGCTGCAATTTGGAGCTGGAGAGCCTTGAAACCATTTAACTGGTGGAAGTAAATTGCTGGGAGCGCTGTGAAAATATCGCTGAGGCCGTGTGGTTTTTAAACTCCTCCTCACTGCGCTGCGCTCCTGAATTGTTTCCAGCTGCTTCCAGATGCTCCTCCTCGCCTTGCAATAGGAAATGTGCAGATCCTGCCCCGGCCAGGTGCTGATTGTGGGCTTGGAGATAAGAAAAGAGCTCCCCAAGATCTGCTGTGAGCTGTTATTGGTGATATTCCTTGAATTAATTTTAATTTTGTGTCAGGAGATGAATTCGTTTGGGTTTGTCTGAGGTTTATTTCAGAAATAAATGCTGAGTGTCAGAGCACAAATAAAGTTTTTTTTTCTGCTTTATCTGTGAATCATGAGAGGATAAAGTTGGGTTTTTTTGCTTTATCTCTGAATCAAGGGATTCACAGAATTATTCCAGCTGCTTCCAGATGCTTCTCCTTACCTTGAAATAGGAAATGTGCAGATCCTGCCCTGACCAGGTGCTGATTGTGGGCTTGGAGATAAGAAAGGAGCTCCCCAAGATCTGCTGTGAGCTGTTATTGGTGATATTCCTTGAATTAATCATAATTTTTGGTTTTGAGATGGGTTTGTCTGAGGTTTCTTTCAGAAATGCTGAGTGTCAGAGCACAAATAAAGTTTGGGGTTTTTTCTGCTTTATCTGTGCACCAGGGCGGGATAAAGCTTTTATTTTTGCTTTATCTGTGAATCAAGGGAGGATAAATGGTTTTTTCTGTTTTAATTTTGGATCAGGGGAGGTTTCCAGGTGATTTTTAGGCTTCTCCCATGCAACACAGAGAGTTCTGCTGGAAGTTCCCATGGAACAGAAGCTGCGTTTGGGGCTGATGCAAATTCCAGAGCTCTCAGAGCTGGGGATGCTCCATCCCTTCAGGAAATGCTGCCCCAAACATGAATCCTGTCCTGCCCTGGCTGCTGACAAAGCTGAGCACAGAGCCATGGAAAAGAGTGAAATCCCTGAAAAAGAATGAAATCCCTGGAAAAGAATGAAATCCCTGGAAAAGAATGAAATCCCTCTGCTGACAGAGACCTGGGAGCAGCCACAGAAACCCAACCTTGCCTTGGTTGTCCCAGCCAAACCCAGAGAGGGGTTGGGCTCTGCCTCGGAGTATTTTAAGCTAAGAACAGATTTTGACATATTTTTTGATGTTTTGATGTATTTCCGTGATAACCTGAAGGGAAAAACACGATGAGCTGAGGGTGAGAAGTGAGCAGGGCTAAATCACTGTGCTGGATGTCAGATTGCCCTTTCCCCCATCCAAATCTTCTGTGTGTGAATTTTTGTTCCCAGAAAACTCCTGTCAGTAAAAGTACAATGAGAACTCACCAGCTCTCCTCTGCTGTTGCTGTATTACCCCCAGAAATAGATTGTTTTTAACTTTTATGAGGGTTGAGCTTGTCCTGGCTGGATGAGAAGGAGATGCCAATGATAATAGGGAAAGGCTTGTTAATTGATTTTAAATTCTGGCGGTCTTGAGTGGTGCCAGAATTAATGACAATGATCAGAGGTTTCTGCAGCCCAGAGCTCCTCACAGAGCAACTTCCAATTTATTGCAGGGCACGAGCAGCCAAAGCTGGGCTGAAATATGGCAGGATGGTTTTCCAACTGCAACAGCAGCAGGAATATTGGGAGAAGGGATTACTGCAGTTGGAATTTGGCCAGATTCCTCGGATTTACACACTTTTACAGCATTTTCTGGACTTTCAACCGCAGATAACCATCCGCAGTGCCTGTCTGCCGCTCTGCTCCCAGCTGAGTGTCAAAAATAGCCTGCCCAGGGTGATATTTCAGCCAGCAGGGTATAAATAGATGCTGAAAGGCTCAGCTCTCCCCAAACCACTGAGGACAGCCCTGCAGTTCCGGGGGTTTTCAAGTGGTTGGAGCCCTCAGCACTTGTTTGTGCCATGGGAATTCTCCAACAGCCCTCCAGGACAGGCTCAGCCCTCTCGGTCATCTCCTCCATTTGCTTCAAAATATGGAAAAAGGAAAGGTGGCAGAGCTGGTGTTTGTTTCAGGGTTTCTCAGCGTTTCCTTGGGGAATTGTTATCCAGGGAATTCAATTTGTGCAGCCCTGGGTGTGAGGTGTTTGCAGGGACACACTGAGGGGGCTCAGCTCCCTTTTTTCTGCCCCTGTTTTCCTGCTGCTCTGGTTTTGTCTGCATGGATTTCCCTGCCCTCCCCTGCACTGAGAATTCCAGATTGCTGATCTACCAAAGGCTGATTTTTCCTGAGCCAATGGGGGAAATTTTTGCATTTATGCTGAATCTTTTGTTTTTTTCTCTGCCAGAATTGGGATTAAATGTGCTGGAGGGTATTTCTGGTTGGGACTCAGGTGTTTATCAGTTCTTATCTATGTTACAGTCTCACAGAGTGCTGTAGAACTTCACTCTTATATCATATTTGATATTCAGTAGTCGGGAAAAATTCCCATATATGATATTCAGTGGAGAGTGAATATCCACTGAATATCAAACCTGATATTGATGTCACATCACTGAATATCAAATCTGATATTGATGTCATATCACTGAGTATCCAATCTGATATTGATGTCATAGACCTGCTCACATCCCACCTCTTCTAAAGACATCTTCATTAAATCCTTCTTCTTTTTTTTTTGCTGAATTTTCCTCATTGGATTTGAAAAATTCCCATATTTGGTGTTCAGTGAATGGGAAAAATTCCCATATTTGATATTCAGTGGAGAGTGAATATCCACTGAATATCAAACATGATATTGATGTCATATCACTGAATATTAAATCTGATATTGATGTCACATCACAGAACATCGCAGCACTGCTCTGTGACAGGGGAAACATGTGGAATTCCACCAGGGCAGGTTTTTAACTGGTGGAATAAGTCAGAATTCCCTTGGCTTTTCTGCTCAGACTCCCCAGTTCTGCATTCCAGCCACACAATTTCCTTCCAAAATTAAAAAATAAAAGTTCCAGTGAGCACGAGGCTCTTCCAAAGGGGCAGATCCTGCTCCTGTGTGTGTGGACATTCCCTTATCTCCCTGCCAGGACCTCACTGTTAAATCGAAAAAACTTTTAAATCTAAAAATAAAATTTAAAATCCTAAATAAAATTCCCTGTGGCCCAGGATGTTAAGGGTTTAAAATCCTAAATCAAAATGTTAAATTCTGTGTGGTGCAGGGTACTGAAGGTTTAAAATCCTAAATTAAAATGTTTAATTCTGTGTGGCCCAGGATGTTAAGGGTTTGAAATCCTAAATAAAAATGGTAAATTCTGTGTGCCCCAAGATGTTAAGGGTTTAAAATCCTAAATAAAATATGTTAAATTTTGTGTGGCCCAGAGTACTGAAGGTTTAAAATCCTAAATAAAAAGATAAAATTCTGATCAGGATGCCCTGATCTTGTTCCTCGTGTTGGACCTGAAGGATTGCACAGTAAATTAGTGATTCTCAGTGGGAGGGATAAATCTGGGCACAAAACTCAAGATTTGAGCGAATTCTCTCTGCTCCAACTGAGATTCCTTGTGAATTACAGACCAAGGTCTCTGCAGGAGCAGGAATTATTCTGTGTACAGCTTTTATCAGAACAGCTCTCCTGCAAACCCAAACCAACAGCTCCCAGCACCCCAAAATGAGCAGATCACTGAATTATTCTGTGAGTAAATGTGAAGAATGGCTCCAGGAGGGTTAACACAGAGCAGGGCTGATCCCCTGGGCTGAGATATGGACCAGCAGAAACAGCTGAGAGGCAGAAGTGAGGCTGGGGAAAAGCAGGGCTGTGTTGGAGGGCCCTGTTTGCCCCCCTGGCCCAGCTCTGCCGTCATTAATAAAGCCAAAAAAGCGAGAGGTGGGGCCACATGTGGTGTCAATACGCTTTAATTAAGTGTAATAATTCCCCTTTTCCTGAGGTGGACGTGCTAAGACAGATTTCTCTGCTGAGATTTATGCCTGGCCGAGGATTTCCGAGCTGTCCCCTTTGCTGTGCAGAGCATCAGTGCCCTCTTTGGGAACGCCGGGATTCTGCAGGGATCTGCCACATCCACCTCTGCAGGATTCACATTTTCTCTGAGCAGAGAGGGACACGGCTCTGCCAGGAAAACCCTGGGAAGCTGTGAAAAACTGTAAGAAAGAGAGAAAAATTAAAACAATTATTATCTCTCTTTCTGGAACCACTGTTTATAGATATGGTTCTCCAGAGCGTGCTATTCATAATTCAATAGTGTGAGAGGAGATTCAATATTCAATATTCAAGTCACCAATAGTGTGAGAGAAGATTCAAAGCAAATCAAATCTTAAGTCCACCATTGTTTCTATAAGAGCTATAGATTTCTAATAATAATAATTTTGTTTTTCACACCATCTAATGATAAAGTCTCTCTATCACCTTTACCTGTTCCCAGTACCCCTACAGCAATTCACTTCCCAGAGGATTTGATAATTTTGCTTCTCCTGGAGCAAAGATCCTTTTCAGTTTGAGCTTCTTCACCTAAAATAATGTAGGAAAATTTTAGCTGGGTTCTCTGAGAATCCATAATTGGATCAATAATTAAACCACTTTATTGTATATTATAGCAATAATAATAATAATAATAATAATAATAATAACAATAATAATAATAATAATAATAATAATAATAATAATAATAATAATAATAATAATAATAATA
>JAWWEX010000066.1:1810000-1821414 GCA_035583215.1 Arremon brunneinucha
GCAGGAGGGCTGAGCCCCCATGGGATGGGGCTGGGACACCGCCCTGACACACAGGGGGCAGGGCATGGTCTGACTCTGGCAGTGTGGGTTTGATTTATGCATTTTTATTTTTATTTTTTATTTTAATTTTTAATTTTTTTCCTAATAAAGAACTGTTCTTCCTACTCCCACATCTTTGCCCGAGAGCCCCCCTTAATTTCAAAATTACAATAATTTGGAAGGAAGAAGTTTAGATATTCCATTTTAAGGGAGCTCCTGCCTTCCTTGGCACGCACCTGGCTTTTCAAACCAAGACACTGGTGAAGAGTTCCTGTGGATAAAAAAGAAATAAAGGTGTTGGGCTGGCTGTGACTCAGTGCCCAGCAGCAGCTGCTGACAGCCAGGCAGGCAGGGCCGTGGCGCGGGGTGTTTTTCATGGCTGCAATCTCCTGTCGCAGCTTTTGCAGAAGTGGAATTAAAAATCGTCCCTGCTTTGTGGTGAGGACAGACAGATGCTTTCCTGCTTTAATTCCTGAGTGGCCAGAACATGTTGGTTGACATTTTGGCTTGATGTTTTAATTGGCTGATTTGAATAAAACTCAGACAGGTTGTGTTGCTGCGTTTGATTTCGTGTCTCCCGGCCCAGCAGCCAACAAAAAGAAGACAGCGGGACAAGGAGGGGCACTGACTTTTCACCTCTCTGATCCTCTCCCTGTTTTGTTGAGCTCTTAATATATTTAAATTCATGCCTCATTAAATTAGCCCTGTGTCCTGCAGGGGCTGACGTCGCACGCAGAAATCTGAAAAGAGAGCGCCCAACATTGCTGCTAATTGTCCAGGAAAATGTTTGCTTTCAGGATTTTAATTTATTTTTTGACTATTCTAATTTTATTTTTTGATTATTTTAATTTTGATTTTGATTATTTTAATATTTTTTTTATGATTTTAAATTCATTTTTGATTATTTTAATTTTTGATTATTTTAGGTTTATTTTTATGATTTTACTTTTATTTTTTTAGTCTGAACTCAGAATCTGGGCTGTAACTGTGCAAAAAGGAGAAAAATTCCTGTGAATCTCAGATATTTCCTAGGCATGTCCATAAGAAATGAGTCCTTCCTTCCCATCAATCATCTGTCAAAATAAATTATATCAGAGTTTCACGGCTGAGCTTCTGGAATACTGTAAGAAATGAATTTTTGAAATTCTAAATTAAAGAGCAGCTGAAATGAAAGAGCACCCAGCAGTCAGGAGAAATTCTGGCTGAGGGAATTTCTCAGTCCTGGGTGTTAATTGTTATTTTCACCTGGGAATTTTCATCCTGGGCTGGGCTGGAGCTGCTGTCCCTGCTGGAATGTGACACCCTTGGAGGGAGGAGTGGCCCTGGAAGGGAATTGCCTCTCTCCGGGATGGTTTGGGAGGAATCCAACCTCAAAATGAGCTGGTGCTCCTCACCTTCCAGCTGGGCCCTTCCAGGATCCACCCCTGGGGATGGAAGGACTGGTGCTCCAAGGGGATTGGCCCAAAACCCAAGTAAAATAACATTTATTCATTTGAAACACAACCAAAGCTGTGATATTAAAAACTCCCCGTGCTAAACTTCATAATAAATTTTATTTTTGAGGTGGATCTTATCTAGAAACCCTTTCCTTTGCTCCCATTCAATTACAAATTCACACAAACAGGTAAAAATCCAATTGATTTTAGGGAGAAATCTCCATGTGTGCCCAGGGCCAGAACTGGACTCTGTGTGCTGTTATTTAGCAAGAAAGAGAGAATTCTTTTCTCCACGTAGCAGAAAGGAAATTGTGCTTTACTGCATTGTTTACCCTTCCCAGTACTTTAATTTTCCCTTTGTTTAATATTTCAGCAGAAGCCATTTATCTTCCTGGATGATCAAATAAACTGGGTGGTAAAAGAACGGATATTTAATTCATTTTGGGGGGGAAAAATGGAATTAAAGGTGGAGCAAAGGGATCTGATTTGGAAATAGAGTTATGTGGGATTTGCTGCCTCACACTTGCCTCAGTGCCAGAGGGGGGGAAATAAAAAGGGATTTTTTCTCATCCCAAAGAAAGATTTGGGATATCCTTTGTCAGCCCTGCAGTGCAGGGGGTGCAGCTCTGAAAGCTGATATTGGGCTGCTGGAAAAGGGCCCAAAAATGAGATCAGGGGTGTCAGGATGGGAGTTTCAGGGTTATCAGGATTTAGAGATAAGGGGTATCAGAATGGGAATTTCAGGGATTATCAGGGATTTGAAGATAAGAGTATCAGCATGGGAATTTAGAAGCTGTCAGGATTTGAAGATCAGGGGTGTCAGGATGGGAATTTAGGATTTGGGGATAGTGGGTATGAGGATGGGAATTTCAGGGGTATCAGGATGGTAATTTAGGGGTTATCAAGATTTGGAGATAAGGAATATCAGGATGGGAATTTAGAGGAATACTGAGATCTCTCAGTATTTGGAGATCAGGGGTATCAGGACAGGAATTTCAGGGATATAAAGCTGAGAATTCAGGTGATATTATGATTTGGAGATCGGGGTATCAATATTTGGAGATCAGAGGGTTTCAGGATGGGAATTTCAGGGTTATCAAGATTTGGAGATCAGGGATATCAGAATGGGAATTTCAGAGTTATCAGGATGGGAATTAAGGGGTATCAGGATGGGAATTTGGGGGGTATAAGGCTGAGAATTCAGGTGTTATCAGGATTTGGAGATCAGAGAGTTTCAGGATGGGAATTTCACGGTTATCAGGATTTGGAGATCAGGGATGTCAGGATGGGAATTAAGGAGTATCAGGACGGGAATTTTGGGGGTATAACGTTGAGAATTTAGGTGTTATCAGGATTTGGAGATCAGGAATATCAGGATAGAAATTTCAGGGGTATCAGGATGGGAATTTCTGGAGTAAGCAGGATCTGAGAATCACAAGGAGCTCGTTAGGACAGAAGAGGTCAGGTTCAAATGCTGGGAAGTTCCAGCATCAAAAGCAAAAGGTGCTGCCTGAAAAAGGGAAAATTTCCTTCAGCCCTCCATGATCTTGATCCCAGTTTTTCCATGGCTTCAGAGGGATTTTCTGGCTGGGACACCAGGCTGAACCTCACCCCCACCGTGGCTCTGTGCCTGATGAGCTTCTCTACCAGTTTAAAGCAGGAGTAGGTCTGACAGGACTTAAAAACCTCCTGGAAATGGGAAATTTTAGAGGATTTTTCCCATTTAAGCTTTTTTTTGGCAGGCAGAAAAGCAGGATTCACTTTTCTTCCCACCAAACAGCTCATGGGGTGCAAATACTTCCCTTTTTCTACTTTTTTTTTTCCCCTACTCAGCCTTTTTCTGAGAGTCACTTAAATAGAAGGTGCTGATTTTCCCTGTGACAGCACAAATTTGTGTCAGGGTGTTCATCATCCTCCCTCTCATCGTTTTCCCCGGTTTTTATTTAGAGGAAAAATGGAAATTTAATACATAAGTGGCACCTCTTTGATTACAAACACACATAAAACCCAAAACTTCATCCCCTTCAAATCTGTTCCTTCTCCCAGTTTTGATGGAGAGGCTTTGCCTGGCAGACACAGAATTTCTGCAGCACCATCACCAGGAAAAGAGATAAATTATAAAGATGAGAGCTCTTATTTCATCCCCATCTCTTTCTGCAGCAAATTGCTAAAATAAAACTCATCAAGAAATCTGCTGTGGGTATCAAAGCTGCTTTTAAAACACTTTTTCTTTTGCTCTGATCTGAATTTTTGGAGTTTGAGGAAGGATTAAGCAAATTAAGAACAGGAAAGTGTAACAACACCAGGCCTTTGAGGACCAGCCTTAATTTTTCCAGCATATCTCACCTAACCACAGGAATATTTTTTCCTGTGAAGGAGTATTTAAATATTTATTTGAAAATGGTGAAGTGCCTTCCTATAAAGACACAAATCGTTGTTTGACTTGGCAGGCCCCAGATTGAATAAAATACCTAAATGTGGCTCAGATATTGCCATTTATTATTTTTTATGAGAAAAAAATGTACCCTGAAAGAAGCCCTCAAAATATTTGATTATTTTTGGGAGCAGGCTGTGGGTATAAAACCACTGTTGCTACAACAAGTTTTGGAGAGTAAGAGATAAACTTGACCAGAATTCATGGATCTATGTAGGTTTAATGCTGGATATAGAAGGTTTTAATTTTTTTTATATTTTATAGACTCAGAGCCTGGTGTTTCTTATGTTACAATTTCAGTGGTTGAAGTTTTGGGGTTTCATTCAATCACTGTTGTAGTCTGAGTTTAGAAAATCTGATTTTCTGTGTGAAATCTCTGGAGTTTAATAAGGAACTTGAGCTCCTTCATCGTCATCTTGATGAAGGTTTTCTGGTCAGGATCTGCTCTGAAATAAATGATGCCCACCCAGGGTCATTGTGCCATGAGCCTTTAATTAGGATTTTTTTCATTGAATGATAAAAATTGGTTTGGAAAATAAAAAAGGAAAAATTTTGCAGGCACATTAGAGGCCACAATTTGATAATTTTAATGCCTGGTGTGGAAATAAAACGTGATCTCCACAGTGAATACAAGGATTGGGACAGGAGAAATAAGGAAAAAGAATCCTGGCCATGATTGATGAGGGAGAATTTGTTGATTTGAGCTGGTTCTGCTCAGAGGGGAGGGGGCAAACTGAGGAATTTCTAACCCAAAGCTTTAAAGCAGGACATTCAAACAGACACTGGCTGCAAACATACAACACACACACACACATAAATAATTAAAAATAAAATGGTTAATTTGTTTTCATCGCTGGTTGCAGTCCAAGAGGTGAAGTTTGTTTTTCCCTCCTGCAGCAGTGCAGGGAGGAGATACGGCCCATGTGCCACCAGCTCTGCTGCCAGATGTTTGACAGAGGGTTTTCCCTTCCCTTCCCATCCCTGTTCCCATTCCCCATCCCCATCCCCATCCCCATCCCCATTCCCACTTCCATTCCCATTCCTATTTCCATCCCCATTGCCATTGCCATTATTCCCATTATTCCCTTTCCCATTATTCCCATTCCCATCCCCATTCCCATTCCCATTCCTATCCCATTATTCCCATTATTCCCATTATTCCCATTATTCCCATTATTCCCATTATTTCCATTCCCGTTCCCATTCCCATTCCCATTCCCCATCCCCATTATTCCCGTTCCCGTTCCTGTTCCCATTCCCATTATTCCCATCCCCATCTCCATCCCCATTCCCATTCCCATTATTCCCATTATTCCCATTATTCCCATTATTCCCATTTTCCCATTTTCCCATTTTCCCATTATTCCCATTCTCATTCCCGTTCCTGTTCTCATTCCCATTATTCCCGTTCCCATCCCCATCCCCATTCCCATTATTCCCATTTTTTCCACTATTTCCATTCTCATTCCTGTTCCCATCCCCATTATTCCCATTTCCCATTCCCATCCCCATTCCCATTATTTCCATCCCCATCCCCATTATTCCCATTCCCATTCCCAGCTGTTCATTTAAGGCCCTTTCCAGCCTGGTGCAGACCCGCTGGATTAAGAGGATTTAAAATGGAAGATTCCTGCTGGGGGCAGGGAGAGCCCCGGGCCATCCTCACAGGGCTGAGCTCTGGGGCCAGGGCTGTCGGTGGCTTCCAGGACAGCTCAGGATTTCCCTGGATTTTTTAGGGATCCACATTTAACAGAGAAGCAGGTGTCCACAAGAAAGAGACAGAAATGATTTCAGGTTTTGGAGGGGTGTGTTGGCCAGGCCAGAGGGGACATGGTGGTGATGTTTTAGGATTTTACCTTTTATATTTTTAATCTATTTGTAATCCTGCAATTCTTTGTGTAACTCTAAACTTTGTATAACTCTAACTCATTGTATCCTGCAGTTCTTCAGTGTGTAACTCCAAACTCCATGTACAGTGGGAGCTGCTGCTTTCCCATTTGGGGCAGACACAACAATTCCTCTCCAGGCCTGGCAATCAAGGACACCTCACTGCCTCAGGCCCCAGAGATGGAAACAGAAGGGAGTTGGGGAAGCAAACTTGGGGTGAATGACTTCATTAGCTGGAGCTGTAATTGGAAGATGAATCCCCAACATGCAAACGGACCAAACTTATAAAAGTGTGAATACCCGTGACCCCTTGTCCATTTTGAGAGGGCTTTGTCTGCTCTAAATGTACCTGAAGGCCCTTCAATAAACATAATCACTTTTTATTCCCTTAATTTTGTCTGGTCTCTGTTTTCAGGTAGCCTCAAAAAGTCATCAGTGAAATGGAATAACTGAGCTGGTGGAAATGGAACAATTGAGCTTCCCCTGGACAAATAATTCAACCCCTGGGCTGCCCAGGGAAGGGATTTGTGCCTGTGAGCCCACAAAATCCTGAGGAACAACGTTCCCCTGGGACCCTGGAGTGCTTTGGGTGGGAAGGGCCCCCAGAGCCCCCCAGTGTTGTGGGCAGGGGCAGCTCCAGCAGCCCAGGCTGCTCCCAGTCAATCCCAGTTCAATCCCAGCTCAATCCCAGTCAATCCCAGCTCAATCCCAGCTCAATCCCAGCTCAATCCCAGTCAATCCCAGGGGCTGGGGTGTCCTGGAGGGGCCGGGTGGCCCCAGAGGGACCCAGCTCTGCTCAGGACAATGGTGCAAAGCCCAGCCTGGCCCTGGCCAGGCCTGGCTCTGTCACTCCCTATTAGTCCCTCTGTCCAATTGCTCCACTGGCCCTTGATTGCTTCGTGTTTTCTCATAATTCCCAGTCTTAATTCCACCAATAGCCAGAACACTTCCTATCATGCCAGTCACAGAGACAATTATATAAGAACCTTTTATTTTTTTCCCCCTTTTTTTGTGTTTTTTTTTTTTTTTTTGTTCTCCCCCTCTTTTTATTCCAGTTTAGAGAAAACAAAGAGCCCCATTCATTCAATTTGCAGCTGAGTCTCTCAGGTTATGTAAATTGTTAAATCATCCATGCTCTTTCTTTTTAGCCATATTGCGAGCAGGGAATTTCCATACCCAGTTGAAACCCCACAATTGATCTATCCCGACAAACACGGCCATCAAGAGTTTCATCTTTTCTCTTTTTTTTTTCTTTTGGCTTCCTTTCTCCTGGTTAACCAACATGTTATACTCCCATGGAGAATAATAAAAAGAAATCAGGAGTCCTTCATGAAAATTTAAGTGGAATAAAACCTTGTGATGTAATTAGGAGATGCCTGTGGACTTCACTTGAGCTTTATTCGTTTCCATCAAGGCAGAATTTAGTGCAGAAGCCCAGCCAAGCCTCCATTTGCTTTCTCTTGATTTTTATTTCTTTTTTAATTCTTACTGTTTTTACATTACAGCTTCAATGAACCAGCAGCTCTTTGGGAGAGCAGCTTTCCTCAGCTCAGTTATTGATTTAGGGTTGTTGTAGGATTTCTCTGCTGTGGGAAATGACAGCAATTTTAAAGCTACTTAATGATGCCTGTTAATAGGAGAATTTTGATTTGCTTTGAGCTCATCTAGCTTTCCCTGCCCCTCTCTGGGCTCAGTTTAAAAAAGGGAAAATGACATTTTAAAACCTGGCTTAGGCTTGGCCAACTGAGGACACTCAGAGGGAGGGTTTGGCCAGCAAGTGTCACAATTTGCACAGGGTGGACAAATTCTTCTGTTTTTGCAGAAAATCAAGGTCCCTGCGTGGCTGTCACTGCAGAAGGGACATCTCTTGTTTTCCCAGGGCTTGGCCAAGGAGCTCTGCTCAGAGATCTCCCTCCAAGAAAGTGTGTCCACCTCGTTTGGGTAATAAAAGAATATTTTATACACTCAGAGCCTGCTGTTTCTGTTACATTCACATAACATAAATCCACCAGTCTAGGATTGGTGGATGAAGTTTTGGAGTTTCACTCAATCACTGTTGTACTTTGAATTTAAAAAATCTGTTTTTTTGTGTGAAATCCCTGTAATTAGTAAACAACTCCAGCCCAAAGTGATCCTTGGTAGATCAAGGATCCTTGCAGATTCCTTCCAAAATGATCTTTTCCAGGGTTTGTTTATTTGTTTATGATGCAAAATAAACGTCAGTTACAGCTCTCAGTTCTGCTGGTGTTACCCAGAAATTCCTTCTGCCTAAGAAAACTTTGTCCACCCAGATATTTTCAATGGCCTTAAGGTAAAGGAGGGGAGTTTTAGATGGGATTTGGGGAAAAATTGTTTCTTGTGAAGGTGGGGAGGCCCTGGTACAGAATTCCCAGAGCAGCTGTGGATCCCTGGAGGTGTCCAAGGCCAGCTTGGAGCACCTGGGACAGTGGGAGCTGGCCCTGCCTGTGGCCTTAATGCTAATATCATCTTCAAGGGCTTTCCTAATCTTGAAGGACAATCAGGAAGGACAATCTGGAAGGACAATCTGGAAGGACAATCTGGAAGGACAATCCTGAAGGATAATCTGGAAGGTTTTTCCAGCCCAACCCATGCTATGATTCTCTGCAGCCCTGAAGAACTCAACAACAGAATAACAAACCAAAACATGAACACCTGGACTAAAACCCAGACTAGAAAAGCTCCCCTGGTGAGTTTATGAACATCTAGACTAAAATCTGGACTAGCAAAGTTCTCCTGGTGAGTCTATGATCACCTAGATTACAACCCGGACTAGCAAAGCTCCTCCAGTGAGTTTATGAACACCTAGACTAAAACCTAGACTGGCCAAACTCCCATGGTGAGTTTATGAACACCTAGACTGGTGAGTTTATGAACATCTAGACTAAGACCCAGACTGGCAAAGCTCCCCTGGTGAGTTTATGAACACCCAGACTAAAACCCAGACTAACAAACTCCCCTGGTAAGTTTATGAACAACTAGACTGGCAAGTTCATGCGCACCTAGACCAAAACCCAGACCAGCAGAGCCCCCACAGCAGTTTCACCTTTGCAGGACAGGGGAACGAGGCCTGGCCATGCCCAGGCCGGGCTCTGGCCCTGGGTGGGCTCCCAGGTCTGGGATCCATTAGAGCCCAACATTGTCCCAAAGCCAGGGATGAATTCTCCTGCAGGAACCTGAGCAAGGCAGGAGCAGCACAAAGTTAATCAAGCACTGATCCTCCCAATCCACCTAATCACAGCCAGCTGCTGCTTAAAGCCTCAGAAGAGCAACATCCCCAGGGCAGCCCTTTTGGAGGAGGGGAGAAACCCCTCAGAGCAGCCTGCATGGGAGAAGGGCATGAAAAAGTTAATAAAATAAAAGTTAATTCCCTCAATCAAGGAGGGAGGGAATAGTTCTGGGAAGTTCTAAAGCTTCCAATATTAATTTCTTCCCGCCTCCCCAGCTGCTGATCCCTGGAAGGCATTTGATTTGTACTAAAATGTTTGCTCAGAACCCAAGTTTCCTCCTGCAGTGTACACAGGCCTGAGACTTGGCTGTGGCATTTTTCCCTCTTTCATTCCAAGTGTCTCTAAAAATCCTAAAAACCTCGACCACGCCACTCCAGTTTACGTTGGCTGGGTAATCTTGTCCTCATTTTTTATTTCTCTTTTTATATTTTTTTTAATTTTTGAGGGATGTATGGTCTCTTGGCCATGTCATCCTCTCAGCACAAAATGGGGCCTCTTTTAACAAATGTGTTATTCCCCATTTGAACTTTATTGGGCTGGAACGATTGGAGGGGTTCTGACAGGATTTGAGGTGTTTCAGCTTCCACAGAGGAAATCCCAAAGTACATCACAGAGGCCTCTTTGCAAAACACTTCGTGGGATGGAGGAGAACACTTCTGTTCCTGAATTCTGCCTGGGCAAGCCGAGATCCTGATGGATTGAGTGATTTGATAAAATCACTTTTAGACTGGGGAGGCTGTGGCAGAGCTCAGGTTTAAATCAGATTTAAATCCAAGGTGAATTTGCATTCCCAGTGCTGAAGTCATTGTGTGGATGAGGCGTTGTGGGTTTCAGGGAGGATCTGCTGGGAGAACATTTAATTATTTATCATTTAACATTTGGAGATTTAATTATTAATCTCAGCTGCTTTGAGACATCAGCTTGCTTCTTAAGGAGTTGAGGAATGCTCTGAAAGCAGCGTTTGGGAATAATCCGATTGTGGTGGTGTGATTGGGATGGAGTAAAAATCTGCAGGCTCTGACAGTGAAAAGCTGATTTCAGTGGGTGTCCCTTGGTCCCCAGTGGGGCATTCACATTCTCTGAAAAATCCCTTTGCCCAGGGTTTTCTCCTGGGAAGCTGAGAAGCCTCGGAGAAAAGGAAAACAATTCTTCTCTCATTTGCTTCTCCTGTGTTTTGCTGCTTTGGAATGTGTTTGGAGATTGTTTACCCACAGGTGATTGTTTCATTGAATTCTGCCGTGAGTTGTTTTCACTCTTTGGCCAATCAAGACCAAGCTGTGATGGGACACTGGAGAGAGTCACGAGTTTTTATCATTATCTTTTTAATATCCTGTCTGTATTCTTTAGTGTAGTTTAGTTTGGTATTCTTTAATATAATATAGATAATAAAATAATAAATTAACCTTCTGAAAGCATAGAGTCAGAGTCACCATTCCTTCCTTCATCTGAAGAAAACCCAAATACAATAAAAATACAAATACAAAGCAAATACAACACAAACCCCAAATACAAATACAAAACCCAAATACAAATACAAACCAAATAAAATTCAAAACCCAAATACAAACCCAGCAGCACCCTGAGAGCTCCCCAGCAGGTCTGGCCTGGATTCCCATGGGGATGAAGATCCTGGTCCAGCCTGGAGCAGATTTCCCATAGTTTTGGATCTAAATTTTCCCATAGATTTAATTTCCCATTTCCCACTTTATTTCCCATCTTATAAAACAAAGCTCCAGCTTTAACTCCACAAGCAGCTGGTTTTTTTTAAAGGAAAGAAAGCTGTCATCAGCAGCAGCTCCCTTTCCTTCTGCTGCATTCCCACTTTTCCATGAATCTGCAAACATTTTTAAAATGCAAAGCACAGCTCAGCAGTTTCCCATTGCTGCTTTTCCCCTTGCCATGGCAAACACATTCCACAATCCTTCCCCTAATATTTGGTTTTCTGCAAAGTTTTCCACCAGAGAAATATTCCTGCATATTAAAAAAGCAGTTTTGGACATACCACAGACTTGTACTTTTTTTTCTTAGAACAGAAAATATCAACATTTTAAATCAATATTGATGTTTATATACTCACACACCCACACCTGCATCCTGATGCATTCTTAAGGTACCATGATGTAGAAAAACACCCTGGAATCATCAGAATTCTGCTAAAAATTCGTGGTTCTTTTGAAGGTGCCTTGTAAAAATCAGCTGGGCTCTATTTGGTGTTCTATTTTAAAGGAATTTGCAACATTTCAGGAGTTTTTTGTGGCAAAAAATGCCACTTTTCCCCTGACAAAACACCTGAACTAAAGCAGGATTTGGGGGGGTTTGACCAAATTTTGACAAATTCCTGTAAGATTTGGGGGTGGAATTTGTGGGGGG
>JAWWEX010000066.1:1830696-1851478 GCA_035583215.1 Arremon brunneinucha
AATTGTGGACACTTTTCATGCAATAGGTGTTCCAGAAATGGCTGGACATGGCACTTAGTGGTTGACAATGTCCAGAGGTTGGGCTTGATGATCTCAGAGGTCTTTCCCAGCCCAAATTATCCTGGGATTCTCTGATTTCTGCTGTCCTCAGACCAATGAGGCACCATCTGCAGAAGGATCTCAGCACCTTGAGAGACACTTGGTGTTCTCCAGGTTCTCCCTGGCTGCTGCATCACTGCTGGAATTGCAAAGTGTGGAGTTTCCTGAGCTCAGCTTCAAGGGATATCAGCTGGAAAAAGATGATGTTGATTTTCCAGGAGGATTCTCAGCAATTCCAGAGATCAGGGTGGGGAGAGCTCTCTCCAAAGCCCTGTGTCCCCAACTGCCATTTCCATCGTATTTACTGCCATGGGGAGACACTGGGGTGATGGGAGGGGTGGATTTAGACCTGTGGCATTTCTGGAGTACAAAATCAGTGGTTAATTAATAAAATAAATCAATCGCAAACTGTCCAGCCCTGAAGGAATCACATCCTCATTCACACCTAAGGTCTGCATCTTAATCCTGAGACTTTAAATCAGAGTTGAGATAAAATGAGCATCTTGTCCCCTTTGTAGTTTGCTGAGGACAAGCTCTGCTGCTCAGAGAGAAACCAGAAACAAAGCCAAGCAGCAGCTTTGCCTTTTCCAGGACCAAAATCAACCCCACAAACCAATTTTCAACGGAGCAGCCACATGTGTGCTCTGGAGGTGGGTCAGGAGGGCAGGGCAGGGACTGCAGGGGAGGAAGGAGGGTTTGTTTTTGTTTGTTTATTTATTTCTCCCCTCTCCAGGGCTGTTTTCTGCAGGCAGGAGCCCTTGCCAAGTCTATTTACAAAGTTCAGCCCTGGGATCGTGAGAATTGCAGCTCGAGGCAGCTCTGCCTCGGGGGTTCAGCGCTCACCCCACCACAGATGGTCCTTCCTCCTCCTCCTCCTCCTCCTCCTCCTCCTCCTCCTCCTCCTGCCTTCCCTCCTGCCCTGGGGGAGGAAAACACAAACTGGAGAAAATACAGGCAAGGAAAAGTAAAGACTTTGTGTCTTCATTGCTACCTGCATTTCTTGTCACAATATATTCCTTAATTATTTCATGTGGGACTGTTCATATCATTTCCAGAGATGAAGAGTGAATTCCTTCTGAGGGCCCTAAGCACCAATCTTGGAGAAGATGTGGCTTGGAAAAAGCCCCAGGATACCCATTCCCACATTTCACTGGCATCCTGCTGGCATCAAACTTTAGTGCATGGAGCACAGCTGGAAGCAACATAAAATGATGAAGCTCAAAAGCAAATCTGAGCTCTGAGGAGCTCACAACAAATACGCAACTTAATCCCATCCTTAAATCTGCCTAATTCCTGCTCATAACCTGGGTGATCAGGAGTGTGAGGAGCCTCAATTACATCCCAGGAAAGTCTTGGAAATTAAGGGTTTTATTTTACTGTAATCCACAGCAAACTCAAGGAAAAGCAGGATGAACAACACCTTCCTTCTCCTTTGTGATGTAAATTTATATTTTTATTGGGGAAGTTAATCTAGGGACAACAGTGGTATCACATCATCAGCCCAATGTGTTTGGATATTTCTTTCTCAGTTTTTCCCTTGAGGGAGATCCTGGGCAGCTTGTTAATTGTACTGACTTTGATTTATCTGATAAATCTTAAATGCATCAACACTTTTCCCTTAAATCTCAGGGATGATTTAAGTGCCTAAATATGCCCATGACTAAATGGAAAAAGAAGTGTTTTATGTTAATTATGATGTCTATTTTCAATATTTAATACCATTGAATGAATATATTTTCAATATTTTTACATTCTGGTTGTTACTGGTAAAAAATTTACCCATGAATTTGGGTAAACAATCTCCATATTGCATTCTACTTTCCTTTCATTGAGGTTCAGAGAATGCAAAACCCAGAAATATTCTTGGGAAGGATTGTGCCTTGGGAAGAATTGTGCCTTGGGAAGAGTTGTGCTGTTTCTCTGCGAAGAGAAATGTGGTGACTCTCCGGTGGTTCAGGAGGAGAATCAGAGATTCCCTTCACACCTGGCCCTGACAGGCCAAGGAAACAAAACCCCATCACTTTCGGTAAACAATCTCCATATTGCATTCTACTTTTGCACAAACACAGGCACAGCAAACGAGACAAGAATTGGTTTTCCTTTCTCTGAGGTTCAGAGAATGTGAAATATCCTTGGGAAGAGTTGTGCCTTGCTTTTCTCTGTAAAGAGAAATGTGGCAACTTTTGGGTTTTGGTTCAGGAGGAGAATCAGAGATTCCCTTCACACACACACCTGGCCCTGATAAACCAAGGAAACAAAACACCATCACTCTGAGTCACTCTGGGTAAACAATTTCCATATTGCATTCTACTTTCCTTTCTCTGAGGTTCAGAGAATGTGAAACCCAGAAATGTTCTTGGGAAGGATTGTGCCTTGGGAAGAATTGTGCCGTTTCTCTGCGAAGAGAAATGTGGCGACTCTCCGGTGGTTCAGAAGGAGATTCAGAGATTCCCTACAAACACACACCTGGCCCTGATAAGCCAAGGAAACAAAACACCATGAATTTGGGTGAACAATCTCCATATTGCATTCTACTTTCCTTTCTCTGAGGTTCAGAGAATATGAAATATTCTTGGGAAGGATTGTGCCTTGCCGTTTCTCTATGAAGAGAAATGTGGCGACTCTCTGGTCGTTCAGGAGGAGAATCAGAGATTCCCTTCACTGATAGTCCAAGGAAACAAAACCCCATGAATTTGGGTAAACAATCTCCATATTGCATTCTACTTTCCTTTCTCTGAGGTACAGAGAATGTGAAATATTCTTGGGAAGGATTGTGCCTTGGGAAGGATTGTGCCGTTTCTCTGCAAAGAGAAATGTGGCGACTCTCGGTGGTTCAGGAGGAGAATCAGAGATTCCCTTTGGACAGGGATGGCTGCTGGGGCTTCTCCCGTGAGCAGGAGCAGGGCCACGTGCTGCCCTGCCCGGGGAGGCTCAGTGACCCTGAACACTCCCACATCTGGCTGCAGCTGGCCTTTGTTTGCTTTTGCCTTTCCCCAGCGCCGACCACCCCGGCGAGCGTGGGCACCGACCCCGGGGGCTCCGTGGGGAGGGGAAAACGCTCCAGCCTGGGGGGTTTGGGCTCCAAACCAAAGGACAACCAGCTCAGGAACGCTCCTGTCCAAGCTCATCTCCCTGTCCCATCCAGGAGTTACTCAAAGAGTCTTCTGAGATAGCCAGATCTTCAGAAATCAGGGTTTTCTGGGGATAAATGGGTTGGAATTAAGTCTTTGTTTTGCTTTTGGAGGGTGCTGCTCTGCTGGCCTCATTTCAGGAATAATTCTGCTTCTGGGTTTGGATGAGGATTGGGATGAGCTCTGGAAAGCCAGAAGCCAGAAGAGAATGGGGAGAGTGGAAAGAAAAACACCCCAAACATGTCAAAATTAGACACCAAAATACAGGCAGCTCTAGCAAGTAGCCTCTATTCCTCTGATGCTGTTGTTTTCCTCTCCTCTCAGTATTTACTTTAATAAATTCCCATTGTTTGGTGCCTTTTATATTATTAAGAGACTAAAAAAGATATTGGATTCTTTATTATTATTATTATTAACAAATAAAAAGGATGTTGGATTTTTATTTTTTTTCTTTACAAATTTACTGCTGTGAGCAAAGAGCCAACCCAGGGAGCTGCACAAATAACCTGGAAGATGAGGCCTGACCTTTGCAGCACCAACAAAGACTCACCCAGGGCCTTTTCCACCTTCCCTTTATGCCCAAATTTGTGAGAATTAATCATTTTTTTATTACATAAGTGAAGGGGAAAAACCACTTTCACAGCCCACAGCATAAACCTCCTTCAAGTATGAGCCAGCAGCAGATTTATAGATCTGTACAAGGCAGTATCTATCAAAAAATCTGATTTTATCTCTTCTAAACCTGTATTAGTTGGTTCTAAGTAACTCCTCTGCTCCAGCAAACTTGGGAATCCTTGGATCAGCAGAGCTGTGATTGTGCCTTGGATTATTCCCAATAAATTCTGTGAATTTAAGCACAAACAACACTAAAATATGAATTTTTGGTGTTTCCCATTGTGTTTTTCCATTTAATTCTGGGCAGAGAGGAGATTTCATGGCAATCTCAAGATTTTAGTCCCTTTTTATTCGTGTTCACTGAGCTCCCTCTTGTGGG
Source organism: Arremon brunneinucha (assembly GCA_035583215.1). NCBI lineage: Eukaryota > Metazoa > Chordata > Aves > Passeriformes > Passerellidae > Arremon > Arremon brunneinucha. The sequence goes on from JAWWEX010000066.1 coordinate 1,834,921, forward strand.
TGAAGCCTCCCTTACCTCTCTGAGCTCTCACCAGCCTTTCCCTGCTCTTCTTCCTCTGATTTTCCCAAAAATGAGCTCAATGATTTTAAAAAAATCCATTAATTGAATTAATTATTTACCTACAGGCCATTTTTAATAGATTATTAGATTATATGTTTATATATTTTAATCCTTCATCCTTCAGGTCACTTTTGGAACTAAAATTTACCTGTTGAGATTTCAATTCATCCTTTTTTGGTATAGGACCAAAAAAAAATCACATTTATGGATGAAAAGGGAACTATTCCTGGATTTAGATTATCTTGGGATACAACTCAGTTCCCCATCAGAAATTCTTTGTGTTGAAGTTGTAAAGGCACATAACAATTGAAATTAAAAATGGATTTAAATCCCTTGGGGGTGGAGCATGTCAAAAGGAATAAAAACAGCTGGAATCCAGGGGCAGGAAGAAAATGGAGAGCTTGGGAATCATGGCATTCAGCAGGAGAATTTCAGAGGCTCCAAGGAGGAGAATTCTGCAGTTAACTGTGAAATCTGCCGGCAAAAAAACCCTGGGAGACTTCAGGTGTTCCAAGTGCTGGCTCGACACATGGTGGCAGCAAGGGACTGGCTCTGGAGGGCTGGGACGGGATCTGGAGTGTTGGGATGGGATCTGGAAGGGCTGGGATGAGATCTGGGAGGGTTGAGATGAGCTTTGGATGGGCTGGGATGAGATCTGGAGAGTTGGGATGAGATCTGGATGCACTGGGTTGAGCTCTGCAGGGTTGGGATGAGCTCTGGATGGTGTCCCTGCCCACGGCTGTTGTGGCACTGGGTCACCTTTGAAGATCCCTTCCAGCCCTGCCTATTCCATGATCCTCTCCCTGGAGCTTTCCCTCCTTTGCATGAGCCCCCAAATCCCATAAATCTGGATTAATTACAGCAACTTCATTAATGAAACTCCTCATGGGTGCAGCATCACCAGGAGGATCCCTGCACTGGAGGAAGGATGTAGAAACCAAAACAAACTCAACCCACTGAATTTTTTTTTAAGGAAAAAGCAGCAGTGGACACCAAGGGTGAAGATGTGAGATGTCCCTGAGGCAGGTGTTTAAATCCTCCATTTTTGTCAGCATTTCCCCCAGTTTTATCACAATTTCCCTCATTTTTTCACCATTTCCTCCATTTTTATCAGCTTTTCCCCTCGGCTCCTCAGCGTGGTGCTGTGGGATGCTCTACTGGAGAAAAGGAATCCCACACCGGAGGTGGCACCTCCAAACACGCTGTGGTGACATCAAATTCCCTCTGCCCACCTCCAGCAGGTTCAGCCAGAGGCTGCTCCCCTTTGATGGAGGAATTTATCTATAAATACTTAATTCCTTTAACTTCTTCTCGCAGACAGGATCAGCGGAGTCAAGCAGTTAAGTCAATCCCTCACGTTGTGCTCCAAATCCTGGGGCAGAAAATTCCCTTTGTATTCCAATCCTAGACTGAGCACGTCAGCTTTAACCAGTACTTTTATATTATTATTAATATATATATAATATTAAATATATATATAATATTAATAAGTCCTGAGCACATCAGCTTTAACCAGTAGTTTTATATTAATATATATTCACATATTTTTATATATCTTAATATTAGTAAGTGCTGCGCACGTCAGCTGTAACCAGTAGTTTTATATTTATATATATATTCATATATTTTTATATTAATAAGTCCTGAACACATCAGCTTTAACCAGTAGTTTTATATTAATAAATAGATTTCTAAAATATTTTTATATTAATAAGTCATTTCCTTTTATAATTGCTAATTAGCAGCATAAAGTACTTTCTGCAGCTAATAATGCACTTAGCTCCCCTTTAACCACAGAGGGAAAATCCCCATTTTTTCAGCACTGCTGCCTTTTTCTCACCTATTTGTTTTCTGCAGATTATGAACACATTTCTCCCCTAAATCACCAACTCCATTTTAGTGCCCTGACAATAATTAAGAGGCAATTCCAGTTGGCTGAGAAGGCCAAACCTTCTCACAAATGTCACAGTGGGGGCTGAAATGTCTGTTCCAGGTTTCTCTGTCAGATTGCTCAAACCAACACAGATTTGGGACCACAGCTGCTGAGTTTTGGTGAAAATTTTGGAGAAAACCCCACTTTGTGAACCAACAGCAGAAACCACCCTCCAGCCTCAGCTTAACCCCACAGAATAAATCCCCAATAATGTTATTTTCTCCTTATTCACCTGGGATTTAAGCAGTTTGATCTATCCCAGCTAGTTTTAACTGTTATAATCTCTTTTTTCACCTGGGATTTGAGCCATCCCAGCTCGTTTTAACTGCCACAGGCCATGGGTGCTTGGCCAAAAGGAGGAAGAGGAGACAGAACCTCTGAGGATGGAGGACAGGACAGACACAGCAGAGGGGACACAGCAAACAGAGCCCACACCTCTCTCATGTGGGATTAAAGCTCCCAAATCCCCTTTCAGCCACCAAAACCCCAACCCCACCTCCTGCCTGCCCTCTGAGTGTTCTTAGTGAAGGAGCAATTGCAGAAAGGCCACACTCAGCCAACAAAGGGTCCCTGGAATTCTCCAGAGTGTCATTCACAAGAAAACCTCTCATTCCCGGAGATTACTCCATGACCTTAGAAGAATTAACGAGGTCAACGAGGAAATCCACTTCAACTTGGGCTTCCCTCTCTTTCAGTGATCCTGACATTGGTTCTGAGTTGTATTTTTGTGGCCTAATTGACTTGTTTTGTTATCTCCCCCTCTCAACATTTCCATGCTGAGATTTCTCATGTTTTTGATGTAGAAACTTCCAGTACTGCATTGTGGACATGTGTGACTGCACTGTCACGAGCTTCTCCTATTTCCTTATGTCTGTATTTCTTTCTGACACCACATCCTGAGGCTGCAGTGTTGTCCCCTATCAGCTGTCACCAAAGACAACTCAGCTAAAGGTCACTCCAGAAATAAGATTTTCTGAGCCCTCTCCAGGACACCTTTGGAGGTCACTGCTTTGGCATCTGCTCACTCAGTCCTGCAGGAGTTGGGTTACCCAGGGCTCCTGTTGCTCCTCCAAGGTGCTGCCAGCCTGGAAGGGCTCCCTGGGGCCATGATGGGCCAGGCAGGTGACAGTGACAGGCCCTGATGGAGCGGGCAGGTGACAGTGACAGCACACAACACGGCCAGCACATTTCAGCGCCTTTTCAGGACGGTTAACAAGCACCTGCCCCTCTCACATCACCAATCTACAGCCACAAAAACTATAAATCCTTCCTTTTTCATGTTGTAAGGACGCCTGGCCTGCTGCCACCCTGGGGATGAGGGAGACAAACTTTCGTCCCACACGGTTCCCTTGCACATTTCAACATGTTTTCAGTAAGCTTAACATGTTTTCAGTAAGCTTAACATGCGCCTGCCCCTCTCACATCACCAATCTGCAGCCACAGAAACTCTCCAAATTCTTCCTTTTCCCTGTCCTAAGGACACCAGGCCCGGTGCCACCCTGAGAGGTGGCTGCAGTTAAGGGGCCAAGGGGACAAACTTTTGTCCCACACGGTTCCCTTGCACATTTCAGCTCCTTTTCAGGATGGTTAACAAGCACCTGCCCCTCTCACATCACCAATCTACAAAAACTCCAAATCCTTCCTTTTCCCTGTCCTAAGGAGGCCTGGCCTGCTGCCACCCTGGAAGGTGACCGCAGTTCAGGGGCCAAGGGGACAAACTTTTGTCCCACACGGTTCCCTTGCACATTTCAGTGCCTTTTCAGGAAGGCTAACAAACACCTGCCCCTCTCACATCAATCTACAGCCACAAAAACTCTCCAAACCCTTCATTTTCCTTGTCCTAAGGAGGCCTGGCCTGCTGCCACCCTGGGAGGTGACCGCAGTTAAGGGGATGAGGGAGTCAAATTTTTGTCCCACTTTTGTCCCACGTGGTTGCCTTGTGGAAAGCTGGGCACGAGGAACTCTGTGATTGAAACTGATCTCTGATTGAACCTGATCTCTCATTTATACCCTCATCACCATCCCTCAGGATTTAGCTGTTATATTTTTCAGATCCTTCCAGGAGGAGAAGCTGAATAATTCCATTCTATGATGGACAATTGTGGAAGGTGCTGATGCCTCAGGATTTTAGCTTTTATATTTTTTCATCTATTTGTAACCCTGCAGTTCTTCAGTGTGTAACTCTAAACTCCATGTACAGTGGGAGCTGCTGCTTCCCCATTTGGGCAGACACAACAATTCCTCTCCAGGCCTGGCAATCAAGGACACCTCACTGCCTCAGGCCCTGAGATGGAAACAAAAGTGAATTTAGGGAGAAAACATGGAATAAATCACTTCATTACCTGTAATTGGATGATTAACCCTGATATATAAATGGACCAAATTTATGATTGTCTGAAAAACTCGTGCCATTGTCCATCTTGGTTGTACTCTTCAGAGGCTTCTGGCTGCCCAAGGTGTATTTATTGAAGGCCTGCAATAAACACCCAATTTTATTCTCTTAATTTTGTTTAGTCTCTGGTTTAGGCAGCCACTCCAAGGCTCAATGAGCTCCCAGAGAGCCCAGCCCAGAGCCTGGCAGGTTTAAACCCTGCCCAGCACCATCTGTGACTTCCTGCAGCTCAGGTGCCACCTGCCAGGGCAAGGAACACGACCTGAGGTTTGTCCCCTGGTGTCACCTGGCATCAAATGGGCCAGTTCTGGGGTTCTTGGAGGGAATTAAGGCACAGCCAGTCCTGGAATAAATCTCCATGGCAGCAGCTCCTGCCCCACAATGGTTTCCAGCAAGCTGGGAAGTCACGTGGTGATTCAGATTTGTCACCCCAAGACAGAAATAATGATCCCAATAATGACCTGACTGAACTGGTCTTTTTGTTTTGTGTTGTTTTTATAGTCTGAGCCTCCCAAACCTTGCATTTCAAGGTCTTGTTTACAGGAGTATTTCGGGCACAACATCTGTTCCTCACACTAAGCATGGCCCTGCACATGTATTGCCATTTTAGGGCAGCAGAAAGATCTATCTGAAATTAAAAAGCCATATTTAGCTCCAACTGAATCAAGCAGCCAGCTAATATTTTGTATATTTATGGAAGAAAATTGGGAAATTGGGGTAAAGATTATTTCAGATGCAAACAAACAAGTAAACAACGATCCTAGAGCCAGACAAGAACGTTTCTTTCCTGCATCATGACATTATTTTTATGTCATTTTGGTTTAATGAGGCTGATATTTTATTAAATCCCTTTAATGGCTGCTTATTATGGGCTGTATTGAGGGCCTTCCTCCCTGCCCTGCACATCCACAGGAAGAAAACCTGGAGTGAGGTATCAGTCAGGATTTGGTAATTTCACAAAAGAAGGAATTTCAGCAGCTCATCCATGGAGCAATATTTTGGTATCTGGTGGCAGCTGGAAACTTTTCCAGCCCCCAAATAGAAGGAGTTTGTAAGAAAGAATCAATTCTGTGCTCATTTCATTCCCACAAGGTGCACATGGAACAACTCCCAGCATGTTCTGCACACGCAGCATTTATCCAACAGCTTCCCAAAGCCTCTGGGGGGATTTTCCATCCCCAAAATCCACTAAATCAGGGCCTTTCCAGTCAGAAACAGGGTCACTTAAATCCTGAAAACACTGCACCAGGACTCACCTCTCCACAGGGCACCACAGGCTGTGCTTCTGGGAGTGGAATTAATAGAAATTAACCCCATGCAGGTGATAATTAATGAGATAATGAACATTTAGTGCTGTGCAAATGAGGCAGAGTGAACGCAGGTGTTGCTGGTGGTCCCAAAAAAATCCCTCCACCCCAAATTGGCCATCATCCTTTGAAGTCCAGGTGTCCAACACTCCTGAGCTGGGCACTCTGAGCTGCCTGGAGATCAAACCCTTCAGTTCCTGCAGCTTTCCTGGGATAAAAAGCAGCCAAAAGCTCTCAGGCTCCTGGGCCACAGGTTCCTGGTGTTTCCATCCCTAATAAAAGCTCTGCTCCCCCTGCTCTGCAAACAGCTCTGAGCTTTTTATTGTTCTGCAGAACCAGAACCGTGCCATAAAGCCCGGCGAGGCTGGGGATCAATTTCCTCCTATTGATTTTGGAAGAAAAGAATTGTTCCTTTCGTATTTTGGCTTGATTTGCAGCCCAGAAGAAATGGGATGCCCATGACTCAGCCCCATTCTTCAGCAAGAATCCCCATTAGATAATTCATCCCACTAAGAATTACAGCTGCTGGGGCTTAATTAGGATTAATTTCTGCCCTCCCTTCGAGTGGATTAAATTGAATATTTGCAAGTGTTTTAATCCTTTTGAGATGAAACAACTGGGAAGTGTCTGGAGTGTGGATCTGTGGTGAATTAGGGGGGAAATAAGTCTGTTTTTATTGAGGGGATGTTGTTAATGACAGGCAGAGATTACTGTCAAGTCAAAGATTAACATTTCATATCCTATGGAGGGAGCTGGAAAAAATTCCTGGAAAAAAGTCAACGGCAGCACTTTTAAAAGGGAAAATCAGAATCATGACAGAGTCTGCAGAGAAACTTGGGTATTTTTATTGTACATGTTTTTATATATTTAGATAATATTAGATCTATTTTTATTGTATTAAAGATCCCCTTTAGGGAGGTCAATTAGTCCTGTCTTAATTAAATCCTGAACGAGGTTTGGAGTCCCACCAGTGCCTGGTGTTAATTAAAACCCCTTGGGGGGACAAGAAGGCTCAGCAGAACCTCAGGTAGCTGAAATCCCGCTTTAATTCCAAATCTCACTTCAGCCCTGCTGCCTTTGGGGCAGAATTGAGAGCCAGGAACTGGAGGAATTCTCAGGGATTGCTGCAGAGGTGGGCTGAGAGTAAAAAATGACAAGCAGGGTTTGTACTTTGGAAAATCACTTTGTTTGTGCATTTTCCAGCTGAGTTTCACGTGGCAAGCACCTCTCTGGGTGAATATCTGCAAAATAAATATCAGAATATCAACAGTTCTCCTCCTCCTGCCTCTGCTGTGCAAAATGCTGCTAAAATTGCTCAAATTTTGGAGAAGAGAGCTGCTATAAAAGGTAATTCAAACAGGTATTTTAAAAAGTCAGTCCAGTACAAAAACACTGGAGACAGAGCCTGTGTTTTATCACATTTATTGCAGAATGAGACAAACCAGCACAATATTTATCACAGTTCCATTGATAATAAATCCCATCAATGGCCTGAGGGGGTCAATCACAAACCCAAAGTTTCCTTCTCCTCCTGGGCTGGCAGAGCTCAGCTAAAATCACTCCCAAAATCACAGGAGGCCTTTGCACCATTGGGGGATTTGGGGTTCCTCAGGGGATCCCGAGGCCCATCCCAAACTCTCTTTGGGGTCAGGTGGAATTTTGGGCACTGAGGCTGCGATTTGGGGGGTCTGGGAGGGGGGAATGTCACCCTGGAGAGGGGACAGCCATGGGAGATGTCACCATGGACCAGGGGGGACACCCATGGGAGATGTCACAGGGGTAATTCCATTGAAAATAAATAATGGAAGAGGGGACATCCATGGGAGATGTCACCATGGACCAGGGGGGACACTTCATGAGAGATGTCACCCTGAAGAGAAGACACCCATGGGAGATGCCATGGAGGAAAGTCAGCCTGGAAAGGGGACACCCATAGGAGATTTCACAGGGGAATGTCACCTTCAATGAGGGGCAGCTGTGGGAGATGTCACCATGGAGGGGAGGGACACCCATGGGAGATGTCACAGGAGAATGTCACCCTGGAGAGGGACACCCATGGGAGATGCCAGAGGGGAATGTCACCCTAGAGAGAGGACACCCTTGGGAGATGTCATAGGTGGAATGTCACCTTGAAGTGGGGACACCCTTGGGAGATGTCACCATGGAGGGGAGGGACACCCATGGGTGATGTCACCATGGAGAGGGGGCAGCCATGGGAGATGTCACAGGGGGAAAGTCACCCTGGACAGGGACACCCATGGGAAATATCGCAAGAGGAATGTCACCTTGGAGAGGGGACACCCATGGGAGATGTCACCCTGAAGAGGGGAAACTCATAGGAGATGTCACCATGGAACAGGGGGGACACTCATGGGAAATGTCACAGGGGAATGTCACCGTGAACAGGGACACCCATGGGAGATGTCATGGGGGAAAATCAACCTGGAAAGAGGACACCCATGGGAAATGTCACAGGGGAATGTCACCCTGGACAAGGACACCCATGGGAGATATTACGGGGGAAAGTCAACATGGAAAGGGGACACCATGGGAGATGTCACCCCAGAAGGGAACACCCATGGGAGATGTCACAGGAGGGATGTCACCATGGACCAGGGGGGACACCCATGGGAGATGTCACAGGAGAATGTCATCCTGGACAAGGACACCCATGGGAGATATTATGGGGGAAAGTCAACGTGGAAAGGGGACACTGATGGGAGATGTCACCATGGACCAAGGGGGACACCCATGGGAGATGTCACAGGGGAACTGCACAAGGTTTTCCCTCTTCAGTTTCATTATTTTGTGTCAAGAAAACCCAAAATTGTCCCCAAAGCCGAGCGGTAGCAAAAAGCTGTTAAAATAATTAAAACAAACAAGAGTGCTGGGGCAGTGGAAGTTTTGTATGGCCAAGGGGAGAAAGACAAAGAGGTCAAGGTAAAAAATAACGTGGAGGAGAGTTGGGAGTGAGCCCTGAATGGACACAAGGCCATAAGTCCAGTATTGAAAACAGCAGATATTTATATATATTTATTTATATTTGTGTATATTTTAAATATATTTATATATATATAGCCCTATTTATCCCTGGCTGCCTGGTTATATATTGGACCTCTCCACTTACAGCAAAGAAAATAAAATAATTTGTATTTGAGGCTCTCAGGTTCCCAGATCCTTCTCCTCCCAACCCAGCTGGCATCTGCCTTCAAAACTAAAATCCTGCTGTCAGCTCAGGAGCACGGCTAAACCTGTGGAAACTCCTTTATTTTTCAGTTCTAAGGGGTAAAATCCCAATTTTTTGGCACTACCATACCTCCAGTAATGCAGAAAATGCTTTACAGCCTCTAAAATACTTAATCAGCATGAATAACTTCATTAGTAGACATTATTTTTCTCTTCTTGGAGGGATTTGAAGTGAGAATTTCTGTTGGAACAACAGAAATAAAGTTTTGAGGGTTGTTCCCCTCTGTCCTGGTGTGTTCCAACACACAAAGGTGCCCAGGAAATTGGAAATATTCCAGAATATTGGAAATATTCCTAATTCTGGAAGAGAAGATGTGGAAAAGACTCCTCTGGAAAAGATTTCCCCAAATCTTCAATCAGAACTATTTTTTTCTTCAGTCATCAAGAAGCACGATACAAAATATTAATGTTCTACTGCGATAGGAAAATTAAAACAAAATATTTACTGGCTCCAAATTAAATATTTGACTCTTGCCGAGGAGAAGAAATTGAAACAATCCAGCCAAACATTGCAGTGGGGACAAAACTGCTTTTTCTCCTGGGGTTTTGCTGTCCAAACATTGGGAGCAGCTCTAATAAACATCTGCATAATGAGTATAAACATGTGAGCGGGGCAGAAATTCCGCGTTAAACATCGCGGCGGATTTGGGGGTTGTTTATGCGCGCGAGGGGCTGAGCGTGGGCAGCAGCTGCTCAGCTTTTCACCACCTCAACCCCCTTTTTTATTATTTTTTGCAGGGAAAATCTGGTTGTGTTCAGTCCTGAGGGGATTTAGGGTCCTCGTGGGATGTGGGGTGGTGGACAGCCCAAAATTTCGATATCGAGTTTTATTCGCCCGCAGGGATTCCGTCCCTCCGCTCAGGAGGTGAATAAAATGAGGATGTTTTTGGCTGCAGCTCTTTCAAACCCTCAGAAAATGCAAAACCTCCAGGAAAATGATCCCTCAGCCCTTTTTCAGCAAGGACTTTCCAGCAGTAGCTCTAAAGCAAATGTTTGCCCATGGAGAGGCTCTATTTGCTCAGGGCAAATAAAGAATAAATCAGGGGCTTTGTTGGGAATAACTCACGGGGCCGATGCTCAGGGCCTGTTTCAGTCCATGGAAAAATCTTGTCAGGGTCCCTGTCCCCTCCTGGGGGACACAAACTCTGTCCCTGTTTTTAGATCTGGCCCTGAATCAGGGATGGAAGGAAGGAAAACAAGAGGAGTAAAATGAGGATGTGAAGTGAATTGCCCACTTTGTGTAAGAGGCAAGAGGAGAAATCACAACTGGGAAATCAAGAAGAGGCATTTTCCTTGGGATGCCAGGCTCAGCAGGTTGGGAATGACATCAACCCCTGGAAAAGTCCAATTTTCATTTATTTGAGCCAAAATCGATTGGTAAAAGGTTCTCAAATAAAAGGTTTTAAAGTTCTCAGATAAAAGGTCCTCAGGTTCTCCGAAAGGGGCTCTGCCTGCTGCTTCATGCAATATTTAAAAGTTTAAAAGTGAATTGGAGTTTGAAAACCAAGATCATGGAAACACCAAGGTGTGGCAGAATTCTGCAGCATCTGGAGAGGACCTGCACCAGCTTCCAGATTTCCTTCTACAGATCCTGGAATGGTTTGGGTCGGAAAGGACCTGCAACAGCTTCCACATCTCCTACAGATCCTGGAATGGTTTGGGTTGGAAAAAACCTGCAACACCTTCCAGATCTCCCTCTACAGATCCTGGAATGGTTTGGGTTGGAAAGGATTTCCAGCATCTTCCACATCTTCTACAGATCCTGGAGTGGTTTGGGTTGGAAAGGACCTGCATCATCTTCCACATCTTCTACAGATCCTGGAGTGGTTTGGGTTGGAAAGGACCTGCGCCATCTTCCACATCTCCTTCTAGAGATCATGGAATGGTTTGGGTTGGAAAGGACCTCCAACATCTTCCACATCTAGAGATCATGGAATGGTTTGGGTTGGAAAGGACCTGCACCATCTTCCACATCTCCTACAGATCCTGGAGTGGTTTGTGTTGGAAAGGAACCTAAATCTCATCTTATCCTTCCATGCATGGGCAGGGGACCTTCCAGAGACCCCCTTTCTCCAGGGATGGGACAAGGATCTCTTGCTCCTCCCTTATTTGAGGTTCTCTCTGCCGTTATTCCCCAAAAATTGGTTCTGTCCAAACACCCTCACGTTCACCCCGCTTTTAACCACTGATTGAGAAGGTTTTGGCATTGAGTGGATTTATGGAGCCCGGGCCAGGACAATGAGAACCCGACGTTCCTGGAACACTGCTGGTTCTCACTGTGATTTTCTGGCCTGGCCACTAAGAGCTGGATCCATTTGGGCAAACGATATAAAATAAAAATGCTGAGGAGTGAGTAACACTTCATGTAATTAGCAGGATTAAAGGAACTGACCATCAATTTGGATTTGTCCCAGTTGCAGAAAAATTACTGCAGTGATTTTCATCCTCTCCTGTGTGGAGACCTCACTCAGCACGGAGAGAGATTCTACAGCTGCTTCTGCAGCTCAGAGATTCCCTTTTTCCTCCGTTTTCTCCAGAATTATCACATGCACTGAGAGCAGAGTTCACTAACTCTGGAGCAAATTAATAATTAGGGATATTTTCAGTGGTTTTTGTGTATAAGAACCTTGAAGAATCAAAAATCTGAGCCCAAACAGGTTTTCTTTTTCCTAGTTCCTTTCCTAGCATCAATTTAATGCACGCCAAACCTTGGCATATTTGAGTACAGAGAATTTAATGCATTGCTGGAGGAATGTCTTGCAGATCAATGCAAATTTTCAATGCAAGGTGGTCTTAAGATGTTAATTGTCTGAGTACAACCATGATAAATAAATCTTTGGGGTTGGTTTTCATTGAAGGTTTTTGTCTTTGGGGTTGGTTTTCATTGAAGGTTTTTATCTTTAGGGTTAATTTCAATTTATAGTTTTTATCTTTGGGGTTCATTTTCATTGATGGTTTTTATCTTTGGGGTTGATTTTCATTGATGGTTTTTATTTTTGGGGTTGATTTTCATTGATGGTTTTTATTTTTGGGGCTGATTTTCATTTATAGTTTTATCTTTGGGGTTCATTTTCATTGGTGGTTTCTATCTTTAGGGTTCATTTTCATCAATGATTTTTATCTTTGGGGTTCATTTTCATTGATGGTTTTTGTCTTTGGGGTTGATTTTCGTTGATAGTTTTTATCTTTGGGGTTGATTTCCATTGAAGGGTTTATCTTTAGATAAAAACCTTTCATTTCTGTTCCAGAAATTAATGCATCTCTGTTTAATTTAACTAATTAATTTAATTAATGAATTTAATTAATGCAGCATTTCGCAGCTCTGTTTATTTCTGTCCACGTCCTTTGAGCACACCGAAATGTCATTTTATTTTTCATGTTGATTATTTTTTTCTCTCCTCTCCTTTTCCCCCCTTTCAGCCCAGCCGCCCCCCAAAGCCACTTTGTGATGGATTTTGGCCCCAGGTAATGCAACGCTGCCCTCAAAATCGGTTTGTTTGTCTTTAACCCTTTCCTGGTGCTCTGCCAGGGCACAGAGAGGGGTCAGATGTGGGATTTGTGACAAGAACACCCTGTTCAGCTCTTGGGGTATTTAAAGAGCTCCTCATGCAGAGAACACGGTGATTAACAGGGGATAGAGTTACAGGTGAAGGAAATTCTGCCGCAGATAAAGGAGAGCTTTTATCCATTTAACGGGGGAACATGAGCAGCTCTCATTAAACCTCTTCAAAATAACAACACTTAACTCCCCACAGCCACTTCAATGCTCTCAGTGCATTAAGGCTGCAAAAACTTCAAGATAATTTGACTTTTTCAAGTGTTATTCCTAATTATTATCATTATTTTTTTTGTGGTCAACCATTTCAATTCCCAACCAGCTCTTGGCCTCTCCAGAGGGTGAGGAGAACGAGATATCAGCTTTGAATTAATTTGCACCACTGGAAATTATTATCAAGGGGTGTGGAGGAGAAAAGAAGGCAAAAGATGCTGTTTTAAGAAGGGAAAAGTGGAAATAAAATCATAGCAGGCAGCATAAAAACATTTGGGAAAGGGTAGAGAGATGCAAAGAGTTGGAACTTTATTTTAATTTGGATGAGTTTTGTTGGTGACTCCATAATGAATAATTGTGGAGTAATTCATAAACACCAAAATTATTAATTAATTGATTAATTAGAAATAAATATAAATATACTATAGATTAATTAATTAATTAATTAAATAGTTTAATAATTTTGTCCTGATTTGTCTCAGAACAAATGATCCTTCAGGAATGGCTGGGAGATGGGAGAGGCTCTGCAGGGTTGGGCTGGGCCTGGAAAATTTGGGATTGGGGGAAAAAACCCCAGATTTTAGTAATAACTGTGGCTGTTATCCTGGGAAAACTGCTCCAAAAATGGAGATTGGGGGGAAAAAAAGAGATTTTAGTACAGGTTTGAATTTTCCTGAAGACATCAGGAAATTTTGTATCTATAAAGGGATGCTGCAATTTCCTGGACTTGGATTTCAATCCTTTGGTCCCTTCCAGCTCTGAAAATGATTCTTTGAATTGAAGAGTTCCTTAAATTTTCCTGGTGTTGTTAAATTTTGCCCACCATGAGGAATCTCATGTGGATCTGTCAGCTCTAAAAAGAATTTTATTACCTACTCAAACTAAAGCAGCATCTTTATCTTAACCCTGGCGTGCAAAAATCCCACTGAAAATGCCAATTTTGATTTCAGGTTCTTTTAATGGCACCAAATTTCTCTGCCTGCTGCCTAAACCGATTTTCTTTTTAGGTCAGAAGAGATCAGGCTGGGGCTGGGCAGTGCTGGGCTCTGAGCCTGGCCTAGGGCTGTGCCTAGGGGAGAAATGAACCCCCAGCAGGAAATATTCACCTTGGAAGAGGAAGGTTTGGTTTAAATGCAAAGTTATCAGCAGTTTCTGCGAAATCCAGCTAAAATATGAATTTATATTCATATAAAATATGAATATTTTGGGGCTTTCTTTCTCTTCTCACCCTGGTCTTGATGCTTTCCTTACCAAGCCAGTGTGAGGAGTCAGATCTGCTTTAAATTCTCCAGAAATCTTCAATTCCGTGCTTGGGGAACCCCTTTGGTTTCCACTCAGAATTTCCAACCAGAAATGCCATTGGGGAATTCTTTAGGACTAAAAAACCACAAGAATATTGAGGTGCAATCCTCAGATTTTGCATTCCCTGAAAACATATCTGCCTTGTGCTGTTCTGAGGATTCCATCCCACCTTGTCCAGGGGTTTTATGGCAGGGAAAATTCAGGTTAAACTGATAAAAAAGCATCAATACCCACAGGGATCAGAAATGTCATTGCAGTAGCAGATTTTATGAATTTTTTGGGCCTTTCCCATGGAATCTGAAAGTCTAAAATTCGAGGAATTTGGGGTGTTAGAGCACAGGACGTGGCTGTGGGCTGCTCTGAGCTGGGGACAGCTCCTGCTGGCTCATGCACAGGGTTCAAACCAAATTAACCTCCGCAGAGCTGAGGTGACATCCAGTGAATGTGACATTAATCAGGATTTTAATCAGGATTTGTGCTCCCAGCACGTGCAGGGCCTTTCCCTGCTCGGGGAGCGGGAGCTGCTGGAATCTTTTCCTCTGTGCAGGAAATTCCCTCTGGGCACTGCTGGCAGGGGCTAAAGGTTGGTTTCTCCTTTATGAACAAATGCTTGGGGAAGACGTTCCCTGAGAGGGTGACAGGCTTTGGTTTCCATTCCTGTGCAAAGCACAGCTCTGGGAGCAGCAGCACTTCTCACCTTGCAACCAACTGTAAAACAAAAAATAAATGTCAATAAACCTCTTTATGGTGCTTTCTAAAATATTTATGGTGTCACAATTAATTAGTTGCAGGAGAAGCTGAGTGTGGGGACTTCTTCCAAATGTCACTGCAGTTTTTGAAGAACTGAATTCCAAGAGAAATATTAATTTAGTGATGCTGCAGACGAGTCCTCGGTGATGTATGTGGGGGATTTTATTTCATAATAAAAGTTTTGTCAGATCAAAGAAATAAAGGAGATTTCCAGCATTAAGAGAGCTCTTTAAACATCTTTCTGTGCACATTAACTTAAGCCAGTTCTTAAACTTAGATTTAAGGCCAGTAGAACATAACTTCTTCTTTGCTGTGTTTTATAAGAATGACAGGCAAAAACTCCTGAACTGAGATTATGTTTCCATATCCTTTAAAAATCATATAAATTGCAATTTTTATACCATAAAGATCCAGGTCAATCACAACAGAGTTCCAGTCAGCAGCTGGGCTTTGATCCTTGGGCGTCCCTTCCAACCTGGGATGCTCTGTCATTGTATTTACTGTTAATTGTTCAATTAACATTATTATTAATAACAATTTACTGCAATAATTATCAGTGCCCAGACATCATCAGAGTAAGAGGGATTCTGAGGGAGGGGTTTGCATTTTTCATTTCAAGAGAGGCTCCTGCCTTCCTTAGCAGACACCTCAAACCTCAAGATTGGGCATTATTAAATAGCCCAACAACATTGTATATATTCATTTGTGTATAGAAATAATGTGTATGCATACAGAATATAATATAATATAATATAATATTGTAATATAATTTAATGCAATATAATACAATATAATATAATATAATATAATATAATATAATATAATATAATATAATATAATATAATATAATATAATATAATATAATGTATATTACATATATAATTATAATTATATATAATTTTTATAATATTATAATAATGTTAAAATTATTATAATTGTAATAATGTTATAATAATATTATTATACATTTCATAATTATTATACTAAATATATAATATTTAGTATAATAATAAATAATAAATATATAAATTTATAGAGAATAATAAAAAATATATAATATTACACATTTATTAGATACTATATCATTCTATATTTTATTACATTACATCTAAACTGAATCTGCCCAGCACACAACTGCCCAGGATCTCGTGACTGTCGGTGACAGTCCTGACACACACACACACCTGGCCCTGACAGGCCAAGAAACCAAACACCATCACTCTGGGTAAACAATCTCCATACTGCATTCTGCTTTGGCACAACACAGGAGCAGGGAATGAGATAAGAATTGTTTAGATCATTCCTTTTTCTGCTTCTCTCGCTGCTCCTCTCTGGTTCAGAGAATGTGAATCCCACACCCAGCAAAGCTCGGGCAGAGGGCTCAGGGCACAATTTGTGCCTGCGCTGGTGCAGCAGTGGGGACAGCAGGAGCAGGACCCCATGGGCTGTGCTCAGAGCCCATCCTGAGCCCCCTGAGTGTTCTCTGCTGTCCCCGCTCAGTGTTTCTGTGTCCCTGGGCTGAGAGCACCCTTTCCCAGGCTGGGGTGAGGGTGTCTGTCCTGCAGCTGTCCCCACAGCCCCATGGGGCTGTCCCTGAGTGGGGCTGAGCCCCCTGTCCCTGCACCCCAGCCCTCCGTGCCTTCCCCAGGTGATAACCTTGGGCAGCTCCCTGTGACCTGGAGGAGCTGGGAAAGGGAAAGATGTTGACTTTTAACCTCCTGCTGTGCTTCATCCTCTCCTAATGGGCCGAGCTCCCCCCTCCACCCTGGGCCCATCCATCTCCTGCTGCCACCGCCTCC
>JAWWEX010000066.1:1851578-1873302 GCA_035583215.1 Arremon brunneinucha
TGGTAAAATTAGTAAATATTCCATATTAATAGTGTTAAAAATGAGCTAATTGGGAATCACCCACTTGCTGATTCCCAATGTTGAATTTTCTCCAGTGAATGAACCTGGGACTGACTTCCAACAAGCAATCAATTTATTTATCAATGTATTATATTTATTTATTAAATTATTAAATATTCCATATTCATAGTGTTAAAAATGAGCTAATTTGTGTCATTTAGGCACTTTCAGCTTTTATTTTCCTCCTCATACCAACACCCATTTGCTGATCCCCAATCTTGAATTTCTTCCAGTGAATGAACTTGGGACTGAACCTCCCCTTTTACCACTGGGGAATGTATTATATTTATTATTATATTTATTAATAAAATTATTAAATCTTCCATATTCATAGTGTTAAAAATGAGCTAATTGGGGTCATTTAGGCATTTTCAGCTTTTATTTCCCTCCTCATACCAACACCCATTTGCTGATTCCCAATCTTGAATTTTCTCCAGTGAATGAACCTGAGACTGACTTCCAACAATCAATAAATTTATATTTTATTTATAAATGTATTTAATTATTATTATATTTATTGGTAAAATTAGTAAATATTCCATATTAATAGTGTTAAAAATGAGCTAATTGGGAATCACCCACTTGCTGATTCCCAGTGTTGAATTTTCTCCAGTGAATGAACCTGGGACTGAGCCTCCCCTTTTCCCATGAGGGAATGTATTATATTTATTATATTTATTAATAAAATTATTAAATATTCCATATTCATAGTGTTAAAAATGAGCTAATTGGGGTCATTTAGGCATTTTCACCTCTTTTTCTTTCCCTGCTCATACCAACACGCATTTGCTGATTCCCAATCTTGAATTTTCCTCAGGGAATGAACCTGGGACTGACTTCCAAAAAGCAATTAATTTATTTAGAAATGTATTATTATATTATAATATAATACATAGAAATGTATATTATATAGAAATGTATTATTTATTGCTACATTTATTTATAAAATTATTAAATATTCCATATTCCTAGTGTTAAAACTGAGCTAATTTTTCACTTCAAGAAGCGCCCACATGAGTGGCAAACAGGGGAGATGAAATAAAATCCCAAGAATTTCTCAGAATTCACCTTTCCTTTGTTTTTCCCATTTTTTACCCCGATTCCAGCACCCAGAGCTTTATCCCAGCTCCTGTTTTCCCAAGCTGGAATTCTTTCAGTTCCTTATCTGCTGCCACCTTTTCCTCTCATCCTCACAATCTTGTTTTTGCTTTCTTTTTCTGTTGGCTTTGCTGTCTCTTCTACACAATCTTGTCATCCTTGGCTTGCTTTTATTCCAAAATAAAAAATAAAAAAGGGAAATTTG
The DNA here is from genome assembly GCA_035583215.1 of Arremon brunneinucha. Lineage (NCBI taxonomy): Eukaryota > Metazoa > Chordata > Aves > Passeriformes > Passerellidae > Arremon > Arremon brunneinucha. The sequence continues at coordinate 1,852,942 of JAWWEX010000066.1, forward strand.
CTTTCTCACTTGGGCAGAGTAAATGAGTTTTTGCTGACATCTGGGATTCTCTTCCAAAGATTTCATCACTTTGGGCAGCACTGGCTGAATTCAGCTTCCTCTGCCTTTTATTTTATTAGTTGGATTTTTTAATAAAAAAGAAAGATAAATAGGAATGCAGCCATGGATCTCTAAAAGCAGAGTTTATTTTTGCTGAGATTTCACTTCAGCACCGAGCAGGATCCCAACTTTTGGCAACATTAATCCTGAAATGGGTAAAAATTCTGGCTCTGCACAGGACCTGAGTCATCTTTGGAGAGGGGAATTATTTTAACTAGTGGGGAATATTTTAATTTATTGCTAGTAATAAATATTTTAGTGGGGAATATTTTCATTTAGTGTAAATTAACTATCATTTTAGTGGGGAATATTTTCATTTCTTGTTAATAAATAATTATTTTAATTAGGGGGATCATTTTCACCCCCACTTTGGGCTCCTCAGGGCAGAGCTGCCCAAAGGCAGTGACTGTCCCCAAGAATGACACACACAAGGCAAAAAAGTTTTTCCTTTTCCTTATTTCCTTCTCTTCTCCCAGTAATCCCCATTTTCTCTCTATCACCAAAAGTTAAAATGTGTTACCAAGGCAGAAATTACAGCAAAATTCAGGTGCATTTATGATTAAGGATTTTTTTTGGTTTTTTTGTTTTTTTTTTTTTTGCTTTTCCATTGTGGATTTCCCCCAGGATTTTTGGTTGGGTTTCATTTTGGAGAGGGAGAAATTCTCCAGTCAGGCCCAGTGGGGTTTGTGCAGGAATGAACTGAAAAATAAATAAAAAAAGGGAATTTTGCAAGGAAACACCTGCCAGGCAGGAGAGAATGAGGATGGGAGGGGATTTTCCTCCTGGCACCTCTCCCTGGGATTGAACTCCTTCCTCAGGTTTAACTGCACCCATTTTTTTATTGTAAAACAAATCTTTTGTGTTATCCTTCTTTTTTTTTAATTTAAACACCAATTTTTTGGTTATCCATTTTTTTTTTAATTGGAAAACCAATTTCCTGTTGGAGAAAAGCAAAGGCTCCAATGCAGCAAGGAGAGAAATTTCAGCTTTGGCTGCCCCCAGTGCCAGGATTGGGATGGGAAATATGGGAAATAAAGGGACTTTTCTCACTGCCATCCTCCAGTCTGTAGCTAAAATATACAGATAAGAATAAAATAATAAAATAAGAATTTTATTATTAAGAATTACTCATTTAATAATTTTATTAATTCATCATCATTTATTTTCATTTATTATTTTATTATTGTTATTTCATTTTTAATTTTATATATTTCATTTAAATTTTGGCATTATTTTATTTAAATTTTATTCCTTTATTAATGCCTATTATTATTTATTTATTATTTATTAAGAATAAAGTAGATAATAATAAAATAGATATAAGAATAAAATATAAAATAATAATAAAATAATAATTTTATTATTAAGAATTATTATTTCATTTTTATTATTTTTAAATTATTTTTATTGTTTTATTATTGTTATTTTATTTTAAATTTTATTTTTATCTATTTTAATTTACATCTTATTTCATGTATTTAATTTTAAATTTTATTATTTCATGACTAATATTATTATTTATCTATTACTTATTAAGAATCAAATATAGATTTAAGAATTCTTTTCTTCATGCTCAGAGCAATGATTATTATCGAAAATATTAATTAAGGTAAAATTTGGGATTTTTGGGGGTTTCCTGTGCAGGAATTGGGACTTTGATGATCCTTCCCAGCTCAGGATATTTTAGGATTCCCCAAATTCTGCAGGGATTTCCTTTTCCTGCCCCTCCTGGGGGTGCCCCAAAGCTGGGGCTGAATTTTGGAGCCAAAACTGCTTTGGAATCTAAACCCAAACCCAGCTTCCCCTTCAGTGTCTTTTGTCTTTTAAAAGTTTTAAAAATTGTTGAATCATATCAGATTCAGAGAATTTGAAGCCTCTAACTCTCAAACAGAAATAATAAAAAGGTACCAGAGTGTTTTCCACCCTATTTCTAATAAAATTACCTTTGACCAATGAACAGCGTGTTCTGAAATACCTGGGAACATCAAATTGGGCTCTGATAAAAACCCAGCTGATAAAAAGCCAGGAATCCAAGGGAACAGCACCAGCAAAAGGCTCTGAAAGCAAAGGGGACATTTGGGTTAATGAGAATTGCACAAGCAACTCCTATTAAATATAATTTCCAATTAAATCATCCAAATTGCCTCTGGAGGAGCTGCCTGCAAGGACTGGAGGTGGCTCTGGGGTTTGGGTGGAGGGGAGAGCCAAGATCCCAAATTTTTGCCATTTTCACTGCTTTGAGATCCTTGCAGTCATTAATGCCTAATTAGAGCCCAGCACTAATTGTGCCAGGCTCACTCAGGTAAACATCCCACCTGTGCTGTGCAATGGGGGGAAAATTCAAAGCTGACTTCAGAAATTCAAAAATTCAAATTTCACTTGAAACCCTCAGGAATGGCTTCATGGTAAAGGTGGGACGGCAAAATTTAGCTTTGAAATCCTTCCTTTTAATATGATTTATGCATCCAAAATTTGCTTTTATATTTAAAAAAATTATAGAGCACAATGGTGCCCTGATGGATGGCGCAGATTGAAGGGATTGAATCCCTTTAAGTGAGAAAATTTACTTGAGTTGTTAGAACATGGGTTGGACTCGATGATCTTAAAGGTCCCTTCCAACCTAGAAATTCTGTGACTCTGTGAAAAATAAATATTTTCCTCCAGAATTTTTCCCTCCTGGTCCATATTAGAGCAATCTTTTCAGTAGAGCTTGGAAATAAATGCTGGAATTCCAAGAAAATGCAGATTTTTCAAAGAAAAACTGGTGGAGAAGGTCAAGAATTCATGTGAAATTCAGACCCCCTGATTTGGTGTGGTTTTTTTTCCCTAATATTGTAAATTTTTGCCATTTTTATTGAAGTTGTGGAGCCTTTTGGACTGCCAGGTTTAATTTTGCAGCAGATTCATCTTGGCTGAGCCTGGCCTGAGCTCCTCGTAAATCCATTTTGAGCCTTTCAATCCTTGATGGGCTGAGTGCAGGTGACCATTGTGGGCTCAAGCTTTGTCCCCATCCCAAAATCCCCAACAGGTGCCTGTCCAGGTGGGAATGTCCCTCTGGAGGTGACAATCTCCTTTCCAAGCTCCCGTTTCACTACTGCCTCCAGGAGCCACCCAAACACAAAGCGAGCAGAGCAGGAGGGGACAGAAAATGAGATTTTATGGTAATTAAGGATTTCTGAACAATTTCTGGGCCCCAAATTCCAGAGGATCCCTGTGGTGTTCCTGGGACAGGGAATTACTGACATGAGAGCAATTTGCCTTTTTCCCTTGGGTTAGTCCAGGCTCTGCTGGGCTTTGTCACTTGTCCCCAGCAACCCGAGGCTTGAAATAATCTTTATTTGGCACAGACCCCACTGCTGTCACCTCCTTTTGGACAGATGAACACACAGGCAGAGAATTCCCCCGGAATTCCCCGTGCTGCCACCTGACCCTGACGCTTCCAGCAAGTTTTATCTTTGGATAAAAATTGGATTTCATGAAGCCAAAGTGGTTTTATTCAGTTGGGTTTTTTTCTGGTTTGGTTTTTTTTTTTTCCCCACCTGTTTGTTTGGCAGCTCAGATTGATTTTGATTTATTTCTTTTTTTAAATCACAGGAGGTGGGAGAGAGCAGAGGGGCAGCAAGGAAACGAATCCATCTTGGCAAAGCTGAACTTGGCTTTTTGTCCAGCAGGAAGGAAACCCCCTTGCATATGGCCACTGGCCTTTCTGAAGAGTTTTAAATAAAATTGGAGGGCTGTGGCCACTGTGAATTAAAAACCAGATTTAAACTGGGTGGCAAAAGCAGAGGGTTGTGATTTAGGAGTGTTTGAGGGGACAAAAAGAAGCAGGGAGGGATAACCCAAGTCCTCTCCATTACAGAATGTGATATTCTGAATGACACAGCCACATCCAAAATAATGTATCCTGTGGGGTGATTGAGGATTTAGGGAGATTACCTTTAATCTTCCTCAGTCAATAAAAAAAAAAAAAGAAAATAGAATAGATCCTTTCTTCTTAGAAAGACAATGACATTTAATACGTTTGCCGGGGCTGGAAAATTGGCACAGTGTGTTTGGTGTCAGAATTGCATCTGAAACCTCCTCAAGTTCAGGCACTGAACTTTATCTGCTTTGCCTTCCTGCAGCCAGGGCTATAAATGCATTTTCCTCTTAAGCTCCCTGAACTTTCTGTGTCTGACAGAAGGTTTGGAATTGGCCTGGTGGTGGGAATAACCAGCACAGAGATGCTGCTGGGTTCTTCAGGTGGGGAAATCAGCTTTGAGCAGAGCCAGGTTTATCTCTGGAGGTGCTTAATGAGCTCCTGCATCCTCATTTTCTTATTTTTTATCTTCCTTTTGTCTTGCCTCATTTTTCTTATTGTTCCACCTTTGCATTTGGAGTAGAAATAAAATTGCTCCAAGTGTGGCTTTCAGGAGAGGTCCCATCCCACCCATACACATGGTCCAACACTGAGGATGCTGGAGACACCTGGATTAAATTCCTTGTCCTGTGCTTGGAGAGCTCCAGGAGGAAAATGCTCTCTGAGATGTTTTAGTTTATTGTAATTCATAATTTTATTATGCAATAATAATTCGTGCCTGTCTCATGTTGTCACTTCAAATTGGGATAAAATTCCCTCCATAGCTTGGAGGTTGGGAGATTATCAGATGTTTGATGTGGGTGTGCTCCTCTGGATTGGAATTCAGAATGAAATCCTGTTCCTTTGAACTGGGATTGAGGATTAAATCTTCTTTCTCTGGACTGAGATTGAGCATCAAATCCCATTCTTTGCACTGGGATTCAAAATGAAATTCCATTCCTGTGCATAGGGATTCACAGTGAAATCCCATTTCTCTGCATTGGGATTAACAATGAAATTCCATTTCTCTGGGTTGGGATTTACAGTGAAATACCATTCTTTGCATTGGGATTCAAAATTAAATCCCATTTCTCTCAGTTGGGATTTAGAGTGAAATGCCATTCTTTGCACTGGGATTCACAGTGAAATCCCATTCCTTTGCATAGAGATTCACAGGGAAATCCCATTTCTCTGGATTAGGATTCACAGTGAAATCTCATTTCTCTGGACTGGGACTGAGGATGAAATCCCATTGGGATTCACAATGAAATCCCATTTCTCTGGGTTGGGATTTAGAGTGAAATCCCAGTCCTCTGGATTTGGATTAACAATGAAATCCTATTCTTGGCATTTGGATTCACAGTGAAATCCCATTCTTTGCATTGGGATTGGGGATGAAATCCCATTCTTTGCATTGGGATTCACAATGAAATCCTATTTCTCTGGATTGGGATTCACAGTGAAATCCCATTCTTGGAATTGGGATTTAGAGTGAAATCCCATTTCTCTGGATTGGGATTTAGAGTGAAATCCCATTCTTGTCATTGGGATTCACAGTGAAATCCCACCGGGATTCACAGTGAAATCCCATTTCTCTGAATTGAGATTGAGGATGAAATCTCATTCCTTGCATTGGGATTAACAATTAAATCCCATTTCTCTTCATAGAGATTCAGAGTGAAATCCCATTTCTCTGGACTGGGATTGAGGATGAAATCCTATTGCTTGCATCAGGATTCACAAATAAATCCCATTCCTTTACCCTGGGATTCACAGTGAAATCCCATTTCTCTGGATTGGGATTCACAGTGAAATCCCATTTCTCCGGATTGGGATTCACAATGAAATCCCATTTCTCTGGATTGAGATTCACAGTGAAATCCCATTATTTTCATTGGGGTTGGGAACAAAATCCCATTCCTTTCTGATGTCACTCTCAGATCTCACAGCCAGGTTTGGGCGCTACATCCTGAAAATTCAAATTCTAATCCCAGCTCAAATTCCATCCCCATAAATCCATGTATTCCCTAAATTTCTGGCGTTCCTGTCTCACCTCTATCAGGGTGTCACAGGTGGAGCCAAATAACAGCTGATGTTTTATAAACTCATTAAAATATTCATCCCCACCATCCAGGAGATCCCTGGAAACTCTGCAGCCTCTAAACCCAGAGAGCTCGTGAGGAAAAAGAAGAAAATCATGGATGGTCCCACAAAACTCCAGGAGCAGGAGGTGGAACTCCAGACAGGCTCTTTGCTGACAGATTTTGAAACAATATTTAATTTATCTGCTTTTTCAGGTTGGCCTCATGGCTCTTGTTCTGGCACCCTCCTGCTGAGGGGACCTGGTTTTGCTCCCTCGTGTTTGAGTCCCTGCAGCCACGTTTTCCCGTTTTTCTGGTGCTTCCACTCAGGAATGACACAGCTCTGGAAAATGTAATGTATTTTTCAGAGTTACGAAGTTTGTTAATGGATATTTCACCATAAATCTTCCACCAAACAGCAAAATAACAGCCCTGGCTGTCCCAAGCAGCGTTTGGCACCAGAGCTTGGTGTGTTTTCACCTTTTCTGAGTGTTTGCAAAGTCAGAACGTGAGATTTCTTGGTTTTTCCACCAGGTAAGGAGGCTGTTTGGTGGTGAAAAATCCATAAATTTAGTCTGAGCAGAATCTTGGGGTATTAGGGATTTGCCACGGATGGAAATACATTATTGGGATGGCAATGTTCTTCTTTTCACCTTCCTAGAAAAGCCATCTGTCTGCAGCCCCGTGCAAATATCCCAGAGGAAAATGGAAAATCCTATAGAGAGCAGCAGCTCTTCCAAGAAAACGTCAGCAAGTCTGTTCCCCTCTTCCCCATCGTGGTGTAAATACAGAAATGCAGAAATGCAGAAATGCAGAAATACAGAAATGCAGAAATGCAGAAAATACAGAAAAGCAGAAATGCAGAAATACAGAAATGCAGAAATGCAGAAATGCAGAAATACAGAAATGCAGAAAATACAGAAAAGCAGAAATGCAGAAATACAGAAACACAGAAACGCAGAAATACAGAAAATACAGAAATACAGAAATACAGAAATGCAGAAATGCAGAAATACAGAAATACAGATCAATTTGGGATTCATGGAATACACAGAGCACAATATGAGAAGAAATCAGAGCTGGGAGAATTCTCATGGATTTCCTAGCTTGAAAGAAGCTGATGTTTGCTGGTTCAGGTTTCAAATCTGGATTTTAAAATTTTAATTTTAATTTAAATTTTTAATTTAAGAATTGTAATTCTAAAAAATGGAGCTGAACCATTTTCCTGTAGAAATCTCCGTGGTTCCATCCAAATTCAGTTGGATTTATCAGCACAGGGTTTGGGGGTGTAGAAAACACCACAGAAACCTCCTGGGATAAATGGTGATCAAACAGCTCCAGATTTTTAACTGGACTTGCTGCAGAGTTTGGGAATATCCAGTGTGAAATTTGGGAATATTCAGAGTGAAATTTGGGAATATTCAGGGTGAAATTTGTGATTTCTGTGGTGAAAACACCCAATTTTTTGAATAAAAAGCAGGAGAGGCACGTGAGGGAAGGGAATTTTGGTGTGCTGGAACTCCTGCCCTGTGAGAGGTGCAGAGCAATGATGGATTGGTACAAATGTGCTGAGTCCTGAGGAAAATCCTCAATTCCAGCTGATTTCTGAGGCTGCTGCTGGGTTCTTCACCCCCTCCCTGGTCACAGATGCTTTTTGGCAAGGAAATGAGCTCGCAGCAAGCCCTGGCTCCCACGTTTTATTTGGAAACATTCACCTTTGAAATGGTTAATTACTCACTCAGCTCCTCCCCACTCCCTCCCAAAGTGCTTTTTTCAAGTTTTCTAATTTCCACTGCCACGACTGGGCAGCAAATCCCAGCCCAGCTGCAGCTACTGATCCCCTCTAACCCTTTTTTTCCTCTTAGTTGTAATTTCAGCTATCAGCTCAACAATAAGCCCATCTCTTAATCTCAGCATGAACAAATGGAAAATGGTCAAATGACGCACAATTTTAAGCTTCTTGCTGTATAAATTAGACAAGAGTGCGTCAGTTCACTGGAATACTCTGACCTTTTCTCCTTAAAAATCTTGGGGGGGAAGCTCTGGGAAGCCCAAAGTTGAGGCTGCTGAATTTACAGAGAGCATAAGGCACCAATATGGACAGAAATAAAGGAGCTGCTGCTTAAAACATAAGGGGGAGAGGAAGGCAGGGCAGGGAGGGAGGAATGCCAATAAAAGCCAGACTGCTGGGAGCTCTCAGCAGCTAAATTCACTTTGTATTTGTGCAGGATCTCATTCCCCACACTCCAGTGCAAAACCAGGGATCCTGTGGGGTTTAAAATTGAATTTCTAATTGCTGTCATTAGCATTGTCCCCTTGATTTCTGCTGGGAGGTGCCACGAGGTGAATTTGGCTCTTTTTTATTTTTCCAGATGGGGGAAGGCAGATTTTGGCTGGGGGAGGATGGAGCCCATCAGCAGCACAGGCTTGGGATGGATGCACTGGGAATTGGGAATTCCTCCTCCTCCTGCAGCTCCTGAGTGAAGTTGGGGTTAGGAAAATTCCTAAATTTCCTTTGGAAAATTCCTAAATTTCCTTAGAGGAATTCTGCTGTCCCTCCCCTCAGTGCTGGTGCTGTTGTGTCACTTGGGTTTGGGCTCAGAGTGATGTTAATCCAGTTATTTAGGGAATTTCTATTTGGAGAAATAATGGTTTTTAAGGTACTTTCCACCCCTGAGCATTCTGTGATAAAAAAAGGTTTTTTTACACTCAGGAGGGTCGTGGTTTGTGTGGGAATAATTTTATAATAATTTAATACTATAATAATTATATATATAATTATAAGTATATAATAATTATGTATAATAATATATTATATATTATATATTATATATTATATATTATAGATTATAGATTATAGATTATAGATTATAGATTATAGATTATATTATATGTTATATATTATATATCATATATATACTATATATGATATATTATATATTATATGTTATATATTATATATTATATGTTATATGTTATATGTTATATGTTATATGTTATATCTTATATCTTATATCTTATATCTTATATATTATATATTATGTATTATGTATTATATATTATATTATATGTTATATGTTATATATTATATATATTATATATATTAAATATATAACATTTAATAATTATATAAGTTATCTATATTATCTATATTATATATATGATATATATAATTATATATATTGTTATATATATTGTTATATATATTCTATTCTGTTCTATTCTATTATTATATATTATAGAAAATTATATGAATTATAGGAATTATATATTATAGAAAAATATATATAATTCTAATTTTTTAATAATGTTATACAATAGATGACACTTAAAAAAAACCCTCTTTCATTGTCTGTCAATTGGATTTTTAAAAGAATTACTTCTCCTTTTTCTGGACAGAATTTCAGATTAATTTGTTTTAGAGAAACATTTCAGTCCAATTGTAAGTGATGCTTATGAAGCATTTTTCTCTGTGGGTTCTTTGCCAGGCCCTGTGTTGGTTCTGGGCTTCATTTCATGTCAAATGAGTTGTTTCATTATAATCATCTTTTCTTGCATTAAAGGAAAATGATTCCTATTGTGGAGAGAGACATAAAAGGAAAGGGAGAAAAATCACCAGGATTTGGTTGTGGAGGTGAAGTTGAATTTTAGCTTTATGAACCACCCTAAACCTGAGGTTTTATCTGCGCTGAAACTTGAAAAAAATACAAAATAATATGGGGAAAAATAGTTTCTGTTTAGTTGTCAGTGTTCTCAGCGATAATTTGGTTTGGCTGAGATGAGTCATGGAATCATTCAGGTTCTTGGGAGGAGAAAAGAAGGAAAAGCTCTTGAAGGAAAAGACCTTGAGGACCCTCAAACCCAACAGTGAACCTGGCACTAAGGCCACTGAGCAGTGTCCCTGCCCTAGGCTGATAATAAAGTGAATTTTTGGGAGGTTGTGGTCAAACCAATCAGTGCTGATGTTATTTCAGAAGATAATGACGGTCCCCAAGTGCCACTTTCAGCTCCACCATCCATGGAGGTCTCCAAAAACCCAACCAGCCCCAAGTGGTGGCCCTGGTGATCCCCTGGTGACGGCTTTTGGTGTCCCCACCTCTGCTGGTGTCCTCCTTGGAGTCCCCTGCTCAGGGTGGTGTTTAATTAACTCATTAAAATATTCATCCCTGCCTTAACTCATTAAAATATTCATCCATCCCATCCACGTGGTCCCTGGAAAATTTGCAGCCTCTAAACCCAGAGAGCTCGTGAAGAAAAAGGAGAAAATCATGGATGGTCCCACAAAAATCCAAGAGCAGGAGGTGGCAAATGTTAGCAAATTACTACTGACATGTTTAATAGGTAGAAAATTTTAAAATTTTAATAATTAAAATTTATTAATTAAATTATTACAGTTTATCACAAAGCAGTTCAAAAAATTAAAAATATTCAATGCCTGTCGTGTTTTGAGGGACTAATTCCCTTCTTTTGTTTTCCAACATGGAAATAAGACAATTTTTGCAGTGAAATAAGCTTAGAATAGGCTAGAATAAGTAACAAATATGAAATTAAATTATTATTAATGTTAATAATGAAAAAATTATTATTAACATATTAAAATGTTGTTTTCAAAATTTATAAAGAACTGGTGAACCTGAAAAAGGGATGAAGTGGTGGCAGAGGCTGAGGAGAGGGGACCAAGGCTCTGTCACAGCTATAACACATGTGAAATTAAATTATTAATAATGTTAATAATAAAAAATTATTATTAATATTATAAAATATTGTTCCCAGAATTTATAAAGAACTGGTGAACCTGAAAAAGGGACAAAGGGGTGGCAGAGGCTGAGGAGAGGGGACCAAGGCTCTGTCACAGCCCTCAGAGCTCCTTAATTCAGGTTTCATTGTCCCCTTGTCCCAGGATTTGCTGTGGAATTCATTAATGCAAACCCCGAGTGGAATTGTGAAGAGTGAGAGGCACAAATGGGCTGGAAAAATGAGTGAAAAAAGGATGGAAAAATCCCTAAAGTGGAACTGCAGAATTTTAAAGGTGCAGGGCAGGGCTGGGGGGACTTTGCAGCCCCAAACCCAACGTGTGTGGATGTGTTTCCATCTCAGGAGAAATGTTCTCTGCAATTTATTTCCTTCTAAAACTCCATGAGCTGAGGGGGATTCAGCTCCAGGCCCTTCCAAAGATTCCTTGCCATTCCTTAAATTTATTCCTGCTCATAAATGTGATCTGTATTCATTAATTTCTCACCATTTTTACATTTTTTTCTCCTGCTTCCTCACATATTGTCCCAAATTCTCCTCCTTGCGGTGTTGATGGAGCCCCAGGACTTCACCTCCCTCACACCCACGGGCTCATTTTCAAAACCTGCTGCTTTATGCATTATTCCTTATTTTTAAACTTTCCAGGGAGTTAAAAATAGACCTGATCCTTTTCATTCTCTTATAAATAAAGAGCAGCTCGGGCTTGGGCATTGAGCAGAATCCATTGCTTGGGGAACTCCAGCTGGGGAATGCATCAGTTCCCTCCATCAGGGGCTGCTTCTGCTTTTCCAAAGAAATTTCCATCCAAACAGAAGCTGATTTTGGGAGTGTGTGATCCCAAAACCCCTTGACCATTGGGAATTTGGATCCTTTTGCCTCATTATTTCCTCTTGACTGTCCCAGAAATTCATCTGATCAGAAATCCCTCTTCTTCAGAAATAATTACTTTTTATGTTTTAACCAGGACTTTTCTTTTTTTTCCTTAAATTTTATTCTCCTTGCAGATTAAATATTCAAGTCCATAATTTATGGGTTTCTGCTCTGAACACTGATGTTCATTGTGTTCATCCACTTAGGGCTGCAGCACAGGGAGAGCTTGTCTTGGATTTGGATGTAATGAAAACAAATGGTCAACGTTGTAAAATCAGTTTTTGTGGTAGAAATGGGAATCTGAGTCCTTTTGGCTCCTTCCAAACTGTGCTGAATTGGTGCAATGGTAGGTTAGGAATGGTGTCATTAATCCAAATTTATGATTGCAGCAGTGAGCTGAAAACCAGCTTCTGGTTAATAAAATCGAGGAAAACTGATGGGACTGGGAAAGTGTGGAAACCCAGAGCACAGGGAATATTTCTGTGTCTGCTCCGGGGTGCCCTGACCCCCATTAGGAATGAAGTATTATTAGGAGTAAGAATTATTATTATTATTATTATTATTATTACTATTATTATTATTATTATTATCATCATCATCATCATCATCATCATCATCATCATCATCATCATCATCAAAATGAGAATTTTAAGGAATGAGCATTATTAGGAGTCAGAAATATTAGGAATGAACATTATTAGAAATGAGCCTTTTAAGGAGTGAGCGTTTTAAGGAATGAGCATTTTAAGGAATTATTACTCCTAATATTAGGAGTAATATTAGGAATTAGGAGCAATATTGGGAATTCCTAACATTAGGAATTATTACTCCTAATAATTATTAGGAGTAAGCATTATTAGGGGTGACCATTTTAAGGAATGAGCATTCTCAGGAATGAGAATTATTAGGAATGAGTGTTTTAAGGAATGACCATTTTAAGAAATGAGGATTTTAAGGCATGAACATGTTGAGGACTGAGCATTTTAAGGAATGAACCTTTTAAAGAATGAGCATCATTTTAAGGAATGAGCATTATTAAGAATGAGCATTTTAAGCTTTGTTTTCACACAGCTGCTGAAGGAACCTCCCTGTTCTTCAGGGTGGCTGCTCTGCCTCCAGATCTGAAATAATGTTAGGGAAATAATATTAAGGAGAGCTCCCTGGCTGATTATCCAAAATCAAACTAGAACTGGGATGCATCTGGGTCCATCCCAGCAGCTGGAATGGCAATAATGCCTTAGGAAGATGGTAATTCCCACTGGTTACAAAAATCTCACTGAAATGGGAATTTCTGGCTAAAATGAGGCTGTTGGAGGAGTTTGGGTTTCTTGAAGAATGGATTTTAATTCCTTTTTGGGGTTGTAAAAGTGTTCAGTGCTGGTCTCATCTTGAGATGATTCTATTCTTTAGCTTGGATTTTATAATGCCTTCTAAAAAAATAAATATAAAAATGGTTCCACCTCATTTCACACATTCTTCAGTCAAAGAAAATAAACCTTGGTAGGAATAATCTATAACTTCATTGCATATATCACTTTTATTGTCTACAGACATTTGAAGATCCTCCAAAAGTATCAAAATCCCATCACATTTTCCATTATTAAACTTAAAAATCAGGGGTTTAATATCTGTACTGAGGAGAATCTTATTTTGATGCTACTATGGTGATACTGCCCTATCAAAAAATATGTAAGAATTAATCAGCCTCCCCTGGAAACTTAAAGTAAAGAACAAAATGTTCATCCTTTGCCTACTGCAAATGTGTGGTGGGAGACAAAGGTAACTGGGATAAAAATAGCAAAATTTGCCTCATTTCACAATCAGATCCATCCTGAAAAAATATTCAGGTTTGTGCTGTTCTAGGTGGGAGCATCCTGGAGTGCTCTATAAATGGACACAGCATTCCAGGCAGGCAACCCCCTGGAAATGAAGGAAACAGCAAAATACCTGGAGATATTTGAAATATTTCTCCTTCAATCAAGGCAAGGAACGTGGAATTGTGGATTTATTTGAAATATTTCTCCTTCAATCAAGGCAAGGAATGTGGAGTTGTGAAGGTGAAGGACATTGGCTGGTGAAGTTGAAAAAGTACATCTGAAATGAGCTTTTTGTGGGTTAAATGTTTCTAAAATCAGTCCCAAATACTTGGGAAAATTAAAAAAAAAATAAAATTGGAAATTCTAAACATGGGCAATAAAATGGAAAATCCCAACCTGCTGAACAGGGTTCCCTCCCTGCACCACACTGGGCAAGGTTCAGTGCTCCAGGTTATTCTTGTCCCTGTTGTTGGTGCTGTTTGGGAATTTCCAGGATATCCAAATGTGACTTCAGCCAGCATTGTCAGGGGAAAAAAGCCACCAATAAACCATTTTAGACTGAAACACATCAACAGCTCCTCCCAGGCTGCTTTGCAGGGATGGAGTTAAGCTCTCTGTTGGTAAAATAAAACCCACCACAATATTTAGCTTGCAACTGTGCACTTCCAGCATGTGAAAATTGACTTAATTTTCCACCAGGAGAGGGAAAATAGAGAGAGGTTTGTGCTGCAATTCCCAGGTGGCAGAAATGTTCTGTTGCCACTCCAAAGAAATGAAGAGTGAGTGCTCAGCACCTGACAAGTGTTTGTCCTATTAGGATTTTGATGAGTTTCATACAGAGAAAAACAGGCACTATATTAATGAAGTGCTGTGCTAAGTGGGCTGCAGCGAGTGGAGCTTGTATAAATAAATGTATAAAAACAAAATCAGGGAAGATTAATGCCTCCAGTCGTGAAGGCAAATGACTAAGCAAATAAATATGTAAACTGTCAGAGAGTGAGAATAAAGAAATCAAACATCAGAAAATTATGTTTTTACAGACCCAGCAGAGAAAATTGTCAGGCTGCATTGCTTATTTAACTGCTGATATTATTGGGAAAATGAACAATGACAATTGCAATTAACTCCTAAAGCTTTCAGACCTGCTTCATGACAGATCTGTAACCAGGGTCTTCATTCAGTGCTGCTGGGACTCAATAACGTGGCAGAGATCATGGCCAGGACTAATTAAGAGCTTTTAATCAAGCTGAACCTGAGCCCTGACCCAAAATTCACCAAAATTTGGGAAAATCCTTCCCTCAGCCTCCAGTGGTTGCTCCTCCTCTCCAGAACTGCTCCACACAAACCAGCCCAGACTCTGCTCCTGCAGGGAAAGCCCAGTTCTGGTGGCTCCTTGAATTCCCAGTGGTGAAACAATTCCCAAAATTGGAAAAGACCTCTGGGGGACCCTTGAGCCCAAGCTGTGCCCAATCCCCACCTTGTCACCAGCCCAGTGCCACCTCCAGCCCTTCCTTGGGCACCCACCACCGTCCAAGGCCTGCCCACCCTTCCCCATGAAGAAATTCCCTCTGAAGAGCCCCCTGAGGGTTGGTTAAATTGTTTAGGATCGCTGTGTGCTGTACATGACACATCTTGGAAGTGTGAAAAGGAATTGTTGGCGTTTCTGCGCCGGCAATCTCTGGAGAGAGATTTGGCCTCGGCTCCGTCCCAGCCCCAGAGCTGCAGAGCCCTCACTGTTCTGGCCAGGAGTACAAACAATTTCCATTGTGCAGCTCAAGCAGAAACAAATATATACAAAGCTGTTGAATCTTGCACTTTGATGTGTTTTCATTTGGCACGGGGAGGTGTAATCATTAAACAAATGTGTTTATCTACCCGGGCAACTTTGATCTGGCGTGGGCAGTAAAAGCCTCGTTACTGCAGGAGGAGCGTGAGGAGTTCTCTGAGAACAAAGAGCAGAGAGCTGGTGCTGAGCCTGCCAGGGAAGGATTGCAAAGCCTTTCAGAGCCGTCCAACACCTCAGAGAGGAATTTTTATTCTTTTTAATGTATCTCTTCCTAATGTACCCCTGGAATCTCCCTGTGTTATTAAAGCAAGAAGGCGTTTTCATTCCGTTGGGATGAGTCTGGGGGCAAGTCAAGGAGATTTATGGGGGGCAGACACCAGCTCATGCTTCTTCTTGCTGCAGCCAAAAGCCACGTAGGGCTGGATTTATCCAGGTCTGGGTCAGCACTGTGTGCTCAGCTGCATCTTCAGAAGATTTTTGCTGTCTTGAAAGATGAGGGGCTCCTCTCACACCTTCAAACCATAAAGCAAAAGCCGTTACCTCGAGCACTCAATGTCTTCCAGGTCCATCATCTGTCAGATTCTCCCATCTGCAAACGGTTCTGGGAGCTGGTGGGGCACAGGGAGTTCATGGGATCACTCTGGTCCAGGTGTGCATAGCTTTGAGTCCAAGGCACCGTCAGGGGTGGGTGCAGATTCCCCACAAATCCTCCTTTTGCAGCCCTTCCTTTTTAACGAGTTACAAAACCCACTAATCCACTTTCTCTCCTTTTATTACGGGCTGCAAGTGTCCAAATATTTCCCCATCTGCCTCCTGACTGTACAAAGCGTTGCCTTTCCAGCCCAGTAAATGGAGCATTTATGACATTCCAAAAGCTGTTGCCCATTAGCAGTTTCTCAGGCTTCGGAGTGTTTTGCAACCCAGCAGTCTGCCTAATGATTGAGGGGAAAACAACATAATCATGTGCTGACATTCCAAGTGATTTTATAAGCCACTTTTATCTGGGATGCCCTTTCCCTCTCCCTGTGTTGGTCTAAATCTGCTCCATGCACTGCTGCTTTCTGTGGAGGAGCCCTAGAGGTCCTCCTTCAGCTGCTCTGAGCTTCCCTCTCAAGGCACATGCCCTCATCCTCCAAAGATAAATGGAATTTAGCTTATGGTAACTGTTATTAACTGTCCTGAGCCTCCACTGGAATTATCCCCAAGGCACCTTCACTTTTTAATTAAATATATGTTGGACAAGTGAAAACCATGGCTGCCTTTCTGCTGGGATGACACTGGGATCATTCATCTGCAGGGCTTAGGTCTAGGTTTAAAATTAGGTTTATGTTTAAAAATTTCGTGCTGTCCTGCCTGTCCTGAAGGTCTGGGAAATAAATCTTGGAGTCACCATCTCTGGAAGTCTTCATAAAAATGAGCAGATATGGATTTAAGGGGGTGTGGTGATATTTGGTCAAAGGTTGGACTTGGAGGTCTTTTCTAAGATCTTTCAGAGGTGTCCCAGCTCCCAGGTGTAAAATCTTCTTCCCTGTGTTAGAAAATCCTGGGTGCTGCTTCCAGCCGGGGAGGTTCATTCCCATTAAATCCTTTTTAATAAGAATTCAGGAGGCATCAGGGGTGTCACGGGCATGTAAATCTCAGCTGGGAATATCTGGGGTCCTGTGTGGATCAGGAGAGGCCACAGAACCATTTCCCCCTCCTGGAGAAGCTTTGCAAAATGGGAAAAGGAGAGGCCACAGAACCATTTTTCCACAGAACCTCATGGAGAAGCTTTGCAGAATGGGAAAAGCCCAAAGAACACCAGAATCCTGTAGTCCACGTGTTCAGAGGTTCTCCTGCTTCTTCTGGGCACTGGAAATAATCCCAGTTTTTCTGTGGGTGGAAGATGTGTCCCAAACAAGGCTCCGCGAGGTTTCTCAGGGGTTTTGCTGAAGCTGGCATGGGACAGAGCTTCTCCCTGATTTCTGAGTTCTGGGGAGGTTAAAAATGTGTCAAACTGAGCTGCCAGCCCTTCTCCCCAAGGTGGGAAGCCACAGGCACACCCCAAAATATCAACTGGGGCTGGTTCCAGCAAGGTTTTCCAAGGAAACCGTTTGTCAGCTGCACCAAAAACCCAGGCTGGCTCAAACTCACATTTTTGGGCTACTTTTTAGCAGAAACAGCCAAAATGATCTCTTGCTGAGCTGAGATTTACCTTACAAATAAAGCACAAGTCTATTTAATTGAAATTAGGAGTGTTCTCATCATCCCCAGAGGAGAAGGGGGAAGGAGGTGTGAAAACTAAACAGAATTCTGCCAGGGTGCCCCCACCATGCAAATAAATCCCACAAATCATTTAGCAATGTTTTTATTCCTGGTAGATTTCTTTAATCCTTCCAAGAAAAGTTAGAGGGTCAAAAGAGATGCTCACTTTTGACAGGGTTTTCATGGAAAGTTTGAGGCAGTGGAAAACAATTTCTTGGTTTGTTGTTTGTTTTTTTATTTTTTTTAATGTCAGTGATATTTACAATTTGCCAATTCTGTGACATTTTCAGCAATTCCTATACATGCCAGGAAATCCCAAACACCAAAAGTGGGATGCAAACCATGGGGGTGGAGAGAATAAAATGATAAGGATTGTTTTATCTGGGAGCCAAAGCTGTTACCTTTAAATGAGATTGATAATTCTCAAAACAGATCAACTATTTCTGTGGGGAAAAGCTTTATAAAGACTATTGTCTTGTTAAACTATGGAAGAGCAGAACTTGAACTCTCTCTTAAGAGCATCTCTCCAAAGTTGTACAATTCTGTTTATGGTTATCCAACACGAGGCCAAACCACTGGGACTTCAAAAAAAAGATTTTTCAGAAGAAAATAGAAACTCTCATTCATTCATTCCAGCAATGAAATTGAAAAATAATTAAGTAAATTGAAAAATAAGAAATTATTTCTGCATTGTTATATGTTCATAGTTTCCAGTGTTTAGATGTTAAAATTGTGGTCGGTTTTTCTTGGTGGCTGAACTAAAGAAAGAATAGAGAAGGGGGAAAAAGGTCCAGAGGGGATTTCATTAAAGTATTAAAAGTTATGAGGGGCACAGCTGTCTGATCACTTCATTGTCCCTCAGGGAACAGTCAAGGGGTCAGGATTAATGACAACTACATTTAAAGCATGTCAAAGGGAAAATATCCGACGTGTTTAAGCAGCCTTTGGAATTAGCGGGTGCAGGAAGCCGCGGGAGGGGACGGTGTAGTTTGACTTTTTAAAGGGCTGCATCACTTTATAAACAGCTATAGCTGGGAGGGAATATTTATATCCTGACACTTATTTATATCCTGACACTTGACAGCTCCAAAGTGACTGCAGGGCTGGGGTTTAGTGGTGCTGGTCAAGCCTTGGCACAAACAGAAGTTATTGATGAGCAGCAAAGCCGCGCACGCTGCTCGCTCACAAACCTGAAGGAAACGTGTCTGGAAATTAATGAACTCAATTAAATTTATCTTTTTGAGGAGTGGCTGATGAGTCTGAGTCTGATGAGTCTGATGAGTCTGATGAGTCCAGGAGTCTGAGTGTTATGCTCAGATTAAGGCATGGCCACCATGAACTCTCTGGATACTGGTGCCCCGTAGCTCCTTTAGACTTTACCCTATTGCCACTAAAAAAAAAGTAAAATATACAAAAAAGCCGCCCCAAAATCCAATGTAAATCTTTTCAACACAGCCTGAATGTCCATGGATAATTCCTGTGGCACTCTGCACAGTAAACTGTGAGTAAATGGGGTTTTTTTCCCCCAGAATTGATCTTTATTGCTTCTGTAGCAACAATTACAGGAGTTAACAAAGAGGTACTTGCAAGCAGTGAATAAAATGTTACCTGGAGCAGCCCATGGATGGAAATAAAATCCAGTGTGCTCCTGGGGTCGTTTCTAATCTTGTTTGGCTCCTGAAGAAAACCTGCTTGTCTCCCATCCCTCTGCTGCAGCCAGGGATTGTGAGTCAGGCCCAGGTTTGCAGGTTATTAACTCATCTATTCTTAGGTGATTAAAGAAGGAGTGTAAGATGTGCAAGTTAGAGCAAAAAAAAAAAAAATTACAAAATGTAGGAAAATTTGTTTCCCCCTCTTCCAAGGGTTTATTTTTTGCTCAGCTCCCTTCTATTCTTTCATTTTCTTGGCGTCAGCATGGTTTCCAGAAGTCAAATCCCACGTTAGTCTTTGTTATTTTTAATTCTGTCTCTGCTTCCAGGGATGGGGCAGCCACAGATTCTCTGGGCAACCTGTGCCAGCATCTCACCACCCTCACAGGGAACAATTTCTCCCCAATATCCACTCTAAATTTCAGCTTCAAGTCATTCCCCCCTCATCCTACCCTTACATTTGCATCTTTTTTTACTCCAAAGCTTCTGTAAATTTTGAAGGCAAAGCATTTATGGAAGTTCATATTCACTGAAGACCCAACTGCCTTTAATAAAAGTTCTGTCGGATTGTTTTTCTTCTGTTTAAGATTAGGAGTGGGCAGGAAAATTTAAGCATTTAAATCAAGTAACCTTTTAAACCAAAGCCTGTGGGCTCCTTTCGAGGGTATTGATGGTTTATTCTGGAAATATCCTGGAAAACAACAGCTTCAAAAAATCAGCAATTATCTTGGAATTGGAGCTGGCTGGGAGTTTGCAAATGTGGGCAAAATCAGTGCAAGGGTTGGTGTGGATCCTGGTGCCAGGCTGGAATCAAAACTCCCTACCAGGGTGCTGAATTTACCTTAAATATCCCTCAAACTGCTGAGCGTGTCCCTGGAAATTCCAGGTGAGTTAAAGGTGGAGATATCCCACGTACCTGACATGTCCTGAACCCTGAGACCAGGGAAGGATGGAGAGCAGGAGAGCCAACACAACCTTCTCCTGCCTCTGTCGCACTCAGTCCTTCCAGGGGAGGTACAGGAGGAAAAGCTGAATAATTCCATTCTATGATGGACGATTGTGGAAGGTGCTGATGCCTCAGGATTTTGGCTTTTATATTTTTCATCTATTTGTAACCCTGCAGTTCTTCAGTGTGTGACTCTAAACTTCATGTACAGTGGGAGCTGCTGCTTTCCCATTTGGGGCAGACACAACAATTCCTCTCCAGGCCTGGCAATCAAGGACA
>JAWWEX010000066.1:1874699-1895614 GCA_035583215.1 Arremon brunneinucha
CCATCTTGGGTCCATCTTGGGTTTATGTTGGGTCCATCTTGGATCCATCTTGGGTCCATCTTGGGTCCATCTTGGGTTTATGTTGGGTCCATCTTGGATCCATCTTGGGTCCATCTTGGGTCCATCTTGGGTCCCTCTTGTGTCCATCTTGGGTGTAGCCCTGGCTGGGTTCTTGCACTGCCCAAGGTGAATCCTTTGAAAGCCTTTTAATAAATCTCTACTTTATTCCTTTAATTCTGTCCAGCCTCTGTTCCAGGCAGCCTCTTTAGGCATCACCTAACATAACAATCCATGAAACAGCCCCCATAACAACCTCAGACCCACGAGCTGGGAGCACCTGGAGCAGCAGAAGCTTTGCTGGATCCTCCAAACCTTCCCCAGAGCTCTGAGGTTTCCTCCTCCGTGCCCCATCCCAGCTGGGAAAATCAGGATGTGTCCATCCCCAAGGGAGCTGTCGGTCAGTCGTGGTGGCAATCTGACCACCAGGTTTTGTGAGGTCAAGACAAAACCTCCCTGCACAATCCCTCGAAAAAAATCCTCCAGGAATGAGTCGATTTCATAGGGAAAAAGGACATTTCTTCCAGCTCCAGCCCTACTCCAGTATTTTGGAGAGGGGGAAAGCTGGGGAAGTGGAAAATAGTAGCTTTGGCTCGGGAGCTGTAACCTGTTTTGGTCTGCGTTAATTAATTTGGCAGTGGCAGCGTTGTGTGCTATTCTTAGTCTCTCTATCCCCCTCTGCAACAAATTAGGGCTTTCACATCTGCCTAAAAATAAAACTTTCCTGTCTGCTGGCACACGAGCCAAACCAGAGTGCAGCATATGTGCAATAAAGATGCACAGCTGTTCTGTCTATGAACTCGGGAACGTGTGAGGGGTTTTTTGTGAAGGATACAGGAGGTACCCAACACTGAGAAACGGCTTTTCCAAAAACCTGTCAGGCATTTGAAAGAAGTGGCTGCAAAAGGTGAAATTAGAGGGAAACATCCAAGAAAAATTGCAAGAACTTCAACAGAAAAATGTTAATTTTTTTTGTATTGTGAAAGGTGATGGTTGTGATGAAGGGGGAATAGTTAAAAGGGAAGGTTTAATTCCCTCATATTCCATGAACTCCCAGAGATCCCTCAGTTTCAGAGCTTTTGCAGCTCATTTTCTGCCCTGACCCTTCCCCTTCTGTAGGTGGTGCCCAGGTGTGGAGCAGTGCCTGATTTTGGGCAAAAGTTCTTCTGCCCAGGGCATGGGCACTGCTCCAAACCTGCCAGAGCTCAGGAATCACTTGGACACATCTCTCAGGCACAGGATTTGATATTTGGGGTGCCCTGTGCATGTCCAGGGCTTGAATTTGCTGATCCTTGTGCATCCCTTCCCTCAGCATACTCTACAATAATATACCCATATAATATTGAATTATTTCACAAAATATTGAATTATGTCACATAACATTGAATTATTTCACATAATATTGAATTATTTCACACTCTTTGTTGCTTTGAGGACCCTCTGCATAAGATATTTTGCACCAAGCTGAAAAGGTGGTGGAGCAGAAGGTGTAGGATTCGTAACCCATCTCTGTGCCACCAACCACGTGCTCAGTGAGACTTTTGTCACCTCCAAAGCTGCTGTGGGGGCTGAGGGCTCTGTCAGTGCCATTCTTTCCATGGTTCAGCCAGGGAGCTTTTCCAGGGAGCTTTTCCAGGGAGCCAGGTGGAGCTGGGCTGGCACCTGACACTTTTAGATTTGCTCTTTAGAGAAGATTAGCTCATGAATTGCCTCTGACACTGGGATTTACTCTGCCTGGGCATTCCTTACACCCCGGTCCTTGCTTTGCCCCTCTCCCTCCTCTGTTAATTTTGAAGGTTGTTATGTGGGCAATAAGATTTTTTTCCCCTAAAAATTGGTTAAATGGAAATATTTCACATTTATATTTGGCCCCAAAGTTAACTACCAAAACAATGGGTTGCAAGGTATTTTTTAGAGATAAAGAGGTAAAAGAAAACCCTGTTAATCTGATTAGTTTAAAGCACACTGACTGTGTTAGCAAACAGTAATTAATACTTTTAATTCCTAATTTAACGTCTAGGAAATGTCTGGATTTCTGGATTTTTGGAACTGGATTTTTGGAACTGGATTTCTTCTGATTTCTGGAGCTTTGGAACTCGAATCCAAGGTCCTCTCCCCACCAAGGTTTTCCTGGTACCTGGAGGATTTTCCTGACAGGGGTCAGTGGAGTCCAAGGCTGCTGATTCCAGGACACAAAGTCAAGTCAGACCAGCCCATGCAAGGACCAAAAGCCAAAGAGAAATAACACTCTCTTTATTTTTTTCCTCCTTTTCTGAATTCCATGACATTTCACAGAAATGACTGCAAAACTTTTTCCATTCAGATTTTAGCACTGGTTTGGTGACAAACTTGGGAAGATTAGCGATTTTCCATCATTAGAAATGAACTCTGGGGCTGAAGCTGACTAAACCTTTCCAGGCCAAGATGCATTTTCAGGTCTTTTACAACGTTGCAAAGTTTAGGCCTTAGTTTCAGGATGACGATTTTCTAGGCCAAGAATCCTCATCCTAATTAGACAAAAATACACAAATTTGTTCATCAGCAGGACTCTCATCCACAGCTGCCACTGGGCCCATCATTTCATTATTTTCTGTGCTCATCTTCCTGGTTTTTCTCTCACAGAACTTCTGGACACTTTGAAAAAATGGACCTCATTAAGGAGAGAAAAACTCTGAATTTTTTTAAGTGTTTGTATTTTTTATCTTGAAAACCAAACACTTGGAATGGTTTTGTTGAAACACATCGAGCTTTCAGGCAAGGGAACACCTGGAAAAAAATGGTTTTCTCTTAAAAAACAAATAATTTCAACTTCATTAGCACTTGAAACGCAAAACAAGAATGTTCCAAAAGTCTGTTTTCGTGGCCTGAATTGTACCTGCAAAACCAAAGCGTTTTTCAACTAAGGAAAACATTTTGCATGAAAAATATTGATCTGCGGCCACCCTGTGCATTGCCAGTGGTGCCTTTTCTTATCTCTGCTGACTTCCCCCCATTTCTGATGAGACAAAAAGCAGCAGCTCTCCCTGTTCCTGCTCACCTGCCCCTCACAGCCAATGTCAATAGTGGTGCTAACATGTTTTCCACAAAAAAAAAAGAAATTTCAGAGCTTTATTTGAGTTTGGTGGATGCATATGAGGCGAAAAGTGGGAAATCATTAATTCCTTCGTTTTAAACTCCTTCCCCAATTATCCCAGTGCCTGTTAAGCTCAGCAGCAGCGCGGAGGAAGAGCACAGAACGAGGTGGGTTTTGCAGGACACCTTCTGCTGTTCCCATCCATGGATGCAGGGGATAAGAAGTGCCACCAGTGACTCACTGGTGTTCCCAGGAACGTCCTGCCTTGGGGACAGCTCCTGCTGGGAGCCTGAGGAACAGCCTGTGACTCAGCAGGGATGGCATCTGAACAGCCTTCCCTGGGCTTTTTTTTTACCTCTTTATTTCTAAAAAAATATCTCACAACACATTGTTTTGGTGGTTAACTTTGGGGCCAAATATAAATGGGAAATGTTTCAATTTTTAGGGGGAAAAAGTCTTATTGCCCACACAGCAACCTTCAAAATTAACAGACCATGCCAGGAGGGAGATGAGCAAATTTAAGATTTAAGGAGAGGAAAACCCTTCTGGCAGTGTCCAGAGCTGGGGGTGGCACTGAGGAGGTGGCAGAGGTGTCCAGCTCAGGGCAGGGTGATGGACTCAAATTTGGGTTCCTTAATTTGGAGCATCCTCCCTTTGAGGGTCCCAGGATGGGACTGAAAATCCTGCAAGCAAATGGACAGTGAAATAAATCATGGATTGATTTGGATTAGAGATGAGGAGGAAATTCTTTATTCAGAGGGTGCCTGTTGGAGCCTTGGATACTGCTGAGAATTTGAGACTTTCTGTGTTGTCAGGCATTGACCCCCAAGAGGACACTGCATTGACCTGAGGCCCTGGAGAAGCTTCCAGAATTAAATTATAGGACTGAGATTATGGGTGTGGGGTTTGATAGAAGTGTGTGATATCACAGGGTGGAGAACTTAGAGTTTAAGGGTTTAGAATACAGTAATACATATAAAGCAAGATGGAGGTTTTGGGGCAGAAGCTTCTCCTTCTTCTTCTTCTTCTTCTTCTTCTTCTTCTTCTTCTTCTTCTTCTTCTTCTTCTTCTTCTTCTTCTTCTCCTTCTCCATCTCCATCTCCTTCTTCCCCTCCCTCTCCATGGGTTTGGGTGGTTTTGTGTAATTGGATAAAAAAGTCTCCATTGCAGGCCATGGGTGGTTGCTTATTGGGTTAAAAATAAAAATAATTGAGGTGTCATTCCTTAATTGGACAGATTATCCTTAAAAGGCCTTGTAGAGAGAGAGAGATGGGGCTCCAGTTTTAGTTTGTAGGAGTGAGGTGCTGCAGAACTCAGGGTTTGTGAGACTGTGACATAGATAAGAACTGATAGACATCTAAATCCCAACAAGAAATACCACCTCACACATTTAATCCCTTGGTAAAAAGAAGGTAAAAACTCATCAGGTTCCCAGAGCAGCTGTGGCTGCCCCTGGATCCCTGGAAGTGTCCAAGGCCAGGCTGGAACACCCTGGGACAGTGGAAGGTGTCCCTGCCCATGGAATGAGATGGTCTTTAAGGTCCCTTCCAACACAAACCATTCCATGATTGATAAGGCACACCCTGTGTCCCTGAGGCTCTGGGAAATATTTGTGGAAAAGTCTGAAATAGTTCAATAAAAATGGAAACCGAGAACTCAAACACACTGAAAAACTCCCTTTGTTGAGTTGAGCTCTTTGCCATCGAGTAATAAAAAGGAATAATATTTATTTCCATCAAAAAAAGTCTATAGGGATCTACAGGAGAGGTGCAAATCTCAGAATTAACAGCTTCAAAATGAGTAAAAAAGGCTTAACAGAATATTAGCGGGGTTTATGTAAAAATAAAAGTACAGAAGATTAGATAAGAGGCCTGGCTTGCAGAGGTGAGATTTCTTTGCCAGTTAAAAGCTGCTCTGCTCCCACAAAAGAACCTAACTCCTGGGACGAATTACAGTGCCCATGTGCCCTTTCTGACAGATTTCTTGGAGATGGATTGGCCCAGGAGCTCCGTGGAACAGCCAGCCCTTGCACTGATCCATCCGATGCTCTTCCTGTCCAAACAACCCCTGGGGTCTCCAGCAGGAGCTCCTCAGCCAGGCTCCATCATCACCTCCCTGTTATTCCAGTTCCTGGCCTGATTTACATTTCCCAGTGTCTTTAGACAGTTATTTCAGGCCTCATTCCTAATTATTTTGTTTCAGGGCAGTGTTATCATGCTATAGATGTATTTGTTTAAATCCTGGCTGACTTCATGGGGGCAGTTTTTTAAAGGAAGGAGAAAATGGAAATCAAACTCAAAATACGTGCTGGCTTTTTTGGGATGGGTGCCAACCCTGGCACAAAACTGAACAATGACTGTGGGATTGTCCACTCTTTTTTCACCCAAATAATAATTGGATTTTTGCTGGGATATTTTAGCTCAGAACCTTTCTCTGCCCAACAAAAAGAGCAGAACTTCTCTGTATTTCAGCTCCATGCTGATCCATTCTTCTCCTTCAAAAGAAATTCATGGAAAAAAATTGAATATAAATTTCTAAACACCTCCCCCCATGGAAAACTCTCTCTTGATACTGTCATGTTAATATTTTACTCTCCCACTGTGCAATGAGGCCTGGATTAAGGATGTTTTACAGAATATCATTAATTTGAATTATTCCTTATTGGAGTTTAGCATTTAAACAGCTTAGATGTGGATGAGATTTATCCAGGCTGGTTTTCCACAGTTGTTATCAGGCATCCTGAGGCTTCCTTGGAAGCAGAAACTTCCACAGGCACCAGTCAGGATCTGATCCAAAATCAGAATTCCTGAAAATGGATCTGAGGAACGTTAGAACACAAGAAATGCTTGGGATGGAAAGGGGTGGGAGGAAAAGTCTTAGAAGGGGAAATTTGGGCAAAGCCTCACTTAGAGCAGCAGAGAGCACTTTGTGTTTATCTGGGATTACGTTCCTCCAAGATTTTTATTTTCAATAATCCCAGCCTAAAGTGACCCCAAAAACTGAACATGGGAATGTTGGGCTTGATCACCTTGGAGGTCTTTTCCAGCCTTGGAGATTCCATGATCACTCAAGTGCTTGTCCTTCCTTTGGGTGGGTTAGGTTTGGTCCAAGGAATCTCCTTGGACTGAACGGGAGCAGCTGGGATCCAGAATTTGGGAAGGAGATCCAGAATCTGGGAAGGGGATCTGGAATTTAGGAAGGGAATCCAGAATTTGGGAGGGGGATCCACAGCCTGGGAAGGGGATCCATAGCCTGGGAAAGGGATCCAGAATTTGGGAAGGGGATCCAGAATCTGGAGAGAGGATCCAGAATTTGGGAAGCAGATCCAGAATCTGGGAAGGGCATCCAGAATCTGTTAAGAGGTCCAGAATTTGGGAAGGGAATCCAGAATCTGACGAGGGGATACAGAATTTGGGAAGGGGATCCAGAATTTTGGAAGGGGATCCAGAATCTGGGGAGGGGGTCCAGAATTTGGGAAGGGGATCCAGAATCTGGGATCCAGTTTAGAAAAAAGGATCCATAGCCTGGGGAAAGGATCCACAGTCTGGGAAGGGGATCCATGATCTGGGAAGACGATCCACAGCCTGGGAATTGGATCCACAGTCAAGAAAAGGGGATCCATATTCAGGGAATTGGATAGACAGCCTGGGAATAGGATCCAAAGACTGGGAATTGGATTCAGAGCCTGGAAAAGGGGATCCACAGCCTGGTTCCACAGTGAGGGAAAGCTCAGGCTGCAGGGATGGGCAGAGGTTGGCACATCCCAGCTCCTGCCTCTTCACCCAGAATTGGGGTGTCCAGCCCAGCCAGGAAACAAGGAGAGAACTCCTGCTCTCAGACCTGGCCCAAAATCATCCAGATTCAAGTTTACATTCTTTAACTTCTAATCTTGGCCCTGCTGCTGCTGCTGCTTTCACTCTGAGAGTGCTGAATGCACAGAAAGAGAAAATAAAGACGGAATGACAGACGGAAAAAGTTTGTTTGAGCCACAGCTGTTTCCTCCTTCCTTCAGCAAAAATGATTTAAGCACCTTATAACCTAAGGGAGAAAAAAAAAAGAAAAAAAGAAAGGGTGGTTTTGTAAGTGAAAAATGTCCTGTCAAAACGTCTGCTATAAAATTTCTCATTCTTAAGTAATAATTCTGAGATATTATCTTACTTAATGATTTAAAATTGGGGTTTTTTTTTCTTAACCAGTCCCAAAATTTCCATTACAGAGAGAAAGGAACTGGCCACTGGTGACAGATTTTATGAGAAAAATATGAGCGGAGTAAGGAAAACAGACAGGGAAAAAAAAACCCCTGAGGATTTTGCTGGCGTATGATGTTCTGCCTAGATGGGGAAAATCGAGGATAATCAAGGGCTTTGGGGGATAATTAAAAGGGAAAACAAGAGCAGCTTCCCACCTGAAGAGTGGGAAGTTCCTGCCTAAGGTTCATCCTACCCAACATCAGCCAGTTCTGTCTGTAGGATGGAAAAAGGGGGAGATAAAGTGAGGAATTGAGGGTTTAGGGGAACCAAAGCCCCCTCCAGGCAGGCTCAGGTTTCTCCATTACCCAAAACCATCAAAAGACCAAATTCTTAATGCAAGAATCAAACCCTGGGCCCAAAACTTGGGTGAGGAAAAGCAAGATTGAGCTTTTAGAATAGAAATAAAACTGGTTTAAGCAACACTTGAATTCAGATCCCACTTTTTAACTTTGTCCTCACATTTGCTCCCTGAACAGCTCTGAGGGGAAGCAGATTTTGATGGTGATAAACACAATTTCCTCCTTATATTCATTATTTCATCCTATTTTCCTTTCAAGGCTGCTCTAAGTCACCGCCACTTAAGAGGTGGCTGTGGGGAAAGGTTTAAATCTGCTTCATCCTGCCGGGGGCAGGGGAGACAAGGAGTCAATTAAGAGAATAAACATCACTTGGAGCATGTGGAGAGGTTGGTATTTGGCTCTCTGCCTGGAGCTGTTCACCTGACAGCGGCTGCATCAGAGGTGAAAGAGTGGAGAGGAGCCAGGGTGATCCTCACAGCGCTACAACAGCACCGGGAATTAGGCAAATAAAGATATTTTAGCCTAAAAACTGAGAGGGTTTATATGGAAACCAGGAGGGAGGAAGAGATGGAGCCTTAACTGCACATTTCCTATGGCCCCACATTTCAAAATGCCTCCAATTTAGCCCAAAAATGCCTTTATTCCATTTCATGAAGTAACTCAAAAGCAGATTTGGAAAGAGTTGCCAAACATGGGTCTAAAACAGAATTTAAAGCCCATGAAAAAACCTGCAGCACAAAACCAACCTGGAATTGTGAAGAGGGAAGAGGGGACCTGTGTCAAAACAAAACTCTGCTTATCAATCTTTAATTGAGCTTGTGCATGAGGCAGAAGACATCAGGTATCAACAAAAGCAGACAGGTTTGAAATGAGAAGCAGATGGTCACCCCAAAGCTCTTGTCTTGGAAAATAAATGAGAGGAAAGAGAAGCAAATTGAGTAGCAGTGCCGGGTTTATATCCAGTGATCTGCTCGGAGATCTGGAAACAGTTGACAATTAATTGAAATAACACATTGCAAATTGTCACTGAAGGCTGAAAAATCTTCGGGGGGAAAAAATGCTGTTTGCTCTGGAAATTTGGATTGTGCTGAAGGCATTGTAAGGAAAAAATGTTACCCAGCTCAAACCCAAATTTCCACAGAATTTTGCCACCCAAAACATTTGCAGGGATTTTAAGTACAAGCTGATATTTGGGGCTTTTTAACCATCAAGAGGTGAAGCTGGCTTTTCTCCAGTGCAAAACCCTGACTCTTTTTGTGGGGAAAAAAAGAAATACAGCTTTTTTCAGGTTTAAATAAAGCTGCAGAACCTCAGCAGCATCTCCACAAGCACCTGGGTTTTACTGTCCAACTATTTGTTCAGAAATAACTCAAGATTTAACTTCATTTTCCTTAAACATAGGACACTTATCAAAAACATGGCATTGAGGCCAAAGAGGCTCTTTTAGGATTTGTTCTCCCTTATCTCCCTCATAAATAAGTTCTTTCTGCGCTGGAGAAGGAGAAGGGAAGGAGGGAGGGAAATGCCACCCACTGGGAAGCAGGAAAGTGAAAGATACCCAGGGTGAAATCCCCATTTTCCCTGATTTTTGCAGGTGTTTGAGTGCAGTGGCCAAGCAAGGTTGGTTTTGTGGAAAGGTATTTCCACGTGTGGGGATTTTTATTGTCACTGGTGCAGTATCAGAACTGTGAATCAGCAGGAGGATTAATCACAGAACACAGATTTCCTCTCGTGCTCCACAGGCGTTCCCTGGGTCTGGAATGAGGGCACTGCTGCTCCCCAGTCCCCAAGGAAACAGCAAAGAGGGCAAGGGGCAACTGGAACAAAAATATTAAAACAACCCCAGTGCAAGACCTGTTTCCACTGGGAATTGGAAATACCTTCCTGCTGCATTCTTTCCACATCTGCAAGGGCCATACTTGGATTTCATTAAAAAATATTTCCCCTTATCTGGAGCAGGGTCTGACATAAGCCATGGATTTGCTACTCCTGACATAGTTTCTTTTTGAGCTGCTTGGGCTTCTGCTGCAAGATCTTGTTATTTCTGCCCTTTGTGCTCTTTGGGGAGGAGGCCTGGGGTGATAGATGTGACAGGATTTTTGTGGGAAGGTGTATGCCAGAGGCAAGGTGTAAATCATGGTAACACCACGTGCTCATTAGCAGCAGAGACCCTCTGTGGGTGTGTAAATCATGACTGTGCAAATCCAGCAGGACCTTGGATGATCTGGGCACAGGGTGAACCTTTGGAAGAATTTTTAGCTGCATTTTCAGCCCCGCTCTTCTTTCTGTGACCGACTTCTCTCTGGTTTTTTCTGTCTTGGATAAGGGTGCTCTGTGAAGTGAGGTTATCACTGAAATTCATTTATTCCAGCAGATTTCTGTCCATGTTACAAAAACCAGAACTCTCATCTGCTCCTTGCAACAACAAGAAGTCAACAGGAGTTTTATCACTGACTGAGAAAGCGATCTTTTATCTGCCAGGTAGTGATAGGAAAAGGAGGAGGAATGGCTTCAAAGTGAGAGTGGGTTTAGCTTTGAGATTGGGAAGGAATTGTTCCCTGTGGTGTGGGCAGGCCCTGGCACAGGGTGCCCCTGGATCCCTGGAACATCTCCAGGCCTGATGGAGCTTTGAGCACCCTGGGACAGTGGAAGGTGTCCCTGCCCATGGCAGGGAGTTGAACAGGATGAGCTTTGAGGTCCTTTCCAACCCAAACCATTCCATGATTCCATGATATGATGCTGATAAAAAAGAGAGAAGTAGAGATGATGATAGTAAAAGGAATTATTTGCATTTCCCAAGCTATGAAGGGAACTCTGTTCTGTTTACCTGTCTGCATCCTTCTCTACCCAATAAACAGATATTTTGTTCATTTTTGAGCTCCTACCTGGGGCTTAACATTTTTAGAAGAAAAGCCAATGTCCTCATTTGCTCTTGTCAATGAGAAAATGAATATTCTGCACTGGGACCCACAGTGTTTCCTCCTAGCTCAGTGTGGGATACCAGAGGTGTAATTAATTGCTGCATTATTACACGGGGATTGTTTTGTTCTGGTGAAAGCAAAGGAAGAACCACAGACCTTTCCTCTGTGTCGTCGGATTATGGCACAACCCTAAAATGTGCTGGATAGAAAACTTCCATAGGGGAAGGGTTGTGGGTCCTCACCAGCACATCTAGAAAGAGGAGCTTGTAGGGCACGGAGAATTCAGGGAATGGGGACTCTTCCTCAGGGGTTATTAAATGGGATTGAGTTGTTTTGCCCGAGGAGAGGAGGCTGAGAGGGGCTCCGAGAGCTGCCTGAGCATCAAGGAGGCGAAGCAGCAGGCAGAGGAAAGTTATTTAAGTGAAGAGACAATGTTGGCACAAGAAGAAATGGGTATAAATAGACAGAGGCTGGAAATCCCTTCCAATAGGAATAGTGAGGACACATGAAAGGAAATCAGGCCAGCTCTCCAAGCGAGGATCATGGAAAGCGATTCCGCGCTCTCTGCGGCGGCTGGGCCCTCTCACCCAGGAGGCCCAGCCCCTGCTCCTGCCGAGTCCTTTTCCTTCTTCTGCATTTAATATTGAGCCTGGCACCAGCTGCAGCGGGGGCCCTGCACTGGTGAACTCAAAAAGAAAGAGCTGGGGATGGGGTCTTGCCACCAAATCTGTGCCTTTGGGACAGAGCTGGATTCTGTGCGCAGCCCCAGGGCCCATCCAAGTGCAGCCCAGTCCAACTTGTGACAGCAGAAATGAGATCCTTTCCTGAGTCTGAAATGCCTCTTGGTGTTGTGTGAGCTCATGAAAAAGTCAGGATTATTTTTGTCTTTCTAAGTAAAAGGGAAGATTTACTGCGCTGATTTGATGACCTGATGTGTTTTCTGGAGCAGGCCGCGCTGTGGGCCTGGAACAAAGGGCGATGAGCGCATCCACGGTTCTCACAATAGCATCTTCTCCCCGTGGCACTGGGACAGACGTGGCTGCAGAAGGTTTGGAGCGTTGAGCAGCTGGTTCCAGACAGGCAGAGGTTTGAACAGGCAGGAAAAACAGGATAGGAACAAGTTTCTTGCACTCATCCTCACTGTTACTCTTTATAAGATTAAATGTCTTAAAGAGAGTCACGTCTTTTTGCTCCTTCAGTTCAGCTTTTATCTTTCATGCTGGGAAGAATTTTAAAAGTGGTTTTTAGTCCTAGAAGCTTTCAGTGCTTTGAGTAACAGGTGACCTTCTCCAGGGGACAGCCCTACCTGGGCCTGCTCAGATTCCCTGCTTGTCATCCCCAGTTTTTCCTTTTTGAACATATTTTAACTTCAAGTTTTTCATCTGTTATTGTTTTTTACTCTCTGGAGTGAATGTGGTGTTTGTAGTTAGAAGAAACCACCATGAATTCTTCCAAATGAAAGGAGATATAAAATATTCTCTCACTGACAGACCCCTCCAGTCTCTCACACTCATAAATGGGGATTTGTATTTCATATATGGGGATTTGTATCTCATAAATGGTCATTTTATATCATAAATGGTCACTTTTACATCATGAATTGTCACTTTTACATCATGAATTGTCACTTATATTTCTGGTTTTTTTCACACACAAAACATGTTATTTTTGCTTTTTCCCCTGGCATCATCTTCAACCAAGATCTCATACTTCGCCTCTAGTTTCAAACCCAAGTTTCACAAACTGTTGAGCAAAAAAACCTTTATTATGATGTTGCTAAAACAAATCTGAGTACGTAAGATTGTCCCTTGGCAACCAGGGCTGCTGCAGGGTCAGCGCCGGGTCTGGAGCAGGATGTTGGCAGTCATGGAGCCAGCAGCTCCTGTCCTGAGCAGTTGTGGCAGGAGCAGGAGCGGTGACGTTTGTGGCTCAGCAGGAAACCTCTGGCTGCCACCACGGCTTTTTCCAGGGCTGCAGCTCCTCGTGCCACCCCGCGCCCTTTCCGTGACTTCACACTGCAAACACGAGCTCCTCGCCTTTGGCTTGGAGGCCCAGCTTGGCCTGCAGGCCCAGCCCTGGCCTGCCTCGGGCTGCTCGGTGCTCTGGCGTCGCTCCTCAACCTCTCCTCACAAACTGGTGTTGTCTCCACTCCTACAAAATGTGGGGCAGGACAGGACCACGGGATTTTCCCCTCTGAAACAACTTCTGCCTTTCTGAAACACCTTCATCCATGCTGAAACACCTTCACCCCTTCTGAAACAACTTCTGCTGTTCTGAAACATCTACTGCTTTTCTGGAACACCTTCATCCATTCTGAAACAACTTCACTGGTTCTGAAACACCTTCCCCTGTCCTTCTGCCCTTCTGAAACACCTTCACCCCTTTTGAAACATCTTGTGCTGTTCTGAAACACTTTCTGCTGTTCTGAAACATCTACTGCTGTTCTGGAACACCTTCTGCCATTCTGAAACACCTGCACCCCTTCTGTAACATCTTTTCCCATTTTGAAACACCTTCATCCACTCTGAAACACCTTTTCCCATTCTGAAACACCTTCTCCCACCATGTCCAGATCTCTAATTTCACCCTCCTTGCTGCACCAACCTTTTCCTTTATATTATCCAGCCCTTATCCTCCTCCATGGCATGAAAGACTCACGTAGTTGAGAAGAACTTAAACTTCAGTTGTGATGGGACAGTTATTGAGTAGAAATTCCTATTTTTACCTATAATACAGAAAAGGTGATCCCTGAATCAGCCTCATCTGTCCCACCGTCCTGTAAACATCCCTGGTCTCCATGTATTTTGGTTAATCCAAGAAGGCACAGATATATTTTTTTGCTGTATCTCCACAGCTTATTCAACTTTTTCTCTTATTGCTGTTCCTTTATTTACACATTTTTCCAAGTTTAGGGGAAGTCAGGCAGCCAAAACCACAACCCAGCAGACTCTTGCTTGCTGACTGATTGTCAGATAAATTAGAAGCTCTATACAGAGGCTTAATTCTATTGATTTTATTTTTTTTTTAATCTCCACTTCATGCAAAGGTCTCATGGTTTGGATTTTCCTTGGAAAAGGACACTCCTAAGGAAATACTGGGTGAGTGGGTGATGAAGGCAAGAGGCTGAGTGCACTGCAGAGCCTGACTTAAAGTCAGAGAGATTAGTGGGAGGCCGGGAGCCACCACAATGTCAACAACCACTTGGAAAGCATCTCCCACTTAGAGTGGAATAAAACTGAGTTTAGGGAGCACTGTTTTATCAGAGGTGGAAAGATCACAGGTTTGTGTTCAATACAGACTCTGCTCTTAAAGAATTGGTGTGGAATTATCAAAACAAATTACTCAGTAAAGGAATAAACTCTTTGTACTTTCACTTCTCCAGAATCAGATGGAATATTACTCATAGATTCAAGATTACTAAAAAGGTCATGACCAAAATTTATCTTGCAGTTAAATTCTAAGGATCTATTTAAAATATGTTTAAAGTGCCATGATAATAATTTTTTCTTGTGTTTGGGTTTACAAAGGCCATCCCATCTCAGTCCATGGCGATGACGCTCACCAATGTTTCAGGAAAACTCATGCTGAGTGAATTTTAAACCAAAAATCACTTTCCAAGTGAGGGGGAAGGACTGAGCTTTTGGAGGATGTCCTCATTGGTGGGAAGAGCAGGAGAATTCAGCCAGAGAAAGTCAGACTCACAGCATGCTTTGGGTTGCAGTGGACCTTGAATCTCATGTCATTCCAACCCTTCCAGGCCAGGAAGCCAATCCCAGTCTGTCCCCATGGCAGCACGTCCTGTTGCTGTGGTGACACAGCTCTGTTGTCACTCTGGGTGAGCTCTGGGCCGTGCCAGGCTCAGATCACTGGGGCAGTGCCCTGGGGAGTTCCCTTTGCTTTCAGCCCTGTCTGGTTCCCAACACAAAGGCTTTGGCAGAGCTGCCTGGGTGGGCACAGGGAAGGGCAAAGGGCTGTCCTGGGAGCCTGGGAAGTGCCAGGAACATTAAATGTACCCCAATATTTGCAGCACAACCCCGGGGAAGGGCAGTTTAAAGCAGAGTAAATAACACATCCATCCCCGTTTAGGTAAATAACACATCCATCCCCATCACTCTGATGATTTCCTAACAACAGAGGCCAGACAAAATTAAGGGAATAAAAAGCAGTTCTACTTATTGAAGTGGCTTCAGGTACATTTAGGGCAGACAAAGCCCACCCAAAATGGACGAGGGGTCATGGGTTTTCACACTTTTTTAGTCCATTTGTATATTGGGAACTGGCGGCACCCCACACACCAACCCCTTGTTTCCCACTGCTGCTGATGCCTTTGGGGCTACCTAAAATCAGAGGCCAGGCAAAATTCAGAGAATAAAAAGTAGGGATATTTACTGAAGAGCATTCACTTACATTTTGGCCCACCCAAAATGGACGAGGGGTGATGGGTTTGCACACTTTTATAAATTTGGTCTATTTGCATATTGGGGGTTCATCTTCCAATTACAGCTCCAGCTAATGAAGTCATTCACCCCAAGTTTGCTGCCCCCAAGTCACTTTTGTTTCCATCTCAGGGCCTGAGGCAGTGAGGTGTCCTTGATTGCCAGACCTGGAGAGGAATTGTTGTGTCTGCCCCAAATGGGAAAGCAGCAGCTCACACTGTACATGGAGTTTAGAGTTACACACTGCAGAACTGCAGGGTTACAAATAGATGAAAAATACAAAAGCTAAAATCCTGAGGCATCAACTCCATGTTTACTCCAAGCTCAGCATCTTTCTGGTGGAGCTCTCAGAGCTCAACATTTACCCCAAACCCACCCACCCACCTTGGCTCCTGCCTGCTGAGCACTGGAATATTCCTGCCCAGGAATATTGACATGCCCAGGAGAAACCAAACCACCCCAACCACGTGAAACATTTCGCCAAAGTGCAGCTGCAAAAAGTATTTTTGCTGGGAGCAGTTGGAGCTCTTAATGACTGCTGAGCCCTGGGCACTTTTAACTCACCTAATCCTTTTTCCTACAACAGCCCCATCTTGGAAGAATCAACCAGGGACTCTGAACATATTTTCCAACTACTTACATTCTTGCCATATATTAATG
The DNA here is from genome assembly GCA_035583215.1 of Arremon brunneinucha. Classification (NCBI taxonomy): domain Eukaryota; kingdom Metazoa; phylum Chordata; class Aves; order Passeriformes; family Passerellidae; genus Arremon; species Arremon brunneinucha. The sequence goes on from JAWWEX010000066.1 coordinate 1,890,396, forward strand.
ATACATGGAAATGCGTGGACTACAAATACAGCTTCCTTATGGTTGCTCCAGAGGAAGTTTCCATAGGCACCCAAACATTTGGACACTTATCCCAGCAGATGAAATTAGCACAGGGTTTTCAAAAAAGACCCTCAGGGTTAGAAGGTTTGATGGGCCTAATTATAAAGGAAAAGAGGCTCCATGTGCTCACTTAGCAGCAAAGCCTGGGTTCATCCAGCTCTGGTTTTAAGGTGCTTAAATTAAGAGCAAGGTCACTTCTCCAGACACTGAATAAAGGGGGAGAGACATTTCCTCAGAATATCAATTTTTATTTTATTTAGGAAGCAAAATGTGGTCTAAATAGATAATTTTCAGAACTCAGGGAGCAGTTTCCCATCATGATACCTGCTGCTGATAAAACTCAAGAAATTTATTGCAAGTACAAAGTGGGCAAAGAACGTAAAAGTTATTCTAAGTAACGGAAATCTGTAAACAGATGAGGGAAGGAATGACCACCCAAATAAGGGGAAATTATCTAAGAAAAAATCACTGGGATAAGTGATTTTAGTACCTTTCAGCCCCGAGATTGGCACTGAAATGCAGATTTCAGAGAGGTACACGAGGTGATGTGCACTTCAAAATCTGTAAGGAGTTTTCTTTTCTCCTGTTTCTCTTTTCTCGTGATTGTGTTTCAGTTTTGGCTTTGCCCAAACCAAGCTAATTATAGCCCAAGGCTGTGAGCTGAGCATGCAGGCAGGGCTGGCAGCAATCCCAGGGTCAGTTTTACATCAGAAGTGGTGCAAAACACTCAGTGATGAGCCCAGAGTGATTTCATGTCTCTGTCCCCAGCCAAGGCAGAGTCTCTGCTGATATTCCATCTGGAAAGGGCACAGGCACCACAAACAGTGGAGAACTCCACGGCTTTGGCTGCCAAAGATCCCAAAAATTCTCCTAAGTTGATTCATGGACCACTCGTTTCATGAAAGGTTCTTCAGTTTCCCAATTTTGTTGCCCACGAGAAGCGATGCTGAGCAGTTCATTGGGGAGTGACTTGTAGAAAGGGCTGACATTTCCTGAAGGAGCCCCAGGTTCAGCTGTGCTGAATTTCCCTGGGATGAAACGATCAGGAGAGGACAGGATTAGAGCAGAGGGAGATCTATTGCTTCTGCACTCGGTGATAACTTTGTTATTTATGAGTAATAAAGAGGCAGGAATTTAAATACACGTATCTTCAGCAAACACCTGTGCAAGCCACCACCAGGTGGGCAGAGGGAGAGCTCCTTTGCAGTTGCCCAGGCACAGCAAATCAGCTCCTTGGTGAGTTCACCCTGCTGGATTTGTCTCTCCCCACCTGGATAAATAGAACTCAGCTGTTCCCAGCCCCACCCAGGCAACCAGAGCTCTCCATCCCTCTGTGTCACTGCTCTGCCACCTCCAGAGGTTCCTTTCCTGTGTTTAAAGCAGATGGAAAAGGGCTTTAGGGTGTCCCCAGGGTTTGGTGTGGCCTTGGCCACGTCCCCTGGGCAGAAAGGCAATGAGCAGCACGGTGAATTTGGGTGGAGTTTGTGGAGCTTTTCATTTTGATCTGAATCAAAATGAAAATTGTGATGGTTTGGGTTGGGAGATCACCCAGTTCCACACCTTCCACTGTCCCAGGGTGCTCCAAGCCCCACCCAGCCTGGCCTGGGAAACTTCCAGGGATCCAGGGGCAGCCACAGCTGCTCTGATCCAGTGGGATTGGATTGATTGATTGCTGGGAGCTCGATTTTATTAAAGGTTGGAGAACCCAAAAACTTCCCAGCAAAGTTTTTTTGCCTTGTTTTCCTTTGTCTTCTCTTCCTTTTGAGACATAAGACAAAATGCAAAATGTTACTCTCTGCACTTTTCTCTGAAATTAAAACTCCTTTGGAACACATCGAGCAAAACAAAGCCTGCTCTGTTCCCCTTTTAATTAAAGAGCAATTAAGACATCCAGTCACACACAGCTGACAGCATCTCTTGAAGCTGAGGCCATGATTAATTTAGGGGACTTTGGGGAGCCCTGAGTGTGCCCAGGACGAGCTCCCAATTCCCCTGCAGACCCCTGAGAGCTCTGCTTGCCGGGGCAGGCTCACAATTTGTGCGGGGTTTGCATTTTTCCTTCCCTGAGCTTTCCTTTGAACATTCCTTGCCCTGATCCATCCTCTGACAGCCGTGTCCTTTGGCTTAGCTGGTGGCACTCACCCCTGACACCTCCTTGTCAGAGAGGCTTTTTCCTCCTGGGGTGGTTTGCTGACATTGTTGTTGTTATTGAAGTGTCCAGGAATTTGATTTTTACACAGATAAGAGATCACCTGGCTGAGAGAAGTCACAAAAAAATGTTGTTCAGCATCAAAGAGAGGGAGCAGGAGAATTTAGGGCAGCACCAGAGACTTTCCAGAGAACTTTAACCATGGAAAGTTCATGGCTGGATGATCCCTGGAGATCCAAGAGAATTTGATGTCAATGGGAAGAGCAGCTCCATTAGAGCTCAGTCTGCACTCAGGGGTTTTGTTTAAAATTCACCTGCAGCCCAAAAGACAAAATCACATCATAAAACATCCCCCACACGCTTCAGACTAAATTAAATAAATGTCATCAGTGGAGCTGTGTGACATTGTTGGGGACAGCTAGAACCAGTGCAGCGTGATGTGGCAAAAGTGATTTATATTTCAGTCTCTTGAAAGGGATTTTATATCCTGGCTGAAGTTACTCCAGAGATCAAATCCAGGGCCAACCTCTCTGTGAATTACAGAGCTGAGGGACAAACACAAACCTGACTCTTTCAGGGGCTCTTTTCTGTCAATCTGCTTTGATTTGAAGAGATCAGGAAGGAGATATTTCCTGCTTTAACATCTCACAGCAGGATGGGGGAAAATAAACCCCATTTTTTACAAGCACTGTTCAATAATTTCAGTGTTTGGCTTCTTGTCAGTGTCTGTGAGGATCTAAAGGTGTGGCTTTGATTGTCGGAATTTTGAAGATTGAAGATCTTGAGTTCATTTTGTGACCATCTTGGTTCATTTTGGGTTCATTTTGTGACCAGTTTGGTTCATTTTGAGTTCAATTTGGGACCATTTTTGTCCGTGTTGGGTGCAGCCCTGGCTGGGCTCAAGGTGGATCCATTGAGGAGATGCTTTGAATAAATCCCTGCTTTATTCTGTAACTCTGTCCATGGATGGAAAATCCCAGCCTGGAGAGGAAGACGAGATGAGAGAGCATCGTGAGGCTGGATTTCCATACCTGGGCTGGAATATGGGCAGGAAAAGCCTTGGAATTTGAGGTGGTGAATCCTGGGATTCTCTGCTGGATCTGCCAAACTCCTCGAGCTGCTCTGGAGAGTGAAGGCTCTGAGCAGGGAGCACACAGGAGCAGTTTTTTGGGAATTTTGATGGCACTATGAGCATACAGCTATTTGGGATGGAGCTGGAGGGAGAAGTGGGGGCTGACATTGGGGTGGCCCAAAGAGCAGATGTTGGAGTTCTGGATGCTGAGGATTTTGGAATTTCTGTGCTGGCACATGTGTTTAAAAAAGCCTGGACATGGCACTTGGTGCTATAGTTTAGTTGAGGTGTTGGGCACAGGTTGGACTCGATGATCTGAGAGGTCTCTTCCAACCTCATTATTCTGTGATTCTGTGACACACTCTGACTCCCAGGAGAGCACTGAATTTTGGTCTGAGGCTGTGGAAAAGGTTCCCAAAATTGATTGGTAGCACTGAGATCATGGCAGTGCAGTTGATTAGAAGTGTGTAATATCACTTTTCTGTACAGGTTGGATATTAGGAAAAAAATTTTCACCAAAAAATAATAAAGTACTGGAATGGTCTTCCCAGGGAGGTGGTAGAATCACCATCTCTGGATGTGTTTAAAAAAAGCCTGGACATGGCACTGGGTGCTATAGTTGAGGTGTTGGGCACAGGTTGGACTCGAAGGTCTTGGAGGCCTCTCCCAACCTCATTATTCTGTCATTCTGTCATTCCTGTCACCCAGCTTGCCCTTCTACCTTCTTTTCTGAGCTTCATATATTCAGATCAAAGAGCTCTCTGCCATCATCTGCTGCTCGTGCAGGAGGCCCAGTCTGTGACAATTAAACAGGAACATTTAATGCAATTCCGATCCCTGACAGCTCCTTAATGCTGCTTATCCTGCCTTTCCTTTCAAGCTTTAGTCATCCTAGATTTCCTTCCAAATGTGAATGAGGTGGCTTAAATCAAAGTGCAAATTATGCTTCCAGTTATTATGTGCTTGCTAATCAGGATGGAAATGAAAAGTTGGTTGTCAAGCAGAGCTCTTTCCCACAACATCCAGGAAAGTATCAGGATTAGGCAATTTAACAACAAAAGGAAACCGGATTGCACCTTGAGGAAGAAAGAAATAACCTGCTAGGCAGGAAGAATGGAGGAACAGGGATTTTTGCCAAATATGCCTTAAAAAAAATAAATATACGAATAATTAAGAGTGAAGCTGGTAAGGACAGAGCTGTGATGCTTCCTGTTAGTAAATACAAAGAATGGGCTCTAATAGGGCTCCAGGGGAATGCCACAGCTTGGGAATAGCCTTGGGAAGAAAGACAAACACACACAGAGGATGCAAAAACAGTGAGAAAAGCGATTCATGGGGGCTCCATGCCATTGCTGATTGTTCAGGCTTCATTGTAGGAAAGCCTTGCTGGAGCTGAACAAATCCTGTTGATTCCCCAGCCCAGAGGCAGCCCAGGCTGGGGAACACCTGTGGGGACAGCCAGCAAGGCCTTCCCTGCATTTCTGCTCCAGGCAGATAACGCGGGGTGTAAATATCCCAGACTGAACGTGGGGGAAGCTCCAGCCACGGGATTAAGGGAGCAAAGTCAGGGAAGGGCCAGTCCAGGGCAGGCTTGGCTGGAACTGTGCTCCTGCAGCCTCCAGCTGTGTTCGATGGATCTCCTCAGCTGCAGTGCCAGGAGCTCCCCAGGCCAGATCAAAGCTCCCTGATCCCGTCCAAATCAGGGGTTTTAAACTCCCTGCTCCCTTCCAGAGAGGGACAGATCCGGGATTGCAGGGACAGATCTGTGTTTGCAGAAACAGCTCATAATCCAGGGCAAAACCAGAGTGGAGAGACGTGGGAAATTGTTGTAGTGTTGGGTCTTCAGGATGAGGTGAGAGATGAAGATTTGACTCCAAGTTCTCAAAAGGCTGATATATTAATTATATTATATTATATTATATTATATTATATTATATT
>JAWWEX010000066.1:1915480-1930683 GCA_035583215.1 Arremon brunneinucha
TTTTCTCTCTCCAGCCCACGGTGTTTGTGCTCCTGGGCTGAGATTTGGATCATTTGTCCTTGGTGCCCAGCTGGAGCCGGAATTATTTTGTCTCCCTGCTCTGGGCACAGAGCTCAGCATCCTCTGATGTGAGCCCAGAGCCACACACTGAAGCAGCACAGAACCTGAAAAATAGAAAAGCATTAAAAATATAATATAGATATAAAAATAAAAAATGTGAGGCATCACCAGGAGGACTCCTCCCTCAGACCCCCTTCCATGGTGGCCTCCAGCAGGTGCCTGACCCATCTGAAGGGATGACATTCCTCAGGTTTTGGTATAAAATCCCAAAAAAACCCCATTTAAGCTCCATCCCAACCTCACACCCTGTGTGCAGCTTTTCCAGAGTCCCTGTGTGAGAGGAGCTTCTGCTGCACAGCTGAAGAGCAGAGAGGGAAGGGCTGGAGCTCCACAAGCTCCCAGCAGGCTCCCGAGGCACCACCAGGGACGGCTCTCAGAGGGGCAGCCAGCTTTCTTCTCCTCCTTCCTCTGCTCCAGTTCTCCTTCTGCGTGCTGGATGCTGAGCCCTCGGCAGTCACATCTTTCAGATGCTTCCATGGGCCTTGAACATTTATTTTTAAGCCAAATTCAAGTGGCTGCTCCGTGCCTTGCCCCAGCTCACCCAGGGTGTCTGTGGCAGAGCCAGCAGTCGAGCCCAGACCTTCAAAACCCCAGGCCAGGCTTAACCACAAGACCATTCTTCCTCTCACAAAGATGATCCCCATCCCGTAGGAAAAATATTCTAAAAAAAAAAAAATCCTATAAAAATACTTAAACCTGAACAAATATGCAATAATTGCTATTCAGGATCCATGCAGGGGCTAATGAAAGCCATACTCCAGAACCTTAATTTAAAACAAGCCCAATATTATTTTTAGGGCTTGGATGGGGATTTATTGCTTCTATCAGCAGCGTGTTTGGCACCCAGTGCCACACAAAACTCTGCTGTTTCATCAAAGCCCTGGTAAAAAAAAACCAAAAAACCTCTGATTTCTGGACAGCTGCTTCATTTCCCTGATTAAAAATCCCTGCTGGTGTTGCTGCTGTCCCCTTGGAAAACAGGGGGGCTGTGACACCCAGAGTGGGAGGCCTGTCCTTGCTGCTCTGAGCTCCCAGGCACAGTTTGGGATTAAAAAGCTTTAATTCCGGAGATAGGAGTTATGTAATGAGGCATAATTTGAGTCCCCAGGGCTGCAGGGGCCTGACCTTCCAGTGCTGCTCCCAGAGGCCCAACCTGAGCAAACTCCTCCCTTTCCTCAGGGAGGGTTTCACTTTGGGTTTGTGAGGTGTGTGAGGATTTCATTTTGCTTTGTGATGTGTGTGAGGATTTCCCTTTCTCTCTGGCCTTGTGAGGTGTGTGAGGGTTTCCCTTTCTCTCTGGATTTGTGAGGTGTGTGAGGATTTCACTTTGCCTCTTGGTTTTTGAGGTGTGTGACGATTTTCCTTTCTCTCTGGCCTTGTGAGGTGTGTGAGGATTTTCTTTTCTCTCTGTGTTTGTGAAGTGTGTGAGGATTTTTGTTTCTCTCTGGCTTTGTCAAGTGTGTGAGGATTTCCCTTTCTCTCTTGGTTTTTGAGGTGTGTGAGGATTTCACTTTGCCTCTGGCCTTGTGAGGTGTGTGAGAATTTTCATTTCTCTCTGGCCTTGTGAGGTGTGTGACGATTTCCCTTTCTCCCTGGCCTTGTGAGGTGTGTGAGGATTTCACTTTGCCTCTGGGTCTGTGTGAGGATTTCCCTTTCTCTCTGGCCTTGTGAGGTGTGTGACGATTTCACTTTCTCTCTGGCTTTGTCAGGTGTGTGAGGATTTTCCTTTCTCTCTGGCCTTGTGAGGTGTGTGAGGATTTTCCTTTCTCTCTGCCTTTGTGAGGTGCGTGAGGATTTCCCTTTTTCTCTGGGTCTGTGAGGTGTGTGAGGATTTCCCTTTTTCTCTGGGTCTGTGAGGTGTGTGAGGATTTCACTTTCTCTCTGCCTTTGTGACATGTGCAGCAGCTGAGTCAGCCCGGGGGTGTTGTTTTCACACGTGAGACAGTAAATGGTGTTCTCTCCAGAGGAACTGAAAATAAAGGCACGTGGCAACACAGCTCATCTGATTTATTTTATTTTTCTTTTTTGAACCCCTCTTTTTTTGTATTGTTTCTGCTTCTCTAATTCCAGCATCCAGGAGAGGAACTAACCACAATAAAAACGGGGTTTTTTTTACAAGATTTTAACTTAATTTTGGTCGGGGACAAGAAACTCAAGTGTTTCTGGTAAACAAGAACAATGCAGGCTCTGCGAACTGAACTCAAAGTTCTGAAGAGCTGCAAAGCATCATTTTGTCCTTGCATCCTCAAACCTCCTTCTTTACAGAAAAGGGTTAAAAGCAGCAAAAGAAAACAATGAAGGCATCAAAATAGCTCAGGCCAAGGGCAAAGCCACATTTTTCTGGTGTTTTTACCCCATGTCTCAGCACCTGCCAGCCCAGTGTCTCCTTTCTCATTACCCCAGCAATAACAAGCCCTCAATCTCTGCCCTGGCCCCGAGCCTTGCAGCAGATGTGGTGGGAGGCTTTGTGAAAATAAACAGTGAGTAAACAGCCATGGCAAAGGCCAGGCTGGGCAGGGGGGAGCAGCAACCTGACTTTGTCCTGCCCTGAAAATGGCAATGCCTCTGGAGCCTTGATTCTCTGTATTTCACACTGGGAGTGCAAGCCACCTAGACTTCCCCTGTTTCCCCTCTTAGAGAGCTCTTCAGTCTCTTGCAGACTGGAGAATCCAGACTGGGAGAGAAATTCTGAATAGAAATTAAGAATCAAGAGCTTTTGGGACAAAAAACAAACAAACAAACAAACCTAAACAAAAAAAAAAAGACAAAAAAAAAAAAAAAAAACAAAAAAAACCCTCCAAAACTCTTTTGCTGCTGGATTAATGCAATGTATAAACGTGTCCAGCTTTTTTGGAAGCTTTTTCCTGCCTGTTCGCTGATGTTCTGTGACCCCAACAGAGCTTTGGAGGGTAAAACCCTCAGATAAAACACCTGTGACTCAAACCTGCTTCTGTTGGGGTCAGTATTGATCACCTTCAGCCCACACAGTGCTGGGGATCAGCAGAGCCTGCCAAGCCCAAAGCCCAGAGCAGCTCTTGGGCAGGGGATCAAAGTTCCACAGATGCTTTCAGGGCACTCTAAACACAAATTGCCACCAGCACATCCACCTGAAATCGGGCACTCAGCACAGTTTGTGCTTTGCCACTGAGAATTAGTCAGAGGAAGGAGAAATAAGCCCTGGGAAAGCTGGAGCTGCTGCCTGTCTCTCCGTCTTTATCTTGTTATGATATTTGTGTCCAGCCGTGCTTCCCTCTGCACCGGGGCTGGGAGCACCCAGCATCCTATCAGTTCACTTGGATTAATGATGCTCAATCAAAATGATTCAAAAGAGGACAGAAATGTCTGCAGCAGTTAATCCCGGCCGTTGGGGCTGTCAGGACATTGGCATTTTACACTTCAGTTCAATTACAAGACAAATCTGCTAATGGGACATAATCTTCCAGAGTAAACAAGGGAGCAGGCCCTGATATTCTGGCAATTGATTTGTGCAGGGTAAATGGTGCAGAGTAAAAGCTTCGGGAAGCCACATGAGTGAGAGCAGCCCTGAGCTTGTCTCCTCCTGCTTTCCCTTCCCTCCTTCCACGGGGAAAAATAAAAAAAAATCGTTATGTGAGATTGTTTTGAATTGTTCTGCATCAGTGCTGGGCTGGAGGGACACCCCACACCCAGTGGGGTCAGCTCCCCTCCCTTCCCTCTTCTCCCTTCCTTCTTCTCCCTTCCTTCTTCTCCCTTCCTTCTTCTCCCTTCTCCCAGCTGTGGGAAGCAGGACAAGAGAGGGAACAAATCAAACAGAAAAGCCTTTGCTGCAAAAGGTGAGACTGCAGATCCCTGTCCTGCACGGGGAGAGGCTGGAGAGGCTGGGACAGCTCAGCAGAGCTTGGCAGGAGGGACCAGGGGCTGGGATGGTGATGGGAGACCCCTGTGGGGCTGGGGGTGGTGACAAGAGTGTCCCATGGGGCTGGGGATGTTCATGAGAGAACATTGCCAGACTGGGAATTCTCATGAGGGTCTCCCATGAGGCTGAGGATGCTGATGAGAGACCCCAACAGGACTGGGAGCAGTGACAGAAGTCCTCCACGGGGCTGGGGATGCTGCTGAGAGACCCCAACAATGCTTGGGATGCTGACAAGGGGCTCCCACGGGGCTGGGGATGTTCATGAGAGAACATTGTCAGATTGGGAATTCTCATGAGGGTCTCCCATGGGGCTGGAGGTGCTGATGAGAGACCCCAGTGGGACTGAGGATGGTGACAAGAGTCCTCCATGGGGTAGGGGATGCTCATGACAGTCTCCCACAGGGCTGGGGATGCTGCTGAGAGACCCAACAAGGCTTGGGATGCTGATAAATATCCCCAGTGAGGTTGGGGATGCTGATGAGAAACCCCAACAGGGCTGGGAGTGCTGATAAGGGACCCTCAAGGGTGCTGATAAGGGACCACCACAGGCCTGGGGGTGCTGATAAGGGACCCCCACCTCCCCTCCCCAGTCCTGCCCCCAGCCCAGCTCTGTCCCAGCCCCATCACGGTCCCAGGTCCCGAGTGCTCTGTAGGGCAGCTGAGCTGAGAGCCCTGAGCCTGCCTTTGACTACAGCAACCTTTAAAGGTTTAATTAAAGCGATTCTGAGTGATGCAATCACCTTCCCACGCGGGCTGTGATTTCCCAGGGAGCTGCAGGGAGCCTGGCAGTGACATTCCTGCCGTTGCTGCACACTCATCACACTCACTCACATCACACTCACATCAAACACTCGTCACACTCATCGTCACAGCCCTGGCAGCCCCTTTGGAGAGCAGGAGCGGGAGGAATGAGCGTGGATCCTTTGTGCTTCCTGCCCAGGGAGGAATTATTTACAGCCCTGAAACCTGCCTGGTCACCAACACCCTCCAACAGCCACTTGGACATGGTGTTTTCATTAAGCATTTATGGCAGAGCAACTGCAATTAAAGATTCATAAATCCTCTTGCATTACAGCATAGCCAGAGCAGGGACTGACCCTGGGTCAGCTTTCCTTTCTCTGTTCTTGTTTTCTGAGGGCAATAATGAGCTGGGATCAGCTGTCACTTGAAAGTGGACATGCTGCCTGTTCAGGGGTTTGTCCAAGTGATTTTGGTGCTGATGGAGGAATTTTTTTGGGTATTTGTTGAAGGGGAAAGGGCCTGAAAATTAAAGTACAAGCTGTGAGCTGGTTTGGGGAGACCTCCCAGGCTCGTTGTCACCCTGGCTCAGTTCTTCCAGGTAGAAATGCACTTCAGAGAGCTCACCTGAGAGAGGCTGGGGGGTGCAAGGAGCTGAACCCAAAATACCAAAATACCCAAAATACCTCCTCCCAAAAATACCTCTCCCCAAAATACAGCACCCATCCAGACACTGCTGCTGGGCTCTCTCCTAACCCTCATCTGAAGGAATTTCAGGTTTTGTTCTGTTCTGGAGGGACATTATTGTATTTTTGGGGTTCCCAGATGAAGGAAGGAATGAAGAATCTGACTCCATGTGCTCAGAAGGCTAATTTATTATTTTATGATACTGTATTATATTAAAGAATACTATACTAAACCATACTAAAGAATACAGAAAGGATACAGACAGAAGGCTAAAAAGATAATAATGAAAACTCGTGATTCCTTCCAGAGTCCTGACACAGCTTGGCCCTGATTGGTCAATAAGTCAAAATAATTCACATGAAACCAATGAAACAATCACCTGTGGGTAAACAATCTCCAACCACATTCTAACGCAGCAAAACACAGGAGAAGCAAATGAGATAAGAATTGTTTTCCTTTTTTTCTGAGGCTTCTCAGCTTCCCGGGAGAAGAATCCTGGGCAAAGGGATTTTTCCAGAAAATGTGACTGCCACAGGATATCACACCTCAACGCAGGAATTGTTGCACTCATTCATCCATCTCCAGCTGGGGAATTTCACTGCAAAGGGCGTTGAAAGCAAGGAGTGAGTTTGGAGATGTGAAATTACCCAGTGAAATGATGGCATTGGAAGTATCAAAAAGAACTTGGCATGACTGGGTACACCCAGATTTTGCAGAGCATTTGGAAGTGAAGTCGTGTGTAAATTCCCTTTCTCAGGGTCCCATGGGATTCGGTTTTTTCCCAAGACTTTCCAAGCTCTTTAATGAAATCAGAATTTGCCCTTTCTGCTACAAACTGGTCCAAGCCACCCAGGCTGAGCCCAGCTCGAGCTCTGCTCTTTGGGAAGGAGGAGGGAGGGATTGACCCCTTAGTCTGCTACAGCTCCACCAATTGTTACATAAAACCCTTCAAATTACGCCTGCAAATTCCCATTTATTCATCCAGGGAGTGAACAGACTTCAAACCACTTCAGTGTTTCAGCATAACCATGTTTTGGCTCAGAGCAAAGTCCTGATCAATCCAGGGATGTATTTTTCCCTAATTTTTCAGCCCTGGAGTATTTTCCCCCTCTCTGGAAGCCGTGAGCGTGCTCAGGCTGTGCACACACCCACAAATTCTCATTTTCAGAGGGTGGTTGATGATTTCCGAAGCAGTGACAGAAATGTGTGGGTCACAGATGAGCTTTGATGTGTTTGATGAATTTCAGCACAGCTGGCACAAAATTCTGCTTCTCCAAGGTTGGGGAGAGGAGGTTTTGCTGGAGCAGGAAGGCAGTGGGAGCTGGGACGAGGTTTGGGATTGAGACTTCAGATAGAAATTACTTGGGACCTTGGTTTTGGGTGAAAAAGCTCCTGTGAATCTCACGTAAAAACTGCCCCCTCCCCATGAATATTAATTATATCCTCTGTTCAAAATATAAAATCCTCTGTGCAAAACCCCCTCCTCCTCCTCCTCTCCACGCTTGGATTTCCCAGCGTTTCAGGGCTGAGGGAGGTGAATTGCTCAGCCCCAGCTCTGGAACCCCCTGCCCAGATGTTTTGCCCACCAAATTTCAGCACTGAGCGTTTCCCTGCTCTCTGTGCCCGGGCTGGCTCTCCCCAGGGAGCAGCAAGAACGTTTTGACTTGTGACAGATGCTTCCCTCACAAGGATATTTTCCAGGCTGACTTTTTCCCAGCCACCTCATAAAAGTAAGGTTTGTTTTTATTTTATTTTTTTTTCCTCATTTGAAACGAGTTGTTTGAACTGGTGCGGGCTGCTGGAGGCGGCTGGGGCATCCTTTAAAATATGTCTTGTGATTAAAAATGAAAAATAGAATTCCAAAGTAATTAACGTGTGTTATTGGATGTACACTGATGATTACATTATAGAACTGGTTATCAAAGGATTACAGTTAAGAGGTTTAATATTCTCCAGCTGATCCTGGAGCAAATTAATCTGCTCTGACCTTTACTGTTCTTTGTTATGTCACCAGGGTATCATTTGAGCTACATCATCCCTTACCCCTCTCAGGAAAGCTAAAGGAGGAAGGAATTTCAGAAATTTGGCTTTTAGGGGAAAGATTATCAGAGCAAAGCTTTGCTGCTTCATCCTAACTGATCAGCTGAGAGAAATAGATCTGAATGGCAAACTTTGGAATCTCTGCAAAGATTGGTGTAAGAACAAAAAATATGTGGGAAAAATCCATTCCCTGCACCAGGATTAGGTTCAGTACAGGATAAATCAGGAGCTGTGGGTGCCATGTTCTGTTAAGTGTCCTGTCCCTACAAACAGAGCAAAATCTGAGGCCAGGCCTTGGAATCCATCAGGTTTAATCCCCCAATGTCCAGAAGAAACCCCCACAATGAAGAATTTCTGCGTCCCAGAGCAATCCCCCAGCCATGAGGTCATTCCCAGCAGAGTGGATTAAAGTCACAGCTCCTTCAATCCCACAGATTCCAACTCCCCAGATAAGGAGAGCTGCACCACCACAGATTTCTGAGCTTTTTGTCTGACTCAGCAGAGAACAAAAGGCTGAGCCAATTAAACCACTGGCATCTGCTTCTTTCTGTGCTTCTGCTCGTGTCCATGTAAAGGAATTTTCACAGCTCTCCTCCAGTGCTGTCAGAAGAGCAATTTTGTCGTGGATCAGGGTTGGAAGGATGGATTTTCCTGCTGGAAGAGTGAAAAAGCACCAATCAAACACAGGGTCAAACACACCCTGACAAGGACAGGCACCCAGGGATTGTAAAATCAGGGGAACATCCAGGAAAATCTCCTGGAAACGGGGCCTGAGCCAGCTCTGAGAAATCCAGACTCTTTGTGGAGAAGTCCCAGGTGCACAAACCCCAACCAGCTCCAAGGAGGTGCAGGAGGAGGAAATTTCCTGCTTCATCCCTCCATGGCATGTTGAATTTTCTTCTGTTCCTTCCTGGGCTCTCCACCTCCTGATTAGGAAGGTTTTGGGTAGAAAAGCTGAATTTTCAAGAGGTTTTTGCACCTCCAGTTTAGGAGCAATGCCATTCCACCCCCTCCCTGGAAAAGGAAGGTCTTTAAAGGAAAACCTTTATCCATCTGACACCATTTTCACATTCCCATCTAGATTTTCCACCTGAGCAGCTCCCACTTTTCCCTGCACCGAATTCCAGTTCTCCTCTGCTTCAGTTTTCCTCCTTGCTCTGGATTTGGATTTGATTAGATAAAAGGACACAGCCTTTCCATCTCAGAACAAATTGCTCCTGAATTTCTCATTCCTGAGGAAGGTAATATTCATGTTTCCTAGGAAACTTAGAGCACTGCTCACTGCAAACATCATCTTGGCATATCTGAGGAATTAAGGCTTCTCTTCCATCATAGGGAAAAAAAAATAATGATATTTATCAAATCTTTTTCTCTGTAAGATCTTCCCAGAAAGGGAATTAGACCCTCATTGTTCCCTTGGATCTTCTGAGCCCTGGATTTGAAATTATTGCAGATATTGTAATTCAAAATTATTGCAGATATTTGAATTTGTAATTAGTGCAGATATTTGGATTTGGAATTATTGCAGATATTGTAATTTGAAATTATTGCAGATATTGTAATTGGAAATTATTGCAGATATTATTTGAATTTGTAACGAGTGCAGATATTTCAAGTTGACATTATTGCAGATATTTGAATTCAATAAAACCTTAATAAAACCTTCATGGAAGTCCTCAAAGGGAGGTCACACATAGAACCTCAGCTCTCACAGACGTGGATTTATAGCCCAGAAATTCTGTTCATTTTCCTTTTATTCCTTTCTCTGTTTATGTGGGAGTTGTCAGTCCCATTAAATCCAAGTGTTTGCATTTCCAAATAGAGAATTCCCAGCATTTATTCCAGGGACACAGGCAATGAGGTGTGCAGAACTCCAGAGGGGAAGGCTGTGCTCTGTGAAATCACAGGATTTGGGAGGACACCCCAATGTAGGACCCTCCAGTGGTGCAATAGTTGAAGAAATGAGGATTTTCTGCAGATTCCACTCTTGATTGGTCCAAAAGGAATCAATTCCTGAGTTCCACCATGTTCCTACTCCAGGTTCCACCATGTTCCCATTACCAAGTTCCACCATTCCGAAGTTCCACCATGTTCCCATTTCCGAGTTCCATCATGTTCCTATTCCCAAGTTCTACCATGTTCCCATTCCTAAGAAGTTCTACCAGGTTCCCACTCCCAAGTTCCACCATTCCCAAGTTCCAGCATGTTCCCATTCCCAAGTTCCACCACATTCCCATTCCAGAGTTCTACCATATTCCTATTCCCGAGGTCCACCATGTTCCCATTCCCGAGTTCAGCCATGTTCCCATTCCCAAGCTCCACCATGATCCCACTCCCAAGTTCCACCACGTTCCCATTTCCAAATTCCACCATGTTCCCATTCCCAAATTCCACCATGTTCCTATTCCCAGTTCCCACCATGTTGCTACTAGGTCCCACCATGTTCACATTCCAGAGTTCCACCATTCCCAAGCTCCACCACATTCCCATTCCCAAGTCTGACCATGTTCCCATTCCCAGGTTCCACCAAATTCCACCATGTTCCCATTCCCAAGTTCCACCATTCCCAACTCCCACCATCTTCCCATTTCCAGGTTCCACCATTCCCAAGTCCCACCATGTTCCCATTCCCAAATTTCACCATATTCCCATTCCCAGGTTCCACCATTCCCATTCCCACCATATGCCCACTCCCAAGTCCCACCATGTCCCCACTCCTCTTTGTGGGTAAAACTCCCCAGGCTCTCCTGATGATTCAGGGATATTCAGGATGTGGGAGACCCTCATGGTCTTTTCTGCCTCCCCAAATCACAAAATCCTTGAAGTTCTTCAGGTACAAAATGGGAATTTTCCACATTTTCTGCACCCATTTCCCATTTAGCTCATCAATTCATGGATCCTTCCCCAAAATATTACTGGAATTTCTGGAGGTGCTGATGCTTTACTCACATCCTGCTCTTTGTGGGAGCAGAACCAGGGCTACACAAAAATTCTAGTGTGGAGGAAAATAAAATCCCTTTTAATCATTTTTATCAAAAAAAGGAGAAGGAAATTTTGCTTTTTTTCTGGGGTTATCATGCTGCTGCTGCAAACCAGAAACAGGACTGGTGTTCCAGGCTCTCCTGAGGATTCAGGGACATTCAGGATGTGGGAGAACCTCGTGGTTCTCTTTTCTGCCTCTTTTCTGCCTCCCCAAATCACAAAACCCTTGGAGTTCTTCAGATGCAAAATGGGAATTTTCCACATTTTCTGCACCCATTTCCCATTTAGCTCATCAATTCATGGATCTTTCCCCAAAACATTGCTGGAATTCCTGGAGGTGCTGATGCTTTACTCTTTGTGGGAGCAGAGCTGAGGCTACACAAAAATTGTAGT
The DNA here is from genome assembly GCA_035583215.1 of Arremon brunneinucha. NCBI lineage: Eukaryota > Metazoa > Chordata > Aves > Passeriformes > Passerellidae > Arremon > Arremon brunneinucha. Next base: position 1,926,336 of record JAWWEX010000066.1, read on the forward strand.
TATGGGGGAGAAAAAAATCCCTTTATAATATTAATTATAAATATTTTTTATCCGAAAAATAATTTTTTTTAAAATTTTTTTATCCAAAATTAAGAGAAGGAAAATTTTGAATAATTTTTATCCAAAAAAAAAGAGAAGGAAAATTTGCTTTTTTTCTGGGAAAAAAAAAAAATCCCTTTTAATAATTTTTATCAAAAAAAGGAGAAGGGAATTTTGCTTTTTTTCTGGGATTATCCTGCTGCTGCTGCAAACCAAACTGGTGTTCCTGGTGTTCCCCAGTGTTCCCAGTGCCAGCTCCAACTGGGAGCTGGGCTTTGCTCCCTTGGGCGCTGCCCACGCTCAGCACAGTTAATTAAGGACAAGAGAATCTCCTGCGGACAATGGGGGCTCTGCTCCTGCAGATCTCAGATAAATACTTCATTCCTGAAACCAGAGCTCCCAAACTGATTTGCCTTACAGGAGTAACTTTCCCTTATAATTAATTGATTGATTACTTAGTTAATTACGCGGTGACGTGACCGCTTCAGGTGTTTTATGGGATTGGTGGGGTTGATAAGGATCTCATGGAGTTTTGGAGCTGCTGGAATCCCTGCTCCAAGCAGGAGATGTTCATTTACTTGGAATTTCTCCCTTCTTGCTCTGATCCTTCTTTTAGTCAGGAATTTTATTTTGTAATTTTTTGGTGATAATTAAAAAAAAAAAAAAAAAAAAGAAGAAAATATTGGGTAAAACAGGTGAGTTTTGCAGATTTTCCAGCATTTTCTTCCTTCCCTGTGGTTCCATCAGGATGGTTCCTCTTCCTCCTCCAGTGAAATTTAAGCTCTGAAAATTCTGTGAATTAATGAATTAATTAATTGATGCTTGAAAGTTCTCATTAATAACTGTGCTCCATCTAGATGCTTGTTTATGCTGTCTAAATAAAAAACAGTTCATTATAGCACCTAATTAATTTAAATTCTCGTGCAACATTTCTTAGAAAAATTGCAGGTATTAAGGCATTTTCTCCTAAAAATGATTTGGGTTTATTTTGCTTCTCGCTAACATTTCCATAAGAAAAATATCATTATAATAAACATTGAGCTCGTTAAAGTTTCAGTTTGGGTTTTGAATAGTTTCATTCCCTCTGTGCAGCTCAGGTTTTGGCAATTCATTTCAGAGTAGCAACAGAACCTGCCCATTTTGAAGCAAAAATTTACAAAAATTTGTGGTTTGTGTTGGAGCATTTAATCTTCTTAATGAAATAAAAGGATTTTTTTGTGATGAATAGCAAATGCACCACTTCTGGAAATTGATTCACAGCCCCAAATTTAAATGTTCATCCTTAAAAATGATTTTTTTTTTCATTTCCATTAAAAGCAAGAATTCACTCAGCTCCCTTTCATTTCATAGGAGTCAAACTAATGGATGAGTTTTTGTCAAGGCTTCTTTTGCCCTGTGAGCTTCAATTAAACATTACCTTTGGTTTTTAACAAGTCTGGCTCACAATTAAAACCAAAAATAAATAAATCTTACAAAATCCATTTCCCAAAGTCTGATCTCAGAGCAAAAATTTAAGGAATTATACAAAAATCTAAGAATTTTCAAGAATTTTAGTGCCAAGTTTTTCAGGGCTTCCCTCTAGGTTTCGACAGAACATTTCCCTTTCACTTTTAAATAATCTCCAGCCCGGATCACAATGCAGAAGGACATGGAAAAAGGAGCTGGTGGAAGAGCAAGGAAGGTTCATTTCATGGATGAGCAGCTCCCATTTTCATCCCTAAAATGAAATACAAACTTCTTGTCTCTCTTTTCTTGCCTGCTTTAAGTGCCCTGCATTCACCTGGCCACTCAATACCTTCGGTCTCATCTTTCCAACACAAAAGTTCTTTTTTTTTCCCCCCCTCTTTTCTCTTCCTCCTCCTCCCATCCAACTCCAGCAGCGTTTGGGAGAGTGGAAAAATTAATTGATTTTCCTTAATGATGTCTCAATGAGCAGATCAGGTGAACTGTGGGCAGCAGCTGCACTTTAATTTGGGAGCGTGCAATTGAAAATGAGGCACTCACTGGGTTACTGCACCTGAGCTGGAGATTGGCCCCCTGCCTGAGGTGGTTTGGGAAGAGAAAACTCATTTAAAAAATACAGAGAAATTCGAATATCCACGTGGATGTGAAGGAAAGGAGAATGGAGAGCATCCTGATTTGTTTGGGAAATAATTTGGGAGTTAGGACTTAAGGAAGTGCAGGAAAGTTGGGTTTAGAGATAATGAAATGTCATTTTTGCACTTGGTGGTGTTGAACTCAACCTCAGTGTTCTGGAATTGTCTCAAGAACCAGGAGTGAAACGGAAACATGGAGGAAAAAGCATAAATTTTAAATTACTGCAGAGTAATTAATAATCCAAAGTGCCAGGAAAGTATCAAAGCATTCAGATGAAAAGCATTTGGAAACACATTTTTAATTTATAAAGACAATTTCAATCCAATGAGAATCTTGATTTTATTTTCACCTTAAAGCTGACAGTGTGTGTGAATATTATTTTTTTGTTTTGTTTTGTTTTGTTTCGTTTCTTCTCATACCCCACATTAAACTTGAGTCATTTCACTTCCAGGATCTGCTCAGATCCTCTTAGAAAACAACAAAACCCACATTTTAGGTGTTCCTAAAATAGAAAAGTGGAACCAGTGTTTGGCCCGTTGGATTTTTCCATTTGAAATCATCGATATTTTGCAATCTGGATGAAGCTGGGGATGTTTGTACTCTGAAATGTCAGCCAGCATCTCCCAATTTCACATACTTGTCATCATTTTACAGCTTCAGGTTCACATTACAAACTGGCAGTGATGCTTTTCAGGTCATCTAAATATTCTCTTTTTTTTTTTCCCCTCTCTTTATCCTTTTACCTAAATTCTTAAATTTCAAAGGAAATCCAGAGGGAAATTGGGATTTCAGGGAAATTTTTCACCTTGGTGTTGCTGCTGGGTTTATAAATCAGGTACAGCTCTGGAACCACAGGGCACTGAGGGGAAAAAAAGGAAAAAAATTATCTGAAAATTATCTGAAATTATTATTATCTAAAAATCATGGAATGGTTTGAGTTGGAATGGACCTTAAAGCCCATCCTTAAATCCATGGGCAGGGGCACTTTCTGCTATTCCAGGATGCTCCAACCTGGCCTTGGACACTTCCAGGATTGGGGCAGCCAAAGATTCTCTGGGAATCTGGAATTCCAGTGCCCCACCATCCCCATGGATTCACCTGAATGAAAGGACCCAGGGCTTGAGCTGTGGTTTAAACCCTGGAGTGAAAAGTAGCCAATAAATTAGTTTGGAAAAGTTGGGAGAAAAACCTCATGTGGCTCCCATGTGATCCTGTATTGAAAGAAAAATCTCTTCGAAATCTCTTCTGATTTAGAAGTTGCCTTCTAAATCAACATTTTCTCTGCATTTTGAAAATGTATTTTATGGATATCAGAGCAAACCCTGTGCTCTGACACAATTCCAGCATCTCCCAGTGCAGGAGGAGCTTCCACTTGGGCTCCCCTGACACTTGCACATCCCAAATGCACTAAAATTCTGCACCAAGACCCTCAAAACATTTGAAAAGTGTTCCTGCAATGAAAGTGCTTAAAGTCAAACAGCATCACAAACTCGAGCCCTACAAAGCACTAATTCCATTTATTCCTCTCCTCCTGCAGCCTGTCTGGGAGGGCTGGAGGGAGGAAAAAAAGGGAAAATTCCCCACATTCCACATGCCCACGGGAGCAGAGAGGGAAAAGCGAAGGCAGGTCACCTCTCCTGTCCTCTGGCAGAGCAAATCCATTCTCCTTTCTGTGTTTACTGCCTGAGCTAATAGAAAAGCTTTCCCTGCCCAAATCCTGCAGCTTTTGCTGCTCGGTGCTCCGAGAGTGAGAGGATTTGTCCCTTGTGCCGCCCAGGATTAGCGGGAGGAGCCGCGCACGCCGCCAGCGAGGGCACCCCTGGCACTCATGGACAGCAGAGATTCCACCCATGGCCAGGGGCAGGAGAGAGAAGTTTGTGAGCTTGGTTTGATGCCTTGAGAAGGCTGAGCTAGAGCAGAGTTACAGAATAAAGCAGGGATTTATTCCAAGGATCTCCTCAGTGGATCCCTGTGGTGTTCACAGGGGTCCCAGGATGAGGGAAGAGATGAGAATCTGACTCCTTGTTTCGGAAGGCTGATTGATTATTTTATGATATATATTATATTGAAAGGAAATGATGTATTAAAACTATAATAAAAGAATGGAAGAAAGGATTTCATCAGAAGGCGGGAAGGGGAAAGGAAAAGGAAAAGGAAAAGGAAAAGGAAAAGGAAAAGGAAAAGGAAAAGGAAAAGGAAAAGGAAAAGGAAA
>JAWWEX010000066.1:1932146-1947135 GCA_035583215.1 Arremon brunneinucha
TATATATAATAAAATAATAAATCAGCCTTCTGAAACATGGAGTCAGATCCTCGTCTCTTCCCTCATCCTCAGACCCCTTTGAACACCACCACAGTGTATGAGGGTAGAAGATGTTGGGGGAAAACCATTCACAAAGTTGTTGAAATCCCACAAAAACCTGGATCTTTCCTTTGGGAATGATGCACAGACTTGATTCTCCCTTGCACTGCAAATTATACAAATTAATGAAGGTGATGGGGTTGCAGGTATAAACTCTTGATGATGCCCAGTTATTGCAAGAAAATTGGGGGGTGAACCAGGAAAGGATGTCCTGGCCATGGAGCATCCTGTGCTCCCCATTTTTGTGGAAAGTGGAAAGGGGGGTGTCATCTCTGAGCTTCCCTGTCCTCACAGCTTGGAAGGGCCCCTCTGCTCCAGCTGCCTGAATTTTGGAGAGCAGCTCTGCAAGCCTGACCTTGCTGCCTTGGGATTGCTGCAAAGCCTTCCCAGCCATTCCAGCTGATCCTGCACGGCCTGGGACAGCTCCAGGGGAGTTTGCAGCCACCGAGAGCAGAGTTTGGTGTTTCCAGCACTGCCGGCATCTCCAGTAAAACACAAAATCCAGCCCCGAGCTCCCGAGAAAGGTCTGGCTGCTCTCCCTTTGTCCCTGAACTGCTTTTGGAAGCCCTGCCCTGCCCAGTGCAAAGGAAATTATCCTAATTGAGAGACTTTGAAAGAGTCCCCAGGGAGCTGCTGGATCCGGAGCCTTCCCTAGGTCACTGCAAAACAATTTCACACGTAATCCACATTACACAAAGCCTCGTGAGCTCACAGAAACTCTGACACAGCTTGGTGCTCTCCCAGCTCAGGTCACTTTTGGGGCTGGATAAAAGGCAGAGGATGAACCCCCTGTTGTTTTCAAAGTCACCCTTGTAGGTGTTTTATTCTCCCTCATCTCAGACCTGCACCCTCTGAACAAACAGAAGTGGATCTGCCCTTTTCTTTATTCCCCTTTCAGACGATGATGAATTAAGCAAGTTCTGCTTGTCAGCTCTGTTTATTGAGATGGACCAAACCCAGAACCCAAACAAACCCAAACCAGAGGAAGTTCAGAGCTGCAGCCAGACCTTTTACCTGTTTTCCCTTTTGAATGACCCACATCCAAATTCTAGGAACATTTCCATCAAGTTTTGATCTATTTGTAATCACTACAACTCCCAGCCTCCAGCTCAGAAGGAGATAAAGCACAGATATAAAGATCTGGCTGCTCCTCCACAATCTTTTTTCCATAGTTGTGCAACCAAGGCAGTTTTTATGACCAAAGTGGTATAAATTAGTCAGGAACAGGCACAGGAAGGGGGATACAGCACCAGGAAGATGGATTTAGCACCAGGAAGATGGACATGACACCTTCAGCCATCATTTTCTGTCCCTGACCCATCCCATGACTCTTTCCCAGTAACTTTGCCCTAATCTCCAAGAGCAGGAACAGTGGGAATGTTTTTCCCTCAAGGGCTGTCTCATGCTCTGGGATTTCTTGCAGCCCTCAACATGTATTTAGAATTCCAATTCAGCACAATGATGTAAAATGAGGATTGTGGGTCATGGGGATCTGTCACAGAGGGAAATGGGGACGAAATGTGCAACTTGTGCAGGATATTTTTCCAGGCTTTTCATTACTTTTTGTCTTGAAGGTTGAATTTTCATCCAAAATCTCAAAAATAGAAAATTTCAGCAAGGTCTGTGAACAGCTTTGGGCTTGGGGAGGTTTGGAGTCCTCATGACTGGAGGTGTCCAAGGTGACACTCAGTGCTCTGGGCTGGAGACAAGGTGGGCATCGGGCACAGCTTGGATTTGATGGCCTTGGAGGGCTTTTCCAAATCAAATAAATCTGGAATTCTGTGATTCCCACCCTGGAGAACCCCCAGACTGCACCCAGGGCCTGGTGTCTTGGTCTGACACTGATCTTACAGCACCCAACTTCACACCAGTGGCATCAAAACAGGAGGTGGGGAAGAACAAAATCCAACAGAACTGGAGATTCCTTCTCTCCCCTCTCTGATTCCAAGCTTGGAATTTTTCCAAAACCCAAACCCAAAAGATGTGCTGGGCTGGTGGGAGGACCAAAATCCAACAGAACTGGAGATTCCTTCTCTCCCCTCTCCCAGTTCCAAGCTTGGCAATTTTTTTTAAGACCCAATGACTTCACCTGCACAATTTTTCAGGCACAGGAGAATCCATTTATCCAGCACTGCCTTTCATGTTCTTTTTGCCTCCCAATCATTTAATCCATTGGAAAAACAGCCATGTTCCATCACCAATGGGATGGGAGTGGGAAAATGTGGAAAAAAAATCACCTTTTTGTCATTTAGTGACTCTGATCAGCCAACAAACCAACCCAAATTCTGCCAGGTTACACCTGCACACAAAATCAGGGTTTGTGGTTTTGTGGTCGTGTTCCAGCTTTGTTATTCCCTTCTTTTTGTTGAATATTTTGGTAGTTGAGGGAAATGTTTCAATTCCAGTGGGGTAATAGGACTAAAAAGATAAATAATCTTAGCCCAGAGTGTTTTTTTTGCTCTCCAGAGGATACTTTGAGTATTTTTTGAGTATTTTTGCTCTCTAAAGGATGCTTTGGCTCCCAGTTTTGGGCAGATTCCATCCCAGACCAGGCTGGTCCAACACCAGGGCCCTGCTGCCCTTTTGGTAACTGATTTTAGGAAAATCCTCTCTGCTCCCTGATTTTCCAATGGCATCACAAAGACTTTGGGGACAATGATATTTTGCCTCTTTGTAAAAAGAGGTTCCATGCTCAGAGGGAGAATTTTGGAGAAGAATTCCACCCAAACCAGCTCTGGATCACAACATCCACAATTACAGCACCAAAAAGCCCAAACCTCTCCCAAAAATCCCCTAAATCCATCCCACTCCACCTCACGGCTGAGAGCAGAGCTGGGCAGGAGAGGCTTTTGTTCTAAATTCATCTCAGGCTGGATGTTTTGGTGAACTTGTCTGTTTTATAATAAATATTTTCCCCCTAAAATTATGGAATTGTCTGTTTCATTTCAAGCTCTTTCTTCACCCCAGGCTCCAGAAAGAGCAATGGTTTTTTAATGTGGAAATTTCTTGCACAGGTTCCTTCGTCCCTTGAGCCAAATCCCATTTTTCTGTTTCTTAAAGATTTATTTATTGATCCTTTTTTGGCCCACCTGATGAGTTACACAACCACATATCACAGAGGGGATGTAACCAGCAGTTTAAAAACCTTACAAAAAGGGTCTGGAAGCAGCCAAAGCAGCTTTATCAGCATCACTCTGATTTATTTAGCACATCCAATGATTTACTGTGGCCTTTGCTTTATGCTCAAAGCATTTTTTCATTCTTTTTGTTCAGCTGCTTTTTTATTTTTTTGCTCTCTTCTGAAAAGTCGACACATGCAGCCACTATTGTTTTCTATTCTCATCATTTCAAACTTTCAGGGTTTAAATAATCTCTAATAAATAAAAAAACTTGCAGTTGAAACACGGGAAGGAAAGTTTTTTTTTTCTTTCCAGCTACTCCTGACCATAAGGCACATTAAAGGTTTGGGGATCTTTTATTGCTTTCTGTTTGGTTTGTAATCAAGAAATTACTTGAATTAGAGAATAAATATAAACATAAATACAAATATAAGCCTAAATATAAGTACAGATATAGATTAGATATAGATATAGACATAGATATAGATATAGATATAGATATAAGCCTAAATATAAATAAAATAAATATGATAAATAATATAATAAAACATATATGATATATATATAAATACATGTAAATGTAAATGTAAAGGTAATGCAAATAAATTATAATTATAAATATAAATACAAATAATAAATATAAATATAAGTATAAATATGTGTAATATATATATAAATATGTGTAATATATAAATGTAAAAATATAAATATATATATATTTATAGATAAAAATAAAACTACATAATAAATAAAAATACATATACACATACATACATATATCCATATATAAAAATATATTTAATCCTGGATCCTTTTTACTTCCAAACCCAAACTTCCTTGAAATTCCTGGCAGATCCCATCATTTTTTCCCCTTTTCCACACTAAATTTCCATTGTCAGCTCAAGCTGGAAGTGCTGAACTGGCAGGAGGAGTGAGCATTTTAACCCCCATGAGATTTCCACTCGAATTTTGGCAGCCTGGGGAAACCTAAGCTGGAGCTATTTAGGGAAGGTCCCTAAATTAATCTTTTCATGCCTCTGTCATCCATCAGAGGGATGGACTGTGAGGCTCTGTCCTTCATAAAGGCTTTGCCTGGGGGGTTTTTGGGGTGGAAAATTCCTTTGGTGTCTTTGGGAGCTGACCCTGCCAGCAGCTGCACAGGTGGTGAAGGAGCACATCCTTCTGTGACTGGAAAAGGTGGAATTTTAACAGTTTTTTTTTTAATTAGAGATCCTCTGATTTTCACAAATCCTCCTGCCAGCCAGGGAAGGGTGGCTGGGCACGGTGGGGATGGGGCACAGCTTGGATTTGGTGATCTTGGAGGTGTTTTCCACCTTTAATGGTTCTGTGAGGTTGGGTCAGTCCTGGCTGAAAGGTGAGAAATCAAAGTTGAAAAGTGGGAACAATTCCTCAAAAACATTGGGAAAATCCAGGTGAAGGCACAGAACTCTGGACTCCTCCTGAGTACCACAACCACTTTATTCCTGCCCTTTTTGAAGAAAAATTCCTGGCTCATCTCTCCTGGGGCAAATTTTGAAGAGAAAATCAAATTTGAAAAGTGGGAATGATTCCTTAAACACATTGGGAAAGTCCAGGTGAAGGCACAGAGCTCTGGACTCCTCCTGAGTGCCTCAACCACCTCATTCCTGCCCTTTGTGAGGAAAAGCTCCTGGCTCACCTCTCCTGGGGCAGATTTTCCAGGGCTGGGATTTCTAAAAATGCTCTTTTGTGGCACTTCCACAAGGGTTTCCCAACAAGCCCTTCTCCATCACAAACCCCTTGCTCCTCACGGAACATTTTGTGGTCCTGTGAAGCTTTCAAAGATTAAATTCCAAGATAAATTCTAAATAAAAAGATAAATTCTCGAAGATTAAATTCACCCTGTTGCTAAAATGCTTCCGGTGCCAGGCATGGACTGAGCAGTTTGCAAGGGAAAACTGTTCCAAGTTTTTCCTTTTTGTCCTCAAGCGCAGCTCCAATCAATTTTCCAATTGATAAATGCACTGGATAAATCCCACCCCTCCCATTTTCCAAAGACATAAACAAGTCACAGACCATGCTGGGATGGAATCCCAACCAGAGTCCTGAAATCCAGCACATTATCTCATATTAAATACACTCCTAGAATCCCTCTGCTTTCTGTTTAATTGAAGTGTGACACACAAAGCAAAAGATGTTAATTGAATTTTATAGCTCCCAGAAGCTGCCAGGTTGTTGGAGATAATTTTTGCTGAGGGGAAAATTTATCTTCTCAGGCTTTATTTCTGTTTTTTTGGGTTGGAAGCACTGAAGGAGCCCTTGCTTGGAGAGACACCGCGTTTATTTATTGGCTTTGCTTTCTTGCAGCTAATGGCTGGTTTATTTTGCAGAAAACACGTCTAGTTTTGCTCTCAACGACACTTTCAGTAAAAATCTCATAAAAAAGACAACAAAAACCTGTTCAACCTCTGAACTTGAGCCTTATCTCAGATTTAATCTCAATTTGAATCGAGGCCTGACTCCTGACCTCTCTCAGCTGAACCTCCCATCACCTGCCAGGGCTCTTTGGTGAAACCCAGCTTTTATTTCTGCTTTATTTGATTTACAGTAATCCCTTCTAGGAAAGGCTGCTCTGAACTCGGGCTTGGCTGTGCCTGATCAATTAAGAGAGGAAAAGAGTTGATTAGAGCTCCTCTGATAGTGGGGCCTATCACAAACCCTCCTGCATCCACTTGGGCTGCTCAGGAGGGCTTTATTTACACACAGGTATTGATCAGCACCTACAAATGAAGATATTGGAGAGGTAATTGCTGCTCCTGCAAGGCCCTGCCATAAATTTAAAACGTGGCAGCACTAAAAGTGGGATCCTCAGTAAATAAACACATTTCACTGGCCCAGAGGTTTGGGGCTTATCAAAAACACTGATCTGGCAAAATCTGGGCCTGGAAGGGGCCATTTCACAGCTCTCTTTCTAATGTTTGTGTCACCAACTTCAACCTCAGCTGGCAAAAAAATATTAATTTTTTTTTAAGGGAATTTGATGCTTTGAAGCAATTTTATTTATTTCCTTCCTGCCACTGTGGTGGGTAGTTCAGGCCCCCAGTCTGTGCAATGGGAGATAAATTTGAAAACTCTTATACTTATTTCTAGATATAAAGATATATTTATGTCCTCTCTAATTATATCAGTAATTTCTTGCAAATTACTGAGGAGCAGCACTTCTTGATTTCTTGTAGATTGGTTAATTTTAGATCCACCAGCAAAGAAAAGGAGAAAAAAAAAAGTCAAATGTGGCCCTGATAACAGAGTTCATCACTTCCTGCCTAGTGAACACCTGGCCCATGTTTTCCAGGAAAAGACAGAAGGTTCTTTGGCAGGTTAATTAGAGGAGCTAATTGCATTTTTATTAATGGGCCTGCTAGATTTTATTAGTGGTGGAGTTGCCAGGCCTGCAGCAAACCCAGGGCCTGGTTTTGCTTCTTGCTGTGCTCTGAGGGTTGGTGCTCATCAGAGGGACAAGGTGAATTTAATGAAATAAAGGCTGCAGTCAGGATGGAACCTCTGGAACTCTGCATGATTTGATTTAAAAGGATTTGATAAGGAATCCTGTCTGTTGGACACAAGTTAATACAGAATGTGGGAAGGGGAAAAAGAAAATTAAAAGGAAAAGGAGATAAAAGAATAGAGATAAAAGGATAACACAGAATTATAAAATTGCTGAGGAGACCGTGGGCAGGGACATCTTCAGCTGTCCCAGGTGCTCCAAGCCCCATCCAGCCTGGCCTTGGACAATTCCAGAGATCCAGGGGCAGCCACAGCTGCTCTGGGAATCTGCTCCAGGGCCTGCCACCCTCACAGGGATGAATTCCTCCCTAAAATATTTCTCTGTGCAGCAGCACCCACATCTCCCAGCATCTCTGCTCCAGAAAAGCTTCAAGACCCCTCAGGAGGTTCCTGCTCCAGGCCCAGCCCTTCCTGTGGAGCCTCCCTGGTGCAGGGGACAGGCTGTGGGTTTAACTGCACCCTCCTCATCCTCACCACAAGGAAATGGAGCTCCTCTCATCCCCAGCACACTCCTGACTAATTGAGAACGATCTGCTGAGGCCTCCAGGGAGGAACCTGCAATCTGAGCTTGCTCCTGGCCAGTATTTCCATTAAAATCCACAATTGTTGCCTGTGTTTTATGCAGAAACCTCACTTAATGTGCTTGGAGAAGAAACCCAGCCCTTTCTACACAGAATATTTGTTTATTGATTATTTACTACTCATTTGTTGATGCCACAATTCCATCTTCCACGGGGGAAAGAGGAAAAATAACACATGGAGTCTGAGGGGAGAATTCCTGATTCTGCTTGGGAATGGGAGCTGAGCAAGCAGGAAACAAAACCTTCTGTAGCAACACATCCCAGATGTAGCTTTAAATCAGCAAAACTCTGTAGGATTTGATAAAAAATATTTGATAAGGAATCCTGTCTGTTGTTTCACTAACCCAGGGCCCTCATGAACAATTCCTATTTTTGAATTAATGAATAATGTGCACAATGTTTGATAAGCTGCCTCCACCAAGCCACGCAAGCACAGAATGTACAATCCTAATTAGCTGCTTTGCCCAGCTACTTAAAATGTTTTGCACATGCCAGCAAATGTAAATACACAATTAGGACATGCTTAGTTAAAAGGCAAAGCAAGATAAAGTACAACTATTATTAGCCAGAACAAAAAATCTTCCTGATGTTCATCATAGCCAGGGCTAATTAGGTTGGTAAAATGTGCAAATGAGCTCAGCTGATTGTTTAGGGTTTGAAAAGCAGTGCCAGGCTGGGAAGTCCAGCACTGAGAGTGTTGAGGGGTGGGTTTGTGATTGTTGGTTCTGGGAGCTGCTGCCTGCACAAGTGTGAAAATAATCAGCATTAGGAGGTTGGGAACAGGAATTGGGAAAACAGTCACAGGAGATCTTCGTGGCAGATGAACCCCAAAAAATGGCAATATCAGCTGGTTTGTGTGGCTGGGTGTCTTTCTACTTATATTTGGGTAGCAAATAAAATTCAGCTAATTGTCAGCTTGGTTTAACAAATAAAGATTGAGGAGGAAATGGAAAAAAAACTTTTTTCTTTCTCTCTTTGAGCATTTGCCCATTCCCTATCTCGAAACCCTGCATTTCCAGATTGTCTGGGATTAGGAAATGCCTCATGAGTTAGAGCCAGAGGAGATAAGGAGGAACTTTCTTCCAGGGAATTTGGAGCATCCTGCACTGGATGTTTTGCTTTCAGGTTGGAGGTGATTCCGCTCAACCTGAAACACAAATTCTGCTTCAGCAGCCTGACAACCTCTTTGCTGTCAAACACACACCAGGAGCTAATTAAAAGGGAGGCTCTTTAATTTCCTCTGCAAATGTTTCAGTGCTTGATTATTTTGATTGATTATTTTGCTACGCATTTGTTGACGCCACAATTCCATCTTCCACGGGAGAAAGAGGAGGAACAAAAGGAAAAACAACACAAATCTGAGGGCTGGTTTTGCCAGCTCCAATTGGTCCTGCTTCTCCCAGGGATGTGCACCCAAAATTTGTCCACCTGAATTTTTTAACTGACTGTGGACACCTGGTAGGGTTGGTGGGAGTGGAAGTGACACCAAAGCAGAACCCTGATCCAAGACTCTGCTGCTTCTCTTTGTGCAGCTTGGTCTCCTTTGGGTCTGTCCCTGTGAGGGCCATCAGCAGCTGGCATTCCTGGAGGAAAAAACAGGAATGTTGTGTCAATAAATAAGTGGAGGCAAAGCAAAGACAATAAATAAGTAAAAGATAAATAAATATGTGGAGGCAAAGCAGAGATCACCACTCACCCCCTCAGTGAAAGCACCTTTCAAGCAAATTCATATTTACAGTCATAGCATTGTTAAAGCTATTTTTAATTACAGAAAATAAAACACTAATAAAGCTTTATTAGTGTTTCATCTCTCCATCACTCACTTTCTTCACATCCTCGTGAGAATTTTAAGTGCGGTTTCTTTCCCACATGCCTCCAAATCTGAGGGGGTTCCAGCAAATATCAGAGAGGAGCAATTGGGAGCAGTCTGATCCCAGCCCAGATAGGCTGGGTTTGCCTGGTTAAGCCTGCCTGCAAGCCTAGCAAGCTGATTAAAGCTGAGCCCATTCTCAATTTACAGGCACTCGGTGTCTGTGGGATATGAGACACCACAAAAAGCCTCCTGTGCCCCGATCCTTTAACTGCGTGTCACAGCAGCGTGATGAGTGAGGTTTCATCTTTCCCGAGGTGTTGCCAGGTGCTAATTAGCCTCGGGACCCGGTACAAAGGGACAAAGTGCAGGAAAAGATTTCAATGGAGGTTGGTTTCTTGCCCACTGTGTAGAGCTCGGCCCTGCAGGAGTCTGTGGAATTTATTCCCATTTTGTGCTTCCTCCTGGGATAGACTCTGCACTTATTAACAGAAGTACCTGTTGATATGTTAAAATATCCATATTGAGTGGATATTTTAGCAGGCTGAATTTCCACATTCCCTATCCAGAGCTGTCTATAACACCCCCAAAGGGAAGACACAGCAATGTTTAACCCCCCAGGTTTTTTTGTTAACTTGGCTCAGCTAAGCAAAACTTCCATCCTGGACCTGATAACTGCTTTATTAGAGCACTCTAAAACAATGAGAGAGCACAGTGAGTTCTCCAGTCCCAGGGGAACGTGGGCAGGGCTGGAGTGAGCCACAGCTCCTCAGTCCCAGCCTCCATGCAGTCCCAGTGGCGTCATGGAAAGCGGTGGCAATGTCCTTGATTCCCCGATGGCCTCAGCCCCACGTGCTCCAGCCTTTCTAGCACAGCCCTTTGGGGAGCTGCATGTGGCTCTGGCCTGGCCAGACACCCCCTTTGGATTTGTTATTTTTTTGTTTTGCTGTTCCATTGGCGGCGAGGGAAGGAAGTGGTGGGAGAGCGGAGCCAGCGCCCGGCCGCTCACAGCATTCCCAGCTCCCCAGCATGGTCAGACCCTTGGCAGGCCGCTGCTTGCTGTGGGCTCACCTAAAAGTGCTTCTGGCTGCTGTCAAAGCCTTCCCAACATGCAGAGAGCCTCGTTTGTGGATCCCCAACCCTTCTTTCATCCCATTTCCGACCGTTCCGTTCCCCCGCGCGCTCTTGGAGCTGCGTCACCACCGTCAGTTCCTTCTTGGGGGAATTGCATCCAAAGCTTTTGGGCTTTTTCAGGTCATGTGTGCCAGACCTCAGCGTGACCTGAGCTAACAATCCCTTGTTTCTCTTCCTCTTTCATGTACTCACTTTCCAGGATCAGCCTCTTTCCAACAATAATATTAATGTTGGCAGCCTGTCCCGCTCTGGTGTGTGTCTGGAGCAGAGAGAAGGACAAAGCTCCCTGTCTTTAAAACTTTAAAGCCCTTCTCTTCCAGCCACTCTTGGGGCCTTTTCTTTACATTTGTTGTATTTCTGAGCTGAAGATTGAGGGGTTTGTTGTAGGAGAATCCTGTGTCCAGTGCCAGTGACTGGGGCAGAATCCATCAGGGCTCTGCTGGGTTTGTTCCCATCACTGATATTCCATTTGATATTCTCATTGATATTCTCATTGATATTCTCATTGATATTCCCATTGATAGTCCCATTGATTTTCCCATTCATATTCTCACTGATATTCCCATTTGATATTCCTCCCACATGAAGGGGGATTTATAGAGTTTCCCATCACCTTCTGATATTCCTGACACGAAGGGAAATTCAGAGCCAGCATTAATACACAATCATTTTGTTTCAGCTTTTATTTATCCAGTGCATTCTGTGTTAAAAAAATAAATCACAAAATAAGTCAAGTATAGAATAATGCACAGAAATGGGAGCAGAGGCTGGTCCTGGAATGCTGTGCTCTGTCCTGATGGCTGCAGCCAGAACCAGCAGCTGGAAGTGACTGATTATAAAATTATAGCAAGAAATTAGATGGACCTGCTTAATAGCAGAGAGAAATTCCTGCAGGAGTGAGGGAGACCCTTTTATCACCTCAGAGCAAGGCTGGATCTATTTCCAGAGGATATTCCAGGCTCAAAGCCTGGACTCCATGAGCTGTGAATGGAGCCAAGGGACCAAGCTAAGTGAAACTTCACCTCACCTTTAACTTTCCTGAGTCAGGAATAGAGAATTATTCCTTGGAATGAAGAAGCTCAATGATAATTTTACAGACCTGGCTGGGAGCAGGGTGGGTGAGGCATTACCCCAATATTTATTTCCAGTGGAAAGGGGCAGCTGAGCTCTGTTTGCACCCAGGGGTTCTGACAATACCTGCAGGGCAGGAGGTGCTGCTTTGTACCTGGAATTTATCCTGCAGGGAGAAGGGAAAGGATGTGGGCTCTAACCCCACTGGGGGAGAAGATTCCCTGTTAGTACCTTGTGTATTCACTGTACACAACAAACCATGAAAAATTCCATCAAAGAAATTTTTTTCCATTCAAGAGAGAGGGGGAGATGTGGGAAATGGATTTGTAGAGAATTCAGAAGGTTCACACACTGTGCATCTGTATGCAAACCTTGAGATAAGAAATACTAATTTAATAAATAAAAAATACATAGAATAAGACAAACACTGGTGAGAGAGAAGTGGAGCTAGAAGCAAGTTTCAAAGGATGGCCTTACAAAAAAGATTGTATACTTTGGAGAAATAGAATTGTGAAAGATGCACTGTAGTGGGACCCACGAGGGGTAATTTTAGATGATTGGCTTTAAAGCATTTACAACATGGTGCAACAAAAACTAATAAGCCAAGAAACGCTCGTAATGTATTGTAATTAAGAAATAATTGGCTTCTGATTGTGATGGTGTGAATTATGCCACCTGTATTGTCTCACCTTTCACATGAGGCTGAAAATAGAATAGAAGTTTTTAAAACACCTCTCAGTTTGAGAGTTTTTGACATCTCTAAGTAAAAAAAAACCATAATCCAACACCCTGGTCCCTTTTCCCCATCCCCAAACCCTTCCAAACCTCTCTGGACACGATCCCAAATCCTGGGGAAGGACGGGTCCCACCATGCCCAGGATGGCGAGCGCTGCTGTCCCGTCACCGTCCCCGTTTGGGTGATAATTGAACAACAGGAACTGCTCCGTGCTGGGCTGTGATGGCAGAGATAAGAGCAGGGCAGGGCAGCAGCAGGGGCGATGCTGATGTTCCGTTTGCAGAGGGCAGGGCAGGAAGGGTGAGACAGAAGCGTTAACGCTGCCCTCGCTTATCTGACAGCTGGAATTGGGCTTTTCTCTTCATTTTTCCCATTGACAAACATTGCTTTTCATTTTTCTCATTGACAAACACTTATTTTCACTTTTCCCATTGACAAACACTGCTTTTCTCTCGGGATCTCTGCTGCTCAGAGTGACCCCAAGATGTGTTAGAAATTCTCTTTTCCCAGCCCAGTGGTCAAAGACGGAATCAGAACTCTTCATTTCTCATTCTCAAGGTTGTTTATCGTTTCTTATCTATAAAATTCTTTCTCCTGTCAAGCTGAGGTCCATTCAACACTCTGCCTGCCCCTGGGGTGGTGTTATCTTTTTATACTAAAAACTACCTGTACAATATTTACAATAACTTCCCAATACCTATCACCTATGTTAGACAGTGAGCTTCTACTCTAAACCAATCCAAAAGTGCCACCATCACAGCAGGAGATGGAGGCCAAGAAGAAGAAGGAGAAAGGCTGGACACACCCAGATCCCTCCATCTTGCTCCCTGAACCTCCATTCTAAAAACCCCAAAAAAATCTATTTTTCACCTTGTGATAAATTCACTATCATTCTACTTAAACTGTCATGGCTTGTAATTCTTCATATAAGGTTGGTAATTGTTTTTTTAAGGGCTCAATCAAAGGCACAGGGGTCTGGGGCTCTGTGCCAGGGTCTCTGAGCCCCCTGGGCAGGGACTCGAGGAGTTTTTGACATCTCTAAGTCCTCCAGGGCAGCCAGAGGAATTTCCTGGGTTCCAACACTTTTCTTGCTGTTCCCCTCCCAGGAGGAGCTGATTGCCATCCTCCCTCCTTCCCTCCCTCTCCACCCAAGCACTGTGCAGATGTTCCAGCTGCCACCAGCCCCACGCTTCTCCAACATCATCCAGGCTCTGCATCCCGAGTTTTGGGCAGAAATCACCCTCTTTGATCATTTACAGCCATTTATCCCCATCACCTCAGCGAGCCTGAGCTTCTGCCCCTGCCCGTGGTGCTCTGCTTTCTGATGCTGCTGTACAGTAAAGGGCCTCATCCAAACCATGTTTATTTATGAGACACTTTTATTTTATTTAGGAAAAAAAAAAAGATACTTTAAGACAAAGCAGATTTCAGGGGCAGTAAATCACTCAGTGTCTTTCTATCTAGAGGTTGGTTATCCCCTGGTGGTAAATAAATGAGGGTTTTTAGCCTTTTCTGGTGACTGCCTCGTTCTGGGCTGCTGCTGCCCTCCCAGTCCAAGGGATGCCTCACACCCAGCTGGGGCTCGGCAGCAATTTCACTTTGGCTGGACCTTGAAATTTGTCCCTACCCTCGTGATTGGGTTGTCAGCATCTGCTGAGGGATCATTTATTGTGCTGTCCCTTCCCATTCAGACAGGAAAGCCTCACACAATAACTTCACCTCGTGGAAGAGGTCATGCCCAGAGTTCACAAAACACTGCCTGTGTTCCTTTATTTATTGCTTATGCCCACCCCATAAGCCACAAAAGAGGGGAAGACAGTTAAAAGTACTCTGCTTTGGCACATCCCCCCTGATTTGGCAGAATTTGGGCTGAGGCTTTTGTATTTGTGTGAAAAAGCAGGACAAAGCTCAGCTGGGTTTCCCTGAGAGCCCCAAAGCAGAGTCAGGATTTACAGCTCTGCACCCAGCCCATAAATCACTGGAGGGGAACTTTAAACCCAGCCCAGGTTTGCCAGGGCAGCCTGGCAGCCCCAGAGTGATTCACCGAGCCCTGTGCCCTGCTCCTGCCCTGCCACTGGTTTTGCACACTCCATCCTTTGCCTCCATGGCCACCCCACCTCCTGTCCCCTGTGTGCTGTCCCCAATGTCCCCACGTCAGCGATGTCCTGGTGTAACCACAGGCAGAGCCCTTATCACTCCCACCAAACGGCTCTTTCCCCTCCACGTATTTTTATTTTTGAGTGTCAGCTGTGGAAAAGCCAACAGGATGATCACTCAGCATGTACCTCGTGTCTGCTGCCTGCTGGGACAGTCGCAGCAGAAATGACAAATGGGAGAGGGAGGAATTCACAAAACACCAAACGGCTCGAAAAGGCAGCGGGGGCAAAGCAAGTCCAACCCTTGCTGTGGTTTTGCTGGTCTTGATAGAGCTGCAAAACCAAGAGACAAATACTCACATGTTCCACTGGTTTGTCAGCAGGCAGTTGGTGAAAATCTTTTAGCACTTTTCCTTGAAGAATGATGATTTTATTTTTTTTTTTTCTTGCCACAAAACTCCTGTGGGCACGACCCAAGGAGCATGGATGATCTCATCCTGGGAAATCTTCATCCAAGCAGTGCTCCCTGCTCCAGCACAACTGCTGGATGGTTCTCCCTCTGCTCTGGCATCCACCAGAGTGTCCTGGTTTGAAAATGAGCTGTCTGCTAAAGAGGGGAGATGGGCAGTCAGAATTCCAGGTGCTCCACGGGGAGGTGTTTGCTCATTTTCTGCCGCAGACATCTTTCATGGAAAATCCTTCCCTTAGGATTTTTCCTCCTGCGAAGCTGGGAGGCCTCAGGAACAAAATGTAAACATTGATTATCTGCTGCTGTGGAATGCAACAGGTGCATCTGTGAT
>JAWWEX010000066.1:1966916-1980548 GCA_035583215.1 Arremon brunneinucha
AGCCCTGGCTGGGCTCTTGTGCTGCCCAAGGTGGATCCATGGAGGAGATGCTTTGAATAAATCCCTGCTTTATTCTGCAACTCTGCCCAGCCTCTGCTCCAGCTCAGCCTTCTCAAGGCATCAGTGCAGCCTCAATATCTGCCCTGGAGGCCACACAAATCAGGATTTCACAGCTCCTTGTGGCTCCTGGAGGCTGTGCTGTCCCTGTGCTGGTGACACGGGGCTCAGGGAAATGAGGGATGCAGATTACACCCAGCCTCTTTGGAGCTGAGCGTTCCAATAAGGAGATGTTCCAGGCAGACACGAAACACGGGGATTTCAAGATGACTTTCCTGCTTAATTTTTTAATCCCTTGCTGATGCTCTGGGTGCTTTCATCCCTCCCCCCTTTCCCTGCTTTGGAGCTTTTCTTCCATTTCCACTCGGAGCAAGGAATGACCTGGAGCTCTGCAGTCCCAGGTGTGACCTCAGGAAAGCTCCTGGGGCAGATTTTCCCTGTCCAAGTCTCGTTTGTGTTCTCCCCTGGGAAATAACGATGGGATCACCTTTCCTGCCTTTTGTGGAGACAGAGAATGAGCTGTCTGTTCCTCAAGAGCTCCAGACAATGCCTGTGCTCAGACAACCATAAACACAGCTCAATATCCCCCTCCAGACCCATCTCCCTCCTCCTTTACACACACAGGCTGCACACACCGAGCTCATCCTCAATTTGTTTTTTTTTTTTTTCATTTTTTTCATTATTTATTTAGAAATAATAAAATAAGACATAATATATAAAAATCTGTACAATCCACAATTTGTGCAGTACATTAGGAAGACTTCGATACAAAAAGGCTGCAAACAGGAAAATAGTCATGGACAACTGTCAGATGCCGAGATTGTTCGTCTCACAAGAGCTGCAGGCCAAAAAAAGTCCTTACAAAATCAGCTTCTGATGGGCTCTGGGGTGGTCACTATGCAGCACCTTCTACTCCACAATGTGGTGAGCAGCCAGAATTAAAGACATTACAGTACTTCTCAGTTTTACCTTGTGTAATCCATCGTGACAAAGAAAAACTAAGAGAACAAATTAAATACCTGAACCCTTTGTCTTTTTCCGAGGGGTTTCCGTTAACACAGGAGTGTTTTCACTGTGAAATTCAATTAATTAAAGCCAGCTAATGAGGGAGGATTCCTACCCAGGCCACTTAACCCAGGAGAACTCACACGGAAGAGACGGAGGGAGGGAAACATCCCCAGCCACCTCAGCTCCTGTCACTGTACACAGAATTATGGGTCAGACAATGTGTCTCATTCAAGTATTTTCAGGGAAGGGCAGAAATAACATATTCCCCCCCAGCCCCTAAGCAAAAGACAGGAGAAAAGCTTCCGTGTGAGAGCCGGGTGAGCCAATTTATCCTGGATAAAGAGGCTGAACCGAGGCCTGGGGGAGGCTGTGGGTAGAGCTCCGGCAGTTCAAAGTTTAAAATGTAAGGTTTAAAGTTTAAGGTTTAAAATTTAAGGTTTAAAATATAAAGTTTGAAGTTCAAGGTTTAAAGTTTAAGGTTTGAAGTTCAAGGTTTGAAGTCAGCCCAAGCTTGGCCCACGATCAACGGGAGCTGAAGGAAAGCTGTCAGTCACTGTCTAGTCCTTAAAAATAATTTTTTTTTTAATTATTACTCCAATTTGCTGGTGAGAAAGCCAAAATTGATGGGGAAAAAGGAAAAGGGTCTTGCAGGGCTCTTCCCAGCAGCTTCCCAGAGCCAGGGCTGAAATGTGGGATTCCCTGGGCAAAGACAAAGGGTTGGGAAAGCGAGAACAAGCAGAGATTAGCAATGGATTACACCTGCACACCCCCCTCCACACGGCTCTGGGAGCTCTGCAAAAACGCCAGTAACCAGAACGTGTTCTCAAATGAAAAAGTCCATGCTTAAAAAATAAATAAAGAGAAGTTCAGAGCATTAGGAATCCTATAAGGCTTGCAAGTAATTTGCTAAAAATCATGCTAACCTGTAGCATCTAGTCCTAGAGAGCCGAGACTGCTGAGCTGAATTGATACTTTTTTTTTTTTTGTGGCCTTTTCGTTGTCTTCTCCTTGTCCTCCTTTACAGACTTCTATTTACATTTGGCTTTAAATATGAAAATACTTGATAAACTTTATAAAATGTACAATTTTTTAAAAATATTTCTGAAAAACCGACTTGAAAAACAAAACAAAACAAACAAGAAAGAAGAAAAAAAAAAGAAAAAAAGAAAACAAACAAACCCAAAACCTCTGCACCAGAAATGTTAAAGGGGAGGGGATTTTTTTTTTTTTAAACTCTCTGGATTTCTTGTGTGTCAAAGAAAAGAGACAAATCCTGCATTTTCCATCACTCCCCGTCTCTCAAATATCTCAAGTATCATTTGGTGGGAGCGCTGTGCACCTGGGGATGCTGATGTGAGACCAGGTCCCCTTTCTCTGCCCAGCCTCCCTTTCCCCGTTGTGTTTTCGTGCCCTCTCTGTGTCACTGAATACTCTTTGGTTTGGTTTTTCTCCTTTTGCAGGAACATCACCCTTAGCAGCACTAGCAGCACCCCGTTGTCTCCACCACTGTTGACCCAGAACCTGCAACCAGACCACCTTTAAATGTCCACCCTTCCCTTCCTCTCCCATCCTCCCACCCCAGAAACAGCCTCAGGACTTGCACTTCATCCTCTGCCCTCTCCAGGAGCCAAATCTGTGTTTACACCATGGAAATTCCCCCAGTTTCCAACCCTGTAGACAGCATCTTATCAGAAACCAGTTCATTGCAGGCATTTCTTCCAGGCAGGGCTGCCAGGGGCCAGAGGCCTTCACAGACATCCACGTGCAGAAGACACCAGACCTAGAACAAGCTGTTTTTTAATGGCATACAGTGATCCAATACTGCAAGAGTCATCTGGGATTGCCATCCCCACCGCCCCCACGAGCAGGGGCCAAGCACAGCTTTGCTGTCTCCTTGAGCTTAGAGGCACAGAGAATTTAAAACCTTCTGGGTGAAGGAGCCAAAACACCACCAGAGCTTTGCTGAAGGTGACAAAATCTGCTTGGTGACGAGTGACGGGTGAGTGCCACCCGCTGAGCTGGGTGATGCTGGGGAGGGAGGCAGGAGATGGAGCTCCCTTTGCAGCCTCGTGCTCCCCAAAGAATCCCTCTCTCTCCGCCAGATGGAAATCCACCTCCCTCACAGCCCTGCCCTGCTGCAGAGAAGCATTCTGCACAAAAACATCCCTCTGCCACTCCTGAGCGCTGTGCTGCCAAGGCCCTTTCCTCCTCTTCCTTCCTCCTCAAAAAACCCTTCTGGGGGTTTCTCTGCTGCTTGGCTCATCCGTGGCCAAGCTCCAGCAGCCTCTGGCATCAGCGTGTCCATGGCACAGTTTCAGGAAAGCTCCTCTGCTCAGAGCTGGGGAGGCCAGGGAGGACACACAGATGATGCTGGTTTGCTTCCCCCAATTGAGTTTTTTCTCCTACAAGAAAAAAGGGATTTTGTTCCCCACACAGAAGAACAGGGGGAAAGAGGAGGAGGCCCAGCTTGCTTTAGATCCAAGCCTTCAGCCTTTAGAATAAGGTGCAAAATAAAGGTCTTAAAAAGAAAAGGAAAAAAAAAAAAAAGAAAAAAGTCAAAACCTAAAAAGTGTCTGAGGTTTGATTTTTTGTTGTTGTTGTTTAAAGCAGCCTGTTCCTTTTTTTTCCTTTTTTTTCTTTTTTTTTTTATAAACTCCACTGTGCAAAACTGTGCATTTTCTTTGGTATCCACTTAGGTAGTTTGAACTTAGTACTTTTTCCTATGTATACATAACTTTTGTCTCGTTTTTCCTTTAGACAGAGAATTAAATTCTCCCTCCAAAAAAATCATAATTTTGCTGGAGGCTACTGATTGGCCTGATATTACATAATGCCCCTTATGTAACTGGAAAGAGAGAAATTGATTCTAGCTATCAACTACTGGCCTCAAAAGGAGTTTAAACTTTCTGGCAACATTGGCCTCTCTGAACTGATCATGAGCTTTTCAACCCAAAAAGTTCAACACTGATTTTTTTTTTTCTTTTTAAATTACACAAGAGAAAATAAAAACTACACTGCAACAAAAATAACCATTTGTGTTCATGTAGTTAGCAGCAGCTTTTTAAAAAATAATTATAATAATAATAATAAGGCAGATTCTTGCCTTTGTTATGCCATTAAAAACATTCTTGTTCCCTAGAGAGAAGCATTCTGGAAAAAGTTGAAAACAAAAAATAATAATAACCCAACCAAAGCTTGCCTGCAAGTTCAAGTTTTGTAAAAAAATATATACATAATTTATTCTACAACATATGTGCCTTCTGTTCATACTTAGACATGTTTAGTGCTTTGTGTTTAGAGTTCATTTCCTGTCGTCCCTCCTCTGAGGACAGCCCTAAAACCAGCCTGGGTTCCTCGGGTCTGCTGCCTTCACACCACTCTTCCACAGTACCGTTGTCTGCAAACTCTTCCGGGCCAACTTCTCAGGTCAAGGAGCCCTTGCCCGACGGACACGGTGGGCGTTTGTCCTTCCAGCCCCGCGGCAGAGGCAGAGCCTTGCCAGTCATATCTCCGACTCCCGCCGCAGCGGCCGCGGCTCCAGGGGCACCCCCGCCTGGTTGTGGTGCTCCATGTCCGGGTGCGTGTCCGTGCTCATGCTCTCGGGCACGCCCGTGTCGATCTCGTCCTCCTCCTTGCTGCTGAGGGCCACCTCGTTCTCGTAGCAGAAGGAGTTGGCGTTGGAGAGGATGTATTTCTTCTCCGCTAAGTCCCTGGCACTGCAGATGGGTGTGTTGGGCACTTCGTACGTTTTGTGGAACCTCGAGTAGTCCACCTTGTAGTAGTTCTTCTCCTCGAAGAGCACGGGCTCGTAGCGGTGGCCCCAGAGGATCTCGTTGGCCAGATACGAGCTACGGCACTGCGTGGTCATGGCGGTGGCCTCCACCATGCCCTCCAAGATGACCACGATCTCGAAGTCAGCATTGTCCATGTCCTGTTTGCTCAGGTCGTACAGGGGACTGTCCTCGTCGATCTCGTGCACTATTGTAATGGGGGACACCAGGAAGATGCGGTCGATGCCGCTGTCGAAGCCCACGTTGATGTCGATCTGATCCAGGGGGATGTACTCCCCTTCCGACGTGATCCTGGATTTCAGGAGCTGCGCCCGCACGTGCGCCTCCACCAGGTGGCTTTTCCTCAGGTTCCCCACGCGCCACATCAGGCACAGCTTCCCGTCCCTCATGGCCACCACGGCGTTGTGGCTGAAGACCAGAGTTTCGTTCCTCTTTTTTGGCTTAGCCATCTTTGCCATGACGGCGCCAATGATGAAGGCATCGATGATGCAGCCCACGATGGACTGGAAAACCACCATGAACACGGCGATGGGACACTCGTCGGTGACGCACCTGAAGCCGTAGCCGATCGTGGTCTGGGTCTCGATGGAGAACAGGAAGGCTGCGGTGAAGCTGCTCACCTGAGACACGCAAGGCTTGCTGTTCTCTTGGTTCTCCAGATCCCCGTGCAACAGCGCGATCAACCAAAACACACAGCCAAAAAAAAGCCAGGAGAGGATGAACGTCAGGCAGAAGATCACCAGCATCCACCTCCAGCGGATGTCCACGCACGTGGTGAAGATGTCGGCCAGGTAGCGCTGCCCCTTCTCGCCCACGTTGATGAACTGGACGTTGCAGTGCCCGTCCTTCTTGACAAAGCGGCTCCGGCACTGCTGCCGGGTGTGGACCTTGCCCTTGCCGTTGCCGAAGCCGTTGGCCACGGCCATGGTGGACAGCTTCATGCCGTCCTCCTCCGAGGACACGATGCTGTAGCGGTTGGTTCGCACGCTGCCCATCACTACTGCCGGGGACTGAGGTGCTTCTGCTTTAGAAAACAGTCTGAGTTTCTGCAAAACCCTTTGGAGAAACAGTTTTGAAAGTTCTACAGGAACACACACACGCGGAAAAGCCGGGCGGAGGCCGGAGTCCCCAGAAGCCCTCGGATCGACCAAGGACGCTCTTCTGGCATGCAGGGTGAGCTCAGCAAGCCACCGTCATAGAGAGGGCATGGTCTGCAAGAGAAAGAGAAATGGCACTTTAGATCCTGGAGGAAAAGCATGGGGGATCAAGGACAATGACACCTGTGGGCCTGCAGGAAGTTTCCTCTTTTTAATGACATTTTCAGCGGCACTCAATATTCACAGCTGTGCATGGACAGGGGTCACACGTGGTTACTGCAAGGAAGGAATTGTCCTTCCCGAAGGAAAGCACTGAAGGGGACGTGTCACACCAGCCTGAGCAATGTTCACTTTAGAGCTGGGCACGCAAAGGATCTCTCTGCTATTTATAACTGTGATTTCTGCTTATTTTGAAACAAACAACTCCCTTGAACATCCTTCTGCTGTTCAAACACAAATGCTGAAGTGGTTTATAGCGACTAATGATGTGTCTCGTGGACTGTCTGACCCGTGACAAAGCAGGGAGTGAGCAAAAGGGAAGGCGGAGGCAGGGAATAAACTTGGGGAGCGCAGATAGCGGTGATTACATTAAAATTAAAGCACATACAATTGTTTTAATTAAGCTAACAGAAGGAGTTGTGCATTCTCAGCAAATTTCAAGAACAAGGGCTGCAGTAGCTTCTGTCTAACTCCATAAACCCATCGGGATCTCTGTAGTTTTCACGCTCAAGTTTGGCCTGAGTTGTACAGAAACAATTAAACCTTTCAAACCTCTCATCAGCTCCTTCTAAAGCCACCAGAAAAACTGAGCAGGATCAGCTGAGTGCCTTCCTAACACCTTTAGGAGCCTTCCCAGCACCTTCCCCTCAGGAGCCTGAAGCAGCCCCTTCCATCTCCAGCAGGTCACAGCCCTGAGGGTCCCGTGGGTCTGAAATGTCACCAATCAAGACTCAGCAGAAAAGCTACAAAATCTCCTTCCTGCGGGGAGAAGGCACCAAAAACTTGTTTCAGGGAGGTCTGGCTTAGACCCAGGTCTAGCTTTTAACAAGTGCGTCATCCATTAAGTCATGTACTGCATATCAGGAAATGGAATTGAAATACTGCAGAGGAGAAGAGATGCATTAAAGCAACTGCTGCAGCCACACATGGCCCACGGGGGGAATAAAGCTGAACCCGGGTGGGGAGGAATGTCTGCTGTCCCTCTGGCACGGCACGGGAGGCTCCAGAACCATTTACAGTAGCAGGAGATTAAATCACGGCGCTCTTCCTAAATTAATGTTATCAAAACTCAGCCTGTCCAAAAGCCAACAAAACTGCAGCCACTGTGGAGCACAACCCCTGCCCGGCAGGACCTCTGGTCTTCTCTGCCTGGAATCTCACAGCAGCTGGAGATGTTATCTCCTTTCCCAACAACAGCAGCCCCTCAAGCCCAGCTGATGTGCTCCAAACACTCGAGCGATTTCAAACAACTCCTCAAGCCCTCCCACATCCTTCAGCCACATTACAGAGGCTTGAGCTCAGCAAACACTTGTTAGGAAAAGAGCAGGTGACAAACAGCAACATCATCAGCTGTGTGTGCAGGCTGCTTTTC
Organism: Arremon brunneinucha; assembly: GCA_035583215.1. Lineage (NCBI taxonomy): Eukaryota > Metazoa > Chordata > Aves > Passeriformes > Passerellidae > Arremon > Arremon brunneinucha. The sequence goes on from JAWWEX010000066.1 coordinate 1,974,461, forward strand.
GCTCCAGGATCTCCTCAGGGTTTACTTTCACCTCCTCTTTCCCCCTCGCTCCTGTTTGTTGTGCAAGAATGTGTCCCGCTGCCTCCTTGCCAAAGATTAGTCATCTGTGACTTCAGCTCAGACAAGACATTTTGGCAGCTCCTGGGTTCTGTAATGCCCCTTTGAGTGCAGCTCTCAGCACTGAACACTTCTGCCCTCGTGCTTATTCTGGGTGCTTATTCTTACTTTTACAATCCTCACTGTGTAAGGATCCGCTTTTCCCCCCCTTACACCTTTTTGTTCCCAGGGTTTCTCATTCCCGCCAGGATATCGTGCTCAAAAATACAAAAGCATTCTTTAAACGCTCACTTAAATGATTTTTTTGGCCAAAACCCCGCTTTTATTAGAAACCTGAACACGGCGGGGAAATGAAATTGCTGTTAATACATCCCACATAAAAAAAACTTCTTGAAAAGCCATTGCACTGCTCTGCAAATCGATCACTTTCACAAACCACATCCTATAATCACAGTCATGTTCGACTTCCACAGTCAAAGCCTGGTTTGTTCCAGGCTGATGGAAACACACAGCCTAGGAAACAGTTTATTCTGGAGTTTGCTTTTTCCCCCTTTTCTTTCCTGGATTTTATTGGCGGAAGGAAAGATAAGCTGCAACATTTAAAGTGTCTGAATACTCAGCTTCTCCCATGGAAGTCTTGACCTGAGGACACTTGTTTGGATCCCACAAATCCCTGAAATCCTAACACCAGCGTCCTGTGGCTGCATTCAGAAGTTTGGGACCTGAATTTGTTGTATTCTCCCCTGCAGGACCGAGCACCTCTCCCCTCCTGTCCCTTGCCCTGATCCCTCCTCGCTGGCTGTGCTGTGGGAGTGCAGCTGCACCCTTTGGCTCCAAGGACCCCAAAACCTGGGGGTGAGCCTGGGGCAGCTCTGGAGCCTGCTGGAAGCTCACAGCACAGAGCTCTGGCACACTGCAGGGCAGCAGAGCTGTGTGCCTGCTTTTCCAGCACAAACTGCCTCTCTTCCTGTGAGTGCTGGGGCAGGGAGGATGGGATGGGAGCAGGAGCAGCACCACGCACAGGGATCAGCCAGAGGGGCTGATTTCACTCCTGCCTGTGGAAATACAGGTCCTGTGAAATGCCCTGTGCATGCACTGGCTGTCCCAGCACCTGCTCTGTGCTCACCCTGACCCTCAACACCACTTCCACCAAAGTTCCCCAAAAATCCCAGGAACAAAGCAGCAGGAAAATCGAATGCTACTTCTCCTTGTGCCAATCCACCTGCTGCTCAAAGGCTGCTGCTCCTCATTCCACCCCAGCATCAGCTGCTGGTGGCACCAAAAATTCCAGGCTGGCGTGGGAGCAGCCCTGCAACCCTCCCTGGGCAGAGGGAGCCAAGCCAGCACCACCAGCCCAGCCCAGGATTCCCAGTATTTGCCTAAGTGGGCCCAGTGCAGTGCAACCAGACACAGAACTGTAAAATCAATCATCACCAGGTGTGCTGTCATGATTATTATTACTATATTTATTATTATTATTAGTCCAGGTGACCTTTCCTCCTGGAAGGGAAGATAAGCAACTCAGCTTGGAATTACCAGCAGTGGCAGGGACATGGGATTACTGGGCAGGGATGAGATGGGATGGGAGAGCCTGGCTGGCTCTGCTGGGCAGGGATGAGATGGGATGGGAGAGCCTGGCTGGCTCTGCTGTGAGGGGATGAGATGGGATGGGAGAGCCTGGCCGGCTCTGCTGGGAGGGGATGAGATGGGATGGGAGAGCCTGGCCGGCTCTGCTGGGAAGGGATGAGATGGGATGGGAGATCCTGGCCGGCTCTGCTGGGCAGGGATGAGATGGGATGGGAGATCCTGGCCGGCTCTGCTGCGAGGGGATGCTTGGGGAAGGGAGGAAAACAACGGGGCTGTGCTGCATCTGCAGCATTTGGGGAAATGCCACCATGAGGAGCCCAAACCTTCCCATTCCCCTGAGCATCCCCCTGCAGACCTTCCCGGGGGAAGGACGCGCACATCGCAAGGCACAGCAGGAGGGGAATTCGGGCAGAGGTTAAAGACCTTCGGAGGGATAACTCCGGAGCGCAGAGGGGTCGGGAGGAGCAGCAGGCAGCGCTCGGAGCGGTTATTCCCCGGCTGACGCCACCGAGCCCAGCCGGGCACATGTTGCCAAGAGAGCACCAGCGGCACCTCAGCCAAGCGCACCCTCCTCCCTGCTGCCCTCGGAAAGCAGAACAAAGCGGCGGCCGAGCCTGTTCCCGCATTCCTGCTCCCTCGCAGCCCCTCTGTAACCTTTTCTCCTTAAAAGTCATTCCCCAGGGCTCCTCCGCTGCTCCGGCCGCGACTCAAGTTACGCGGAGCTGCCTTGGGGAGAAGGATCTGACCTTCAGCGACAGGCAGCGAGGAGGGGAGGGGAGAAAAAATTAAAAAAGAGCACACGATGGGGGGAAATGGGTGCGAAGAAATAGGAGAAAGGGAAGGACAAGTGGCGCTCGCATCTGCTGTCCTGCCAAGGAGACGGGAGCGGGCACAAAGCAGCTCCGAGCGGAGCAGCCATCACCAGGGGGTGTACGCGGAGCACCGGCGGCGGGGATGGAAAAGCAAACAAGTGTAAAGGTAAGGCTGAGCCACGGAGACAAGTGCGGGGTGGGGACGGAGCTGCGGGGACAGAGCTGCGGCTCGAGCCGGGCCAGTGGCACCTGCGGGTCCCCTGCGGGTCCCCAGCGCCCCCACCCCGCTCACTGACCCCCCAAACCCATCTGCATTCGCTTATCAGTATTTTTTCCTTCCACTGTCATGAGCTAAGCTGAAACAATACAGCTCTTCGCTGCCTTTCCAAATGCTTTTTTTGGTTTTTTTTTCCCTGTTTCGCATTTTTTTTGGCAGGACGCTCAGAAAGAAAGAAGCCCTCCCGCTTGCACCGTGCCGATGAATGAAGCTACAGGTTCATCTCACACCCCTCCAAACCATCCCGGGCGCGCAAACCCACGCACCCGAGCCGAGATTCGCCGCTTCTGCAGGAAACAACAGGCGAGAGGAAGGCGAAGGGATGGAGCGGTGCGCTTTGTGCGACGCGGAGTTGTCATGCGAACTTCCAGCCCTTCCCCAGGATAAAATATCCCGAGGGGGGGAGGAAAAAAAGGGGGGGAGCAGCTGGTGCATGGAAAGTTATGAGCACAAACAGATGCTGCAAGCAGATGCTCGGGCGCTCCAGCCATACCTATCGAATTATTTTAGGCGCTGAGAATAGCTCCGTGAGAAACGCAGGAGTTCCCCCTCTTCTCCAAGCCGACGCTTGTATCGCGGGGGTATCGCGACAGCGCCCGTGCCGCGCATCGCCTCCGCTGCTCGGGGAGAGACGCGGGGAAGGAGGCGATCCTTACCTGCGGCGGCCGCGAGGGAGGTGCCGGTGCGGAGAAGGGGTGAGAAAGATCCGTGGCGAGGCCGTGCCCGGTGCCCGCTCCGCTCGCACTGCGCTCCCGCCCGCCCGCGGCCCCTTTTGCGGGCGGCCATGGCACGTTTAATACGGCCCCGCCGGACACGCCCCCCGCGCGGCGACAGCCAATCACAGCGCGGGGCGGGGCTCGGGGGGCGGGGCCTCGCAGCGGGACCGGGAGCGGAGCGGGGATGGAGCCGGGATGCTCCGGGAACGGAGCGGGGACGCTCCGGAGCGCTGCTCGGAGCCGCGGTTCCCGCTGCTAAGAAGGCTCTGGGTCCCCCGATGCCCGCTGCGGAGGCTCCTCGGGTTCCCGGTGCGGAGGATCCTGGGATAAAGCACCGGCTCCCTGAATCCCCGGCTCCCCGGGAGAAGGCACCGGCTCCCGGGATCCCCGGGAGAAGGCAGCAGGTCCCTGGATTCCCGAGTTCCCGCTGCGGAGGGTCCTGGATCCTCGGTGCAAAGGGTGCCAGGAGAAGGCGTCGGGTCCCTGAATCCTGGGATCCCCGGTGCGAGGGTCCCGGGGAGAAGGCACCGCGTCCCTGGGTCCTCTCTGCGGAGGGTCCCGTGAGAAGGCACCAGATCCCCGGGTCCGCGGTGCACAGGATCCCCGGGTGCCCGGAGAAGGCACCGGGCCCCCCCTGCGGAGAGTCCCCGGATTTTCGGGGACTCGGTGCAGAGGGTCCCGGGAGAAGGTGCCGGGTCCCAGGACCCCCGGTGTCCCGTGTAAAGGGTCCCGGGAGAAGGCGGCGCGTTCCCCGCTGCAGAGGGGGCAGGTCTGCGGGTTCCCGGTGCGGAGGCTCCCGGAGAAGCCGCGCTGCAGAACGGGCACGGCCGCGCTGCGGGGAGGCAGCGCCGCTGCGGGTTCGTTCCGCGGCTCCGGGCCGCTCCGATTGCGTTGCCGAGCACTCGGCACCTGCCGCCGGCATGGCCTCACCCTCCCCCGGCAGAGATAAAGGCTTTTGAGGGACTTCTCCGGGAGTTTGGGATGGTCCCTTTGGGAGCCGGCTGCCCGCTCGCTCCCGTTCCCGGCTGGTGGCCGAGGCCCCGGGCAGTGAGAAAAAATAGCGGAGACAGAAAAGTTTCGTTCCTTTTGTCCCTTTCTTTATTTTAGTGAGGGAAAATAAAATGTTAAGGTGTAAGGTGTCCCATCCCAAAATCCCGACCCTAGCAGGCATGAAAAGCCAGGCAAGCACAGCACAACACTGCTCCTGAACCGAAAATCCTTCTCTTTAACTAAATGAAACATCCCTTCCAAAACAAGAGCTTTGATCCCCGGACTAAGATCTTTTGGAGCAAGGGAAGGACGAGGCTGGCTGCAGTGTGTGGGATCCACAGCTTTGCTCCCTGAGTCACCTGTGGCAGCTCGGTCAGGCTGGCCAGGCTTGAAATGTGCAGAAATCCAAATGGTTTTTAACAGCTTGTCCTCCCTACGGTGGATGTGGCCTAAGACAAAGAAAATAAGGATGAAGTGCCTGGCCGGGAGCCTTGCAGGAACAAAAACAGCCCTGCAAGCACAGCCTGAAGTTTGGCAAGCCCCGGCTGTGCTGGACAGTGCAGGGTGTTGGGTTCCAGGGCAGGTGGCCGCAGCAGGACACTGTCCCTGCCCTGGGGAGGGACAGCAGCTGAAATCCATGGGTGGTGTGCTGGGAAAACGAGGTGACCGCTGAGTGCAGCGGGGCAGAGCCCCCCAGGCTTTAGGAATTGCCACAAACACCTTGAGTTGCTCCCAGCACTGCGACAACCCCCAGAAATGAGAGCTGGGGATGCTCCCGGGAAAGGCAGCGGCCACCAGCAGCAGGGATGGACTGCTGCAAGCAGCTCGGCCTCCAGAGAGCTCCTCACAATGTCCAGAGCAGGCTGTAAAGATGATTCCTTACTTTCCACAGCAATGCCAGCGCCCTGCAGTCACTCCTCGTTAAACTCTCCTCCTCCTCGTCCTCATTTGTTTGCTAAGTTTCCAAGTCTGCCATGAGCTGTGGGCGGGAAAGCTTTGCCCAGATGCTCTCTCCTGGCCTGGCAGAGGCGCAGGATCGGCCTCCCCGCGCTGCTGCTTCTCCATCCCAGTAAATGCCCCGCCTGGCAGCGCCGGGGTTTGCCGAGCTCCCGCAGCCCCGGTGAGGAAGTGCCGCATTGTTGCAGCAATAAACACAACGGCCGAGGGCAGCTGGTTCACCAGAGCCACGTTTGTGAGAGCAGGAGGAGCAGAATTGGCGCGCTGGGGAGGGGGAAGCGGGGACAAGGCTTCTCCTCCTTGGGCAATCTGGAGAGTTGGGCAATCGCTGGTTGTGAGTTGTGCTTGGGTGGTTCTGTTCGTCTGAAGGGGGAAGAGAAGCCCAAAACTTGTGGGTGATGGGTATGTGTCACAGACATCTTTTATGAAGGATTTTTCCTCCTGAGAAGCTGAGAAGCCTCGGGAACAAAATGTAAACATCGATTATCTGCTGCTGTGGAATGCAACAGGTGCATCTGGGATTGGTCTCATGTGGTTGTTTGTAATTAAAGGCCAATCACAGTCAGCTGACTCGGACTCTGTTTGAGACACAAGCCTTTGTTATCATTCTTTCTTTTTCTATTCTTAGCTAGCCTTCTGATGAAATCCTTTCTTCTCTTCTTTTAGTATAGTTTTAATGTAATATATATCAT
>JAWWEX010000066.1:1991280-2005903 GCA_035583215.1 Arremon brunneinucha
TGGGTGTGTTTGACAAAGCCTGGATGTGGCACTGGGGGCCAGGGGTTGGGTGAGGGGCTGGGGCTGGGCTGGACTCGGTGGGCTTGGAGGGCTCTGACAACCTGGGGATTCTGTGAATTCTGTGATTCTGTGATTGATTCTGTGATTGTGTGAATTCTGTGATTGATTCTGTGGATTCTGTGGATTCCGTGATCCTACGATTGTGTGATTCTGTGATTGATTCTGTGAATTCTGTGGATTCTGGGATTCTGAGATTCTGGGATTCTGTAATTCTGTGATTGATTCTGTGATTGATTCTGTGATTGATTCTGTGATTCTGTAAATTCTGTGAATTCTGTGAATTCTGTGAATCCTGTGATTGATTCTGTGATTCTGTAAATGCTGTGATTCTGTTATTCTGTGATTCTGTGGATTCCGTGATTCTGAGATTCTATGATTCTGTGATTGATTCTGTGAATTCTGTGGATTCTGTAATTCTGTGATTCTGCGATTGATTCTGTGACTCTGTGAATTCTGTGATTCTGTGACTCTGTGGATTCTGGGATTCTGTGATTGATTCTGTGAATTCTGTGCCTGGGGAGGCTCTGGGGCAGCCTCCTCCCTGCTGCTGCTCTTCACCACGGTCACCCAGAGGCCACCAGCAGCTCCTTTTGGCACCTGGGCCAAGCCGGGATCGTGACAGACCAAAAATATCCCGTGCTGCCCTGTCAGGCGAGGCGGGGAGACACCCTGTGATCAAAGATGGGGAAGCAGAGCAACCAAAGCACTGCCCAGTAGCCGCAGCAGAGCAGCTGCCTGACACTTGTGGAGCTTCCTAGAGCCCGGAGAAAGGATGTGAAGGAGAAGGAGGAGGAGGAGGAGGAGGATGATACGGAGGGCTCAGCAGATGTTTCATTGGAGCTGCTCCCGTGCGTGAGAGAACGCACGGAGCCTCTCCACGGAAAATGTGCATGCAGAAGTGGACATGGCACTGGAGATGAGATAATTATTAAGGCATTTCTATCCTGGAGCTTTTCTGTGTGGAGTTTTACACGATAATAAACGCTAGCCTTGCCTTTCTACACGCACACACGTTCCCTGGCTCTCGGTCACTGATATGTCCCCAAGTCTGTCCCTCTGGCCACAAATAGCTCATTGCCCTATTTGAAAGGTTCCTGGTGGAGTGCAGCCAGGTTTGCCCGGCTATATTTACCTAAGCTGGCAAATTGGGCCACGGCCCTCCCAGCTCTGCTGCTATATATAAAGGGGAACGACACAAAATAAACCAGCAAACACCCGATCCATTCAAAAACAAACTGTGTTCTGCAGTGCCTGACGGTGCTGAGTGTGAGAGCTGTGCCCAGGTTGTCTGGGGATGGTCAGGAAATAAACTGGGAATGCTGGGAATTCACTGGGGATACTGGGAATTCACTGGCAACACTGGGAATTCGCTGGCAGCAGGTTGCCGGGTTATAACCCCGCTGGTTTTGGGGTGACACTTTGGGACGGGCCCCGGGAGGTGCAGAGCGGCCCCGAGGGGCGGCGGGGGCTGAGCGTGGCGCGTCCCGGAGCCGCTGTCGCCGCTGTCGCCGCTGTCGCCGCTGTCCCGCGGATGCTCCGGGCACCGCTCGGCGCTGCTGCAGCTCCGGGCGCTGCCGCCAGGTGGCGGCCGAGGGACCGGGACCGGGATCGGGATTGGATTGATCGGGATCAGGATCGGGATCGGGATCGGGATGGGATCGAGATCGGGATGGGATAGGATCAGGATCGGGATCAGCACCGGGATCAGGATTGGGATTGGGATCGGGACCGGGATCAGGATCGGGACTGGGATTGGGATCAGGACAGGGATGATCGGGATCAGCACCGGGATTTGGATCAGGACCGGGACCGGGATCAGGATCGCGATCAGGATCGGAAAGGGATCAGAATGGGATTGGGATTGGGACTGGGATCAGGATCAGCACTGGGACCAGGATTGGGATTGGGATCAGGATCAGGATCAGAATTGGGATTGGGATCAGGACTGGGATCAGGACAGGGATTGGGATCGGGATTGGGACCGGGATCAGGATTGGGATCAGCTCTGGGATTGGGATCAGAATCGGGATCAGGATCGGGATCAAGATCGGGATAGAGATGGGGATCTGGAATGGCACAGGGATAGGGACAAGGATTGGGACTGGGACAGGGATCAGGATGGTATTTGGGATTGAGATTGGTCCAGACTTTAAAGGGAGATGGTGAAAAATAGGGAGAGTTGCTTGTAACATGGGAAGACAGTGGTAGGAAAAGGGGAAATGGTTTAAAACTGAAAGAGGGGAGATTTAGATGAGATATTTGGGACAAATCCCCCATGAGCTGCAGCTGCCCCATCCCTGGAAGTGCCCAATAGTAGCACCAGTCCCACCCTGCTTGTTTTTCTCTCTCCAGCCCACGGTGTTTGTGCTCCTGGCCTGAGATTTGGATCATTTGTCCTTGGTGCCCAGCTGGAGCAGGAATTGTTTTGTCTCCCTGCTCTGTGCACAGAGCTCAGCATCCCCTGGTGTGAGCCCAGCCCCACACACTAAAGCAGCACAGAACCTGAAACATAGAAAATCTCAAACCTGAGGCATCAAAAACACCAATCCGCATTTTTCGGCCCAGATGAAAACTTTCAACTTCTTGTTTCAGCCTGGTTCTGTCACTTCCCTTTGTCTGCCTGGAAGTGACTCTGTTGTCAGATGCTTCTTCCTTTTCCCTGCTTTGGGCCTCTCCTGCCCACCACAGCCACCAACTCGTTCTGTTTGCAGGCTCACAGTTCCAACCAACAAAGATTACAGAGACAAAAAAAGCATACAAACCATATTTTTCCCCCTCCTACACAACATTTCTGATGCCCTGAAAGGTACCTGCTGTTTCCTGAAGTGAGCTCAGACCTCCTGCACAGTGTGTGAGAAACAAGGGATAAACAAGGGGATATATCCTGTCCCACATCTGAAACCCAACTTCACAAAAACCATGCACTAAATGACACATGATAACGGGGAAGGAGATGCCAGCTGCCCTAATGAATGGTGGTGAGCAAGGCTGGAAAAATAAATGATATAATAATCTCTTATTATACCCCCTTTGACATAAATGAATCCTGACCCGGAACAACGGCGCTGCTTTCCAAGGGAAAATAACCAGGGTGAAGTTTTAATCATGAGTCAGGAGGCCACTGCAGGGTGGTTTGTTAGAATTTTGCTTCAGCTGGTAAATTTTGTGGAAAGTCAGGGGTGGGGTGAGCGACTTTCACACAGAAATTCCAATTCCTGCCTCTTAGGGGTGGCTGGGAAGGAGCTGCTGAACCTCAGCTTCAGGAATTGGCTTTTGGAAGAAGCCCCAAGGAGATGTTCAAGGCTCTGGAAGAGCAGGAAGGTCCTGTTGTTTCACCATGGAACTGCCCAAAATATATCCAGGTTCTTCCCTTTGGGCTGAGGGAACTTAACAATTCCAGTTAATTGGGAATGACCGGAGGCTCAGGTTCCTGCTGGGGATGCACATTTTGTTCCTTTGGTTGGGTTTTTGGGAGTCTTCTTTGCTTTTTTTATTGCTCAGCTCTACAATGGGCATGGAAAAAAATCCCTGAGAAATCCTCATTGAGAAAGAGGAGATGGAGGAGGAAGAGCCTCCCTCTTATTGATCCTATTTATCTATTTATCCCATTTTTCCTTTGTTTCCAGTGTCCTGCAGGAACCTTTCCTAGGGGGGAAGGATTAACTGGCTCTACCAGAACACAGAGCCCACCTAAAAATAAACCTGGAGAGGAGAAGCTTCCAGAGAAACCTCAGAGCCCCTTCCAGGGCCTAAAGGGCCTCAAGGACCTGGAAAGGGATTTGGGACCAGGGATGGAGGGACAGGACACAGGGAATGGTTTCCCACTGACAGAGAGCAGGGATGGATGAGGAATTAGGGAGAAATTATTTCCTATGAAGCTGGTGAGCTCCTGGCACAGGTTGCCCAGAAAAACTGGACATGGAAGCTTAAAACTTGTAGCTGAAGAGAAGAAAAGCCCAATGTGCTCTCACAAGGTGTGTGGCAGAGGAATGTTCTTTATTTTGATGTCTTTATTCATAAAAAAGAAAAAAAAAAAAAAAAGGAAGAGCTGCATGTATTGCTATTCATCATTATCATACATTGTGTTTGTAATGGGATAAATGACATTAAAGTAACAAACAGAAAAAAAAAAAGCCAGGCTGGTTGAGAGCAGCATGGGCTGGGATCAGAGGCTGGAGATAAAAGTAGAAGAAAATATAAATTGTTTTTTTATGAATTAACATGCCTGGGAGAGAAGTTTCTTCCTGACCCAGGCACACCTTAGCAGCCACGCTCACGTGTTTGTATTTATCATTTGCATCTCTCTGTGCCAGAACACACAGGACAAATCCCTAAATCAGGCTCCTGGCGCTTCCACTTCCAGCAGAGCCATTCCAAAGGAAGAATTTTATTTTTTTCCAGAGGCTCACAGGGAAGAGAACTTGGGGAGGGAAAGGCAGCTGAGCTCCTGAGCTTCACAGGGGCAGCTGCACCTGGAATTGGCACCTTGGGAAGAAACGGGGACATTTTGGTCACAGTTGGCACCTTGGGAAGGAATGGGGGCATTTTGGTCACAGTTGGCACCTTGGGAAGGAATGGGGGCACTTTGGTGACAATTGGGACTTTGGGAAGGAATGGGGGGCGTTTTGGTCACAGTTGGCACCTTGGGAAGGAACAGGGACATTTTGGTCACCATTGGCACCTTGGGAAGGAATGGGAGCATTTTGGTCACAACTGGCACCTTGGGAAGGAATGGGGACATTTTGGTGACAATTGGGACTTTGGGAAGGAATTGGGGCATTTTGGTCACACAATTGGCACCTTAGGAAGGATTTGGGGGCACTTTGGTCACAGTTGGCACCTTGGGAAGGAACGGGGGCATTTTGGTGACAATTGGCACCTTGGGAAGGAGCAGTTGCTCCCCATCTTTCCCAAAAAGGGGAAAGCATTAAATAAAAGCAGCCCATTCAGGATCTGAGGGCAGTGGAAGGGTTAATTCCCATGTCTGGAAGGTGATATTCTATTTTATTCAATCCCAATGGTGTTTTTTTTCCAACACCACAGAAAAGTACTGAGACCCTTCCACATTTTCCTACATTTTCCTACGTTCCTTCCCGTTTTTTCTAGACTATTTCCCCCACGTCTGCCAGTGTTTAAATCCAGAATACAAGAAGTTGGTTTTTACTGCACTTATAAGTGGTTGCTGCTGATGAATCAGCACATAAAAGAGGCTAATTAATGACTTTTGGAATAACTAACACCCCCCAGGCTTCAGTTTTACCTAAAGGGATCATATTTATCCAGAGACAAGTGCTAGCAAAAGAGAAATACATTAAAATAATCCAGCAATCCTACTACTACACGGAGTAAATTGCAGAAAAAAAAAAAAAACCCAACAAAACACTTAGCAGGCTATTTTTTCTTCATTAAACGTGATGAGCTCATAAAAACCCAATTAATTAGTCAGAGTGATGTGAGTGACTCGTCAGAGCTAATTTTAGCAGCCTAAAGTTAACCAGCATTTCCACAGCAGCCGTTTCATCTCCTTCAGCAATAAATGGAGAGGGATGAACACTTCCAGGAAAAACTCATCCTGCTGCCCTCAGCTCCCCAAAAACCTGGGGAAGGAGGAGTGAAGTCCCCTGTGGAGACAGAAGAGCTCCAGGAACCACAGAGAGCAGCCAGACACTGAATTTCTTGGCCGTTAAGAGCAGGTGAGACCAATCCCCCAAGCTCCAATATGATTATTTTACGTTTGCAGGGTAATTAAACACAATGCAAATGAACTGCAATCATCAGGGGGCAAAAAGCATGATGAGGCATTGCTCACTGGATAATTACAGAGATGTGCGGAGCAGGAACTTCCACGTCACAGACACCTTCAGAGCGTTTTCCTTTTTTTTCCCAGTTTGAGCCCACAGAGGAGTTGCTGGATTTCTCCATGAAGGATCATTTTCACACAGCCAACTGAGACAGGCATTTTTCATTTTGACAAAACCATCCTGATTGTTCTTCAGACTGATCCTTGTCTTTGCAAGGAAGTGCAACACGCTAAGAAGGAAAGCAAAATGAAATGAAAGAGGATTTGATATAAAATATTGCACAGCTCACTCCAGACATGATCTTCTCCTCAAGGCTCAACCTGATTTTGCTGATTTAAAACTGGAGGTCTTGTTTTGATTTTTTTTTGACCTCCTGCATCCCTCCAGCTGCTGAGGGAGCAGCACCTCAGGGAATGGCTCATGATTAGGGAATGAAATCTCTCCAGGATCTCATTGTGGATCCCACAGGACTGGGCAGGGTGTGAGCACATGTCCAAAGCCACCCAGGAACATTGGGGTCAGTTATTCCCTTGTCCTACAAAGAACAGTAGATTCTGCAGAGGAACTCTGGGATTCCTACACCTGAGGAATCATTTGTTGGGATAATGGAGCTTCAAAGCTTCCTGGAGAAACTGGGAATGGGCTTTCCAAACCAATGGGGCAGCTTTGAAACCCAGAGGGCCCAGGGCATGGTTTGTGTGCCCTGCTGAGGTCATTCTGGGCACAGCCAACCCTGGTCCCTGCAGGGGAAGAAGGTTCACAGAGGGTTTGCTCGAGGGGCTCTCTGGGCATCCCAAGTGGAAGCTGCTCCCTTGTGCCCACAGCTGTCCCTGGCCGCCCAGCAGGGTGTGACAGGGTGTGACAATGTGTGACAATGTGTGACAGTGTGTGTGACAGTGTGGGCACGCTGGCAGCGAGGTCTGGGACACAAATACTGCTGCACACGAGTTCATTGTCTGCATCCGAGGAGCTATGAGGGGACAATTTGTTGGGAGGGGTTCCAAGGGCAGGAAAAGTCAGATTTGGGACTCTATGGAGAGCCTGTTCAAGGTCACAGCTGCTTTCCTGTAGGAAACATCTCCAGGAGGCTGGCTGGGAGCTGTCACCGGCTCTTCAGGCTCCTCACAGCTGGTGACGAGGGCAACAGCACTGTGGGACTTCTGGCTGTACTTGATCTCCAGGGCTGACTTCTCCGCTTGCTTCTCCCGCGTCTTCTCGGCGCGGTTCCACTCCTGCTCCTTCTGCTCCAGCTGCATGGCGCTGCAGTGAGGGGCGTACACCTCCGTGGTCTCCTCGAACTGCAAGCAGTCCACCTTGTAGTACTTCTTCTTGACGTGCAGCACGTCGTTGAACCTGTGGCCCCACAGGATCTCCCTGGGCACGTAGGAGCTGCGCGACTGGTGGGAGGTGCCCGTGGAGTCGCCCGTGTAGACGAACGTCACCAAGATCTCAAAGTTGTCCTTGGCCAGAGCTTTGCGGTCCAGGCCGTACAAGGGGCTGTCGCTGTCGATCTCGTGGACGACGGTGACGGGTGTGACCAGGATGATCTGGTCGTTGAGCAGCTTCAGGTCGCGGTACTCCATGGTCATCCTGCCCTCCTTGTCCTCCCTGTAGCGCAGCAGCTGCGCGCGCACCGAGCCCTCCACCATGTGGTTGGGCCGGAAGTCCCCGATGCGCCACATCAGGCAGAATTTGTCATCCCTCAGCCCGACCACGGCGTAGTAGCTGAAACGGATGGTCTGGGCCCTCTTGCGGGCCGTGGCCATCTTGGCCAAGGCCGCCCCGATGATGAAGGTGTCGATGATGCAGCTCAGCACCGACTGCAGGATCACCATGAGGATGGCAAGCGAGCACTCCTCCGTCACGCAGCGGTAGCCGTACCTGTGGGGGCACATTTGAGTTAAATGGTGGTCTTTGTAACCTTTGGAAACCAATGGAAACCTTTGTAACCTTTGGAAACCAACGGAAACCTTTGTAAAGGTTTCTTTTTAAGTGAACCGAGAGGGGGAATTGTGGGAATCCATAAAATCAGAGGAGTTTGGGAAAGCTGCAAAAGGCAGGCCTCAGAGACAGCAGAACTGTGATTGGAGCTAAGCAGCAGCCATGAGATTGGTCAGCAGAAAAATTATGTAAGAAGTAGAAAAGGACAAATCGAATAGTAGAAAAAAATGTGTGAGAAGTAGAGAAGTAAGGACAAATATTCTGTGTATTAATGCTTGTCTAGAATAACTAGACAAGTGAACCAAGAGGGGGAATTGTGGGAATCCATAAAATCAGAGGGGTTTGTGTCACAGACATGTTTTATGAAAAATCCTTTCCTTAGGATTTTTTTCTCCTGAGAAGCTGAGAGGCCTCAGGAACAAAATGTAAATAATAATTATCTGCTGCTGTGAAATGCAACAGGTACATCCTTGATTGGTCCATGTTGGTTGTTTCTAATTAATGGCCAATCAACTGGCTGGCTCGGACTCTCTGAGGTGGCATCTTCCCATTGTCATAACCATGTAATGAGACTGATGCTGAAAAATAAAACAGCTCAAGGCTGTTCCTAGCAGTCCCATCCCATTTGTGATTTGTACACAGCCCCCAGCCAGCAATGGAAAATGTACAATTTATTCCAAGCCTGCGATCCTCCCCTGAGGTATCATGGATCTGTAATCCCATTGGCCCAAGTCTTATTCCGTGCCCACTTTGAATCTCCCTGTTAAGCTGTGTGAGGGAGACCAAACCTCTCTGGGCCCTTTTCTCCCTCTCTCCCCCTCCCTCCCTCCCTCCCTCCTCTTCCCCTCTTCTCCCTCAGAAACCCCAATATTGGGGATGGGACCCCCAATAAACCCTCATCTGATGAGCCCCCTCAGAAGCCGTGTGGAGTCTCCTTGCCTGCCTGCTGCTACCAGTGAGCAAACAACATATGGGGCCAACCAAGGGCCCTCAAACGAACAACAGCTCGTACCCGATGGTGGTCTGGGTCTCCAGGGAGAACAGGAAGGCTCCTGTGAAGCTGTGCACGTTTGCCACACAGGGGGTGGCCTCCTCCTCATCGCTGAACACGTCCCCGTGCTGGACGGCGATCAGCCAGAACACCAGGCCGAAGAACAGCCACGAGAGCACGTAGGACAGGGAGAAAATCACAAACATGTGGCGCCACTTGATGTCCACCAGCGTGGTGAAAATGTCCACCACGTAGCTCTCCCACTCCCCGAAGATGTGCTTGAAGTAGACGTTGCAGCTGCCATCCTTGTGCAGGAATCTCCTCTGCAGCCTTTTCACCTCTTTCTCCGCGCTGTCCCGGCAGCTGCCGCGGTAGCTGACTTTGTTCCCCTGGATATTTACGGGCCTGTAGCAGCCACTTTGGTCATTCATCTTCCTCATCTCTGCCTCAGCTTACAGAAGGTCCCAGGAGTTGTTTGCTTTGTTCATTGGAAATCTGTGAAATAAAGGAGAAAGTCTGTTTTTAGTTGGATTTCCAAATCTGATCCCATTTACGCCTGGAGCTGGATGGAGCCAAAAAGAACCACTGCAGACACAAGGATTGCTCCCAGGACTTGAGTTAACCTCTCTTGGTTTTGTTAAAACTTGGATTTCTCAGAACCATTTGGCATTGCTCAGTGGACACTGCCCCAGGTGACTTAAAAATTATCATCACAGGTAATTTTTGGAAGGGTACAGGCTGTGATATCCACCACACAACTTGGCTCAAAAGCAGGCCTGGAAATGTGGCACAGCTACAAATTCAAGCAGTTAGAAATCTCCTTATCAACCCTAACATTTGGTGTGTAGATGAAAAGAGAAATCCAATCCTTTGTGGTGGCCCTATTTTGAGCAACTCCTTTAATGATCCCATGAAGCAACATTACAAGCAGGATGAGCTCCCCTGAGTAGTCACAAATGGCACCAAACACTTAAATTTGGCCAAATATTGGAGGTAATTAATTGCTTTTTCCAGTTTTCCTTGTTTTCCTCCATTAGGAAAAAAAATGGGAAAATCCCCTTATTTAGAGGTAAAACTTCAATCACATGGGCAGGGAAATTCAGTGCTGGTGTGTTTTAACCAAAAAATGTATCAAACACATGATCATCCATCATTATTTATGTTCCAGAAAAACCTGCTCTTGTGAAGTGAACTTGACTGAGCTGGTGCTACAGAGACATGTTTGTTCAATTTGGAGAAAATTATTTACATTTCAAATGAAAAAAAAAAAACCCTCTGAGGTCCTGGAAAGCCTCTGAAATCCTTCCTTAAAGCAAACAAAAAAATATCCGGCTGCCAAAAATATTTAAATCTTGATTAATGAGTTTGGAACAATCAGGGAGGGTGTTCATGGAAGTTGTGGGTGACACAAATTTAGGAAGTGATGTGGATTAGGAGATTCCTCTGTCAGAGCAGAGAAGAACTGAGCAGTGCCAGTCCTGGGCCATATTCAGTGACCAAGAACAAGAATTGTGTTAGAAATTGAGACCTCATCACCTGAAATCCAATAAAAACTATGACATTTTAAAAGGCAAATCCTTTTTCTTCAAGTCTTCAGCTCATTTCATGACATCCCAGCCATTAACACACAAACCAGTCAGAAGTCACGGGGACACAGCAGAAAAATTCCAATTTTTTGCTAGTTTCATGCTTCTAACTCATATTCTTAAAGGAAAAAAAAAAAGAAAAACCAAACCTAATATTTTTGTGGGAAACCTGTCATTATTCTTCCAGAAACTGCAAGTTTTTGATGGAAAAATGACAAGCCCTTTTCCCATCTTTAAGCTGGTTTCAGAGTTCGGATGTAGGTTTTCAGTGGAGCCAAGAAATCCATGGAAAATTAATTTAAGAAAAGCGAATTTCAGAAAAACCAACTTTCCTAGGGGAATTCTATTCCTCAGGTCCTCACTCCCTTCAGCTGAGCAGAAATGACTGCACACACTTCCAGGCAGAGGAGAGTCAGGCCCAGGAGTGTAAAATATATTGGATGGACTGGATTAACAACCCAAAAACTCTCCCCGCATCCAAGGAACAATGACAAGCATGCAGAGACATTCATCCAAAAACACTTAAAAGCCAAACATAGTTTCCATTTCTTTTTTTTTTTCTCTTTTTTTTCCCCCTTTTTTTTTTTTCCAGTCCAGAAATGAATGTGACATATGGTGTCGTAGCCTCAGAATGTGGCCTTCATTAAAAAACACAACATTAATGTTTCCAAAAATACTTCTTGGAATAGGCTCTTTGGAAACATTCATATGACTTGCTTTGCTCAGAGTTTTAAACAAACACTGCAGCCTGCTCTGCTGAAGACCCAACATTTTCAAAGTTGTCTTTAACAACAAACAAAAACTGGAAACTGTTGAGGGTTTGGTTTTTTTAGTTGTTTTTTTTTAAGGACCTCATAATGTGAGGTGTGAAAATGAAGGGAACTGCAATCAGGAGCCAATGTGACCTTAAATAAAAACATTTGTAGGGCTTTGTGTTGAGAGGCTGCTCCAACATCTCTTCTCTAAGAGGGGCAGGACCCAGGGAATGCTGGAGCTGGGTCAAGGGAGGTTTTGTTGGATTTTTGGGAACAGGTTCTTCCCCCAGAGGGTCCCCAAGGAATGGGCACAACCCTGAGGATGCCAGAGATCCAGGAATGTTTGGACAGCACTCCCAAGGATGCCCAGGGTGGGATTTTGGGGTATCATGGCCCCAAAATCATCACTAGATGATCTTTCATCCTCCCAACTCAACATCCCATGATTGTTGTGCTTTTCTTATTGACTGCTCCAAACCAGAGTTCATTGAAAATACTCCCAAACACCCCAAGGACTCTAAAAGGGACTCAAATTTATGAGTCAAAGGTTCCTGAGTGGACCCCACTCTCTGCTGTCACCGTCAGAAAAACTTCACATTTCCAAAATTGTGTTTCACTTTGGGTTTTGGTGGGGAGAAATTTGGATGGTGGCACACAGAGCAATGGGGTAAAGGCCACTCTGATTTTCTGGTCATCTGCCACAACCAGGAGACAATTTTGACGTGGAGATGACTTTTGGGAATTATGACTTTACACAGGCGTTCTCCTAAGCACAAACTGTGTTTATAGAAATACTCCAGTGGATGTCTGAGAAGGGTTTTTGGCTGGTACAGGAAGCCATGGAACAGGTTGGGATTTCCCAAAACCATCCAAAGTAAATCTGCAATAAGAAAGGGGATGTGATGTAGAGCTCCCTAAGCGAAATCAAAAATCCAGCCCCGGAGTTGGATGGAGCAAAAAAGAACCAGTGCAGAGCAGGGCTGAGAGACAAGGATTGCTCCCAGGACCTGACTTAAGCTTTCTTGATTTTGTTAAAACTTGGATTTCTCAGAGGCATTTGGCATTGCACAGTGGGGACTGCCCCAGGTGATTTTAAACCCCAAATTACACAGTGGACACTGCCCCAGGTGACCCAAAACCCCAAATTACACAGTGGAGACTGCCCCAGATGACCCAAAATTCCAAATTATACAGTAGACACTGTCCAAAGTGACCCAAAACCCCAAACTGCACAGTGGACACTGCTCCAGGTGACCCAAAATATCAAATTATACAGTGGACACTGCCCCAGGTCACCCAAAACCCCAAACTGCTCCATGGGAACTACCCCAGGTGACCTAAAACCTCAAATTACACATTAAACACTGGCCCAGGTGACCCAAAATTCCAAATTATACAGTGGACACTGTCCCAAGTGACCCAAAACCCCAAACTGCACAATGGACACTGCCCCAAATGACCCAAAATCTCTGGAAAGAGCCTCCTCAGCCACTCCTGCCCAATATTTTGGGTGTGTTTAAACATAATCCAAACCTGCACTTTTCAAGGCCACCTCTTCAAGTCTTTCAAGTGCAATAATAATAACAATAATAATTAATAATCATGTATCATAATTAATAACTCTCTGACACTGATGTTGCTCGGAACATTCAGGTCCAGGCCCACCCTTGGGTGCTCCTGGATTATGTGAATCAAATTATGTACCGGGATTATGGAAATCAGTTTTAGGGTCTGTCCCTCGTTCCTGGGGACACCATGGGGCAGAAATGTGATTTCCCTGTCCCAGAGCAGCCCAGGGAGTTTGGGAACCCAGCTGCTTGTCCCTCTGCTGCAGAACATTCACCAAAATCTGATTATCACCAAATTATTACCAAGGGCCACAGAGTCCCAGCCAGACTGATGACCTCCAACCTCAGAGTCGTTTCAAAAGCCTGAATTTCCAAACTGGGAAATATTTGACACATCCCTAAGAAAGCCCCACGATTCCATGAGAGGTCCTGTTACCTGGTAAAGATTAACAACGGGGCTGGGGGAGGATTTAAAAGCATTCTCTACCCACTAAAGCTCAGAGATCTGCTGTTGCAAATGACTCTCAGATGTTGCCAGGAAGCGTTTTCACCTTCCTCTAACACTGACACATAAACCCTCCCCCTTTTCTGCCTTGCTTTTGCTTTCTCTGGGTTTTTTCCTGGATTTCTGGGCATGTTTGTGCACATCATGAGCCTCCCCTTGCATTGCAGCACGGCTGAAGTTTTTTTTGCTCTGTGTTCTTATAAATGTCTTTCTCCCCTTCAAATGAAAGTTTTTTGAGATGAAAATAAAGCAGCCAAGCCAGGCAGGGTGGTAGGAAGGCAGAAACAGAGAAATCTCAGCAGATTTATTTAAATAGCAGAGAGTTGTTCTGAAGAATAAATGTATCAGAGTTCTGAAACCAGAATAATTGTTAATTATCTAAGCCAAGGCCAGGGTTTTACTGTGCTGGATCCTGAAATGCTCAGGGAGATACAGAAGTGCTCCAGAGATCTGTGTTCAGGGGCCTCCACACTGAACCCCCAAACTGATAACACTTTAAAAACTTCACCCCAATCAGATATGGGAGGAAATTCCTGCATTTCAAAGGTCATAAAGGAGTGCAGTGGCACAACCAGGAACAAACCCAGCACCGACTTTTACCCATTGAAGAGCTGCCACAAAGCAAGCACCACCAGGAGCAGATTTTCTTATCACATTTCTATTTTCATATAGCTCCTCTTGAGCTGTGCCAGAACAGCTCCAGCTCCTGATTGTCAGCACAGTCAATCCAAAGCCTCGAGCATCAAGCTGAGCCTTTCAAAGACTTTCACGGGATGTAATTGTCAATTTAATCCCGATATTTGGAGTTCAGGGCTCAGTGTTTTGTGAGGATAATCCCTCTTGCACCGTAACCTAATACCTAACAAATTGCTGCTACACCCCTTTTATGACTCCCTTTTCCCATTGTGTAAACAATAGGGGTGAATTTTTGTTCGGTGACAACTTCACTCAACAGCCTGTTTGTAAAACATTAAGCAAAACAATGTGAAGATCTGGCTTCCAGGATAATTCTGTTCTGAGATCAAATCAAAAAGAAAACAACCCCAAACCTCCAAATTAAATTGGGTCTCTCTTAAGTTGGTAATAATCCCTCTCACCCCCACACTCAAAGTGGTGCCTCTCTCTTGTAGTGTTGCTTTAGCAATCACCTCAGTTTTCTGCTTCATTTTGGAAATGATCTGAAAGGTTTCCAGTTTTAGTCATTGTTGTGTAACCCTGGAAGGGTTTCAGCTCCGAGACCACAAATGTGACAAGTCAGAACCTTCAGGGCTGCTTTGGGATTGGCTCCAAGGCTTGTTCCTTAAAAAAAATCCACCACCCACAAAACCTAAATAAATCCATTGTAGGGCAGCATAAAGGCCCGCCCTTCCTTCCTTCCTTCCTTCCTTCCTTCCTTCCTTCCTTCCTTCCTTCCTT
>JAWWEX010000066.1:2022774-2036028 GCA_035583215.1 Arremon brunneinucha
ATTGCATTATATTGCATTATATTGCATTATATTGCATTATATTGCATTATATTGCATTATATTGCATTATATTGCATTATATTATATTGTGTTATATTATATACTAAAACTATACTAAACTACAGAGAAAGGATGCAGACAGAAGGCTAAAAAAGAAGAAAATAAAAACCTGTGACAGACTCAGAGTCCAACACAGCTGGACTGGGATTGGTCATTAATTAAAAATAATTCACATAGAACTAATTAAAGATGCACCTGTTGGTCAGCAACCTCCAGACCACATTCCAAGCAATCAGATAATTATTGTTTTAATTTCTTTTCTGAAGCTTCTCAGCTTCTCAGAAGAAAAATCCTGGCAAAGGGATTTTTCAGAAAATATCATAGTAGCAATGTTCTGGTAGCTGCACTCCCTAAAGGAAAAAAAATCAAAGAGGAAGGAACATGTCTCAAAATGTAGGAATTTCATCCCAAATGCGTTGGTGCAGTGACAGGACTCCCATGGTTTCAGAGGGCTGGGGATCAATACTAATGTGTGGAAAATTAAATGACTCAAACTGCTGTCTGCAAATAGATGGCAGTGGAAAAGTGGTGAAACAAATCTTCCCCTGTGAGGAAGGCACCTAGCAGAGTCATGACCTCCCTGAAGAAACAGAGATAAACAAACTGTAAAAATCCTCAGAGAGAAAACAAAAACAAGGGAAAAAAAGGAAAAAAAACCCTCAAAAATCCCTAGAGACTAGTAAAACTAAAACCAAAACTGGTGACTACAAGTCAATCACAGAACAGAGGAGCTGAAGAAGAGAAACCAACAACAAAAGTCGAATACACTTCAGAGTTAATCAAATATAGTTATAAGAAATGTAATATCCAGACCACAAAGAGACACCTTAGATCTCAATGATCAAGAATATCCCATGACTGTCCCGAAAGAACAACTAAAAAATCTTTTACACTAAGAACACAAACAATTCCCAAATACAGAGCCAAGGACTCTTTTCAATCCCTTTCTCTGAGACTCTGTGAATCTAAGATTATTATACATATATATAGATATAGATATATAGATAGCTATACATACATATATATGTATATATATAGATATATACCTCTCTATATATATGATATATATATGTGTGTGTGTGTATATATATCTATCCATCTACCTATCTATATACATTTATATATATGTACATATATAAGCAATTTCCAAATACAGAGCCAAGGACTCTTTTCAATCTAAGTTTATTTTATATGTATATTTTTTACATATATCTATATCTATATCTATATATCTATATCTATATATCTATATCTATATATCTATATCTATATATCTATATCTATATCTATATCTATATCTATATCTATATCTATATCTATATCTATATCTATATGGACTGAACCCTCTGGTGTTTGTGGATGAATGTTCCTGACACTCAGATAAATCCCATGTTCCAAGGGGATCTGTGTTCCCTGATTCCCTCCCTCAGTGCCTGCACACATCCCTTGTCTCCACAGGTTCCTTGGGCTGCTCCAGGCACTGGAGCCATCTGTGTATTGTAAAGAGAAAAACCACAATTCATTCCCCAAATTTTATCCTTTCGGAGTGTGGATCCCTCAGCCCTCCCTGCAGTGGCCACTGATCCCAGCCCATCACCTCAAACCCCAGCAAACACCTGCAGAACCCTTTCTGTGACCTGGCTGAGGCTGTTGCTCTGAATTTCCGCCCATTCCAATCCCAAACTCTCCTTTAATCCCATAAAATCTGCAGGTGGTGAGTGTTGGGGTGGGCAGGGAGAGCTCCCTGCAGAGAACAGCAGCTCACAGAGTGGTGGTCCCACAAAAATCAGCACAAAATCCCATTTTTGGGGGGCCTGGGGGTGTCACAGAGCCTCTGGCACATCTGAGAGGTTGTTCAGAGTGTTGAGAGGGCTCCAGTCCTTTTCCATGTGCACAGGGACTGAATAATTCACCAAGAAATCAGCTGGCCAGCGTGGAAATAATGTGAAATTACCTGAGCCCTTAGGTATTACATTAAGTGGATCTCTAGGGGAGGATGTGGATTACTGCAGCTGAATAGAGCCCTTATTTATCAGCTGGAAAAGCTAAATGTCATTTCCTTTCCTTTCCTCCATGGTTTCCCTCCCCACATCCCCGTTTCTGGCGAGCAGGAGGTGCAGACAGTGTAGGAACATGTGCTTGATTGTTTAAATCACCAGAGCTGTTACTTGGGGCAGGGAGGGGGGAGAAGGAATTAAGATTTCTGCTGGTTTCCTGGGGAGAATTACAGGGCTAGGAAACATAAAACACCGAGGAAAGGAAATGGGTTGTGGAGCACCTGGGCTTTGATTTGACATCCCAGAGTCCCAGCTCAGGGAGGGAATTTGTGCATTCTCATCTACTGTGGTGCTTAATAGGAACCAGGATCAAGCTAATCTAATATTCCTATTCCATACTTTATAAAGCAAGACTGCATTAAGAAGGATCATTTTTTTTTACTCCTTAATGAAGTTTGAATACTGTTAAATTAAGTTCTACTAATAAAGAGTCTTTGCTTTTTTACTAATTTGCCTCTGGAGTCTCAAGGGCTGTTGACCTAAAGATAAATATCAGAGCAGTTCAGCTATCTATTATGTGCTCTGCTAATGATGTCAACAAGTTAATTCTAATATCAACAGAGGAGAAAATTTCCATGCCAGGACTTAGCTTGGGCTAAGAGAGGGGAAAGAAAAGCTTTTTTTGTGGTAAAAATCTCAAGACACCCAGGTGGTTTTCCCTGTCTCTGGCACTGCATAATTGTAGGGATATTCCCCCTCTGCAATAACTGAGATGGATCTAAACCCACTGAATTCAGACTTGAAGAGAAGGAGAAATGGTTCTGACCGTTTGGGAATGTCAGGATAAATGTTCCTGGACATTTGGGAACGTCAGGATAAATGGTTATATTCGGGAAAGTCAGAATTCCCAGTGTCTGTCCATGAGGAAGGATGAGTGTGGCATTGGGCTTTGGCTCTCCTCCCCCCAGGATCTGCAGGTGCTCTCTGGGCATTTCCTGCACATTTCTGCTCACCTTGCCAGAGGTCAGGGATGCTCTGAGCTCCTCACCACCCTCTTGTTTCCAAACCCTTTTAATTCCATTCCCTAATTCCAGCTAGGCCCCATCAAAAGGCACCTGAATGCAGCTGCTGGTCTCTGTGACTACACAAGATGTGAAATTCCCTCCCAGTTTCCAGCTCCAGGCTGGACAAACCCCAGGCAGGCTCCTTCCCCCTCTGCACATCCCACCGCCCATGGGGACAAACCCAGACTGCAGGGACAGCAAGGACCAGGAGTTCTGGGTGATTCTGAGGTCACCTCCCCAGCTTTCCATCCCTGACCTGGGTGCATGGCTTTACCTTACCTTGCAGAGGTGCCTTGAGGACAAAAAAATCCATATTTCAGGGCATGACAGCGGGGCTGGCTAATTCCAGCTCTGCAGGGAGCGGGGACAGAGCTGCCCATTGACTCATGTGGGATTTACAATGAGCCCTTATCCATTTTAGGGATTTACAATGAGCCCTTATTCATTTTACATTGGCCCTGAGCAGCCATCTGAGGATAGCAGGGCCTGGCTATTAATTCCTCAGTGGGTAAACAATCAGCATCCCTGTTAGAGTGGAGTAAATTAATGGAGGTAGCCAAGGCAACCCCAGTGTGGCTCCTGGGGTGCCTTCATGGGCTATTTGCAGGCTATGAAAAGAGCTGAGTGCATTTGCTCTCATTTTTCTTTTATTATTTTTTTTTTTTTTGTGCTCCTCCATAAAGGAAAAGCTTTCCTGGACAACCAGGCAGCGAGGACAAAGTAAATAGCTTTTCCCAGAAAGCCAACCTTGACTTTGTTATAATTGCTGTGTAAATATAATCCCACTCATCAATTAAATGCTGCTCTCCAGGGCTGGAACATTATCCATGTTCATGGGGATGGAATCCCTGTCAACTCTGGCTCCCCATTCATGGGCATTAGCCTTGGCAAGGAGAATGTGATTGCTTGAATAAATTCAGCTGCCACCTCCAGCACCCCTGGATCAGCTGACAAGCCCCAGTCTGGCTGGAAGAGGGGCTCAGAAATATGTTAGCATGGAAATCCTAAATATTCAGCCCTCAGTGGGGAGTTCAGATGGGTTATTGATAAATAGAAATAGCCCAGCCCTTGCTGACCCCTTGGTCCTGCAGGTGATACTGAAGAACAGAAAGTTGTGGGTTTTTGAGAAGTGTTTGAGAAAGAAAAATTCTGAATTTTCATCAACAAATATGTTGCCATGGAAATCCTAAATATTCAGCCCTCAACAGGGGAATTCAGATGGGATATTGATAAATAGAAATAGCCCAGCTCTTGCCTACCTCAGAGCTGACCCCCTACAATGTTAGAATCATGAAATTGTGTTTTTTTCTAAAAGTGTTTGAGTAAGAAAAATTCTGACTTTTCACTAACAAGTATGTTACCACAGAAATCCTAAATGTTCAGTCCTCAGCAGGGGGTTCAGATGGGTTATTTAATAAATAGAAATAGCCCAGACCTTGCCAGCCTCAGAGCTGACCCCTTGGTCCGACAGGTGTTAGAATAAGAAAATTGGGATTTTTTTCCAAAAGTGTTTGAGCAAGAAAAATTCTGAATTTTCACCAACAAATATGTTACCATGGAAATCCTAAATATTCTACAGGGGCTAGAGATGGGATATTGATAAATAGAAATAGCCCAGCCCTTGTCTACCTCAGAGCTGACCCCTTGGTCCTACTGAACCCCTGGTACCTATTCTCAGGTGTTACTGAGGAACAGAAAGTTGGGGTTTTTTCCAAAAATATTTGAGCAAGAAAAATTCTGAATTTTCCCCACATCCATAATTCCAGGTCCTGCATTCCTTGCAGATCTCTCCCAGAACCTCCCACTGCCCGTGCCCAGCTCTGCAGGGGGGTTACATGATTTTTGAGCTCTCTGGATGCAGGCGGTTGCACACGCCAGAGGGCAGTTGCTAATTAATAAAATGCTAATGAAGGGCTCAGCAGCACCCCCATGCCCTGGGGGTGCCCTGTGCCCCTGTCCCTGCCCAGCCAGCACCTGACCCCTGCCTTTATGTCCTTGTTCTGTGTGACTGAACATGGTGAATAATTCAGAGCAGCTCCGTGGCTCTGCTGTTCCCCCAGCACGGTTGGAAACTTTACAACCCCAAACACAACCCGGGGGTGGATTTCCCTCTGGGGCAGCTGTTCAACAAGAGCCAACACCCCCCTGCAGCAGGTCAGCACCAGGGCCAACGTGTGTCCCACCTCATTAGGCTGGAGATGAATTCCTGGCCCTGTGCTGGCAAAGCAGCTCAAGAGCCCAGTGCTGGGGGCATGAAGAACTCCTGGTGTTTAAAAATGGGTTTAAAATCTCAGTGTTTTTCACACAGGAGGAGAAACTGAGCTCCGTGGAGCTTAGTGGACATTGTCTGTGGACATTGTCTGTGCTGGAGGCATGAAGAACTCCTGGTGTTTAAAATCTGTGTTTTTCACACAGGAGGAGAAACTGAGCTCCATGGAGCTTAGTGCACGTTGTCTGTGGACGTTGTTTGTGCTGAGGGCATGAAGAATTCTTGGTGTTTAAAATCTCAGTGTTTTTCACACAGGAGGAGAAACTGAGTTCCATGGAGCAAAGTGGATATTATCCATGGATATTGGGGTGCTGGAGTGACCCCAAAGAAGAACAATTGAGGTGGAGAAGGGTCTGGAGCACCAGGAGAGGCTGAGGGAGATGGGAAAGGAGCTGTTGGGTTAATGGTTGGACTCAGCAAGATCAGAGGTCTTTTCCACCCTCAACACTTCTGTAAGTCTGTCCTAAAAGCAGCTTTGGGGCAGGAATGTTGTTCTGAACAAGTGTTCTCCCAGAAAGCAGCGTTGGAGCACTTGGACACTGCTTCCCTTGGTGGGAAATGACTGGGAAGTAGGGCAGGAGGTGGGGTCAGGTGTGGGGCAGGTGTGCGTTGGACACGGGATGGACACAGGATGGACATGAGATGGACATAGGATGGACACAGGATGGACATGGGATGGAAATGGGATGGACATAGGTCAGACACAGGATGGACACAGGATGGACATGGGATGGAGACAGGATGGGCATGGGATGGACATAGATGGACGCAGGATTGACATGGATGGACATGGATGGACAGGGATGGACACGGATGGACACAGGATGGACACAAATGGACATAGATGGACATGGGTTGGAAATGGGATGGACATGGGATGGACACAGGATGGACACGGGTCACATATGGGATGGGACACAGATGGATACGGGATGGACACGGATGGACATGGATGGATATGGGATGGACACAGATGGACCTGGGAAAGGTGTGGGATGGACACAGGATGGAGATGGATGGACAGAGATGGACACAGATGGACACAGATGGACACGGATGGACACAGATGGACACGGATGGAGCCAGGATGGACACGGACGGACACAGACAGGCACGGAATGGACATGGATGGACATAGATGGACACAGATGGACAAAGGACGGACACAGGATGGACACGGACGCACACGGGATGGGTGCAGGATTGACACGGATCGACATGGATGGACATGAATGGACACGGGATGGACACAGATGGACACGGGATGGACACGAACAGACATGAATGGACAAGGACGGACACGGACAGACCCGGGACGGGCACGGGCGCTCCGGCGCTATCCCTTCAGCACCACGGCGGCTCCGCAGCCCCGAGCGGGAGCGGCTCCGGCAGCGCAGGAGGGAAACCCCGGCACCCCCCGGCACCCCCGGCACCCCCGGCATCCCCCGGCATCCCCGGCACCCCCCGGTACCCCCCGGCATCCCCCGGGGAGCAGCTCAGCTCCCCGCCCTGCAGAGCGACACAAATAACAAAAAAACCTTCTCGCCGTTCAGGTTTCCTGCGGGCTGGGGCTGGAAAACAAATTAAGCTAAGAGGATTTGGGGAATTCGAGCCGGCAACAAAAGACAAGGTGGAAGTGTCTGAGTTTTGAAAATGCGCCCAAGGCCCCGAGTGGCAAATCCTTTCTCTGAATGCTCTTGCTAAGCCCTTTCATCAGCACTAAAAGAATACAGAGAAAAGGTAGAAGAGGTGCTTTTCGTTACTGCAGAAAAGGTTACCTGGAAATTATTTCCAGTAAAATATTGGTTAAAAATATTAAAAAAATATTTCTGTTCATAGAATTATTTCAGAAGAAAACTTAGAAGACATTTAATCTGTGGATCTAATCTGGTAATTTAATAAAATCATTATTTGGTTTGATGAAGGTTGGAATTAATTTGTCCAAGACATATCTCTTGAACATTAATAATTAATTTTGGGCTGAGACTGTTTCTTAAAATCATGGAATGGTTTGGGTTGGAAGGGACCTAAAAGTTCATCCCAAGAGAGAGGGAATTTCTGAACACTGCTGGAAAAGTTTGCTTAAAGGTCTGGATTTCTCTTCCTCTGGTAGTTTGTCATTTACTTTTGGCAACTTTCAAGTCTTTGTGCTGAACAAAGCAAAGAATTGTGCAGAGTAGATTAAGAATTTAAAAAAAAACTCCAACAAGAAGGGCTGAGAAACAGGAGCAGGGAAATGTTCTTGCCACACAAAGCACCCTCACATCGTGAGCACAAAAACTCAACATTTCATGTGCTCCAATCCCATCTTGGTACACTTTAAGAATCCTAATTTTTAAGATCTCTAAATGTTGTGTATTCAGTGTTGTGTGTTCTGGGCATTGCAATGGCTTCCAAAAGGGTGTTAGACAATCTTATCTACATCAATAATCTGCATTTTATTTATTCTGTGTTCCAAAACACAAGAATAATTTAACGCTTTGTTGGTTTGGTGATGGGATCTGATTTGGGCTATCAGACGAAGTGTTGGAAAAGCCTCAGGTGCCTTTCCTGAACACTCCAACAATTTCTGCCTGCTCACCCTGGGCCTTGCCACACCCTCACATGATGAGCACGAAAACTCAACATTTCCTGTGCTCCAATCCCACTTTGGTGCACTTTAAAAATCCTAATTTTTAAGGTCTCTAAATGATATTTCAGTGCTGTGTATTCTGTGCATTGCAGCAGCTTCCAAAAGGGTGTGAGACAATCATATCTGCATCAATAATCTGCATTTTATTTATTCTGTGCTTCAAAATATAAGAATAATTTAACGCTTTGTTGGTTTGGTGATGGGATCTGATTTGGGCTATCAGACGAAGTGTTGGAAAAGCCTCAGGTGCCTTTCCTGAACACTCCAACAATCTCTGCCTGCTCACCCAGGAGTCCTGGGACCAAGGGCAGCCCGTCCTTGGTTCCACAGCCAGAAAACCAAACAGACACAGCTCAGGCTGCTCAATCTCTCCCTAAATATTTTAATTTTCCTGCTTTTCCACCACCCAGAGGTGCCTTGGACGCTTCACCCTCGGATGGAGCAGGGAGTGCTCCTGGCTCTGAGTTCCTGCAGGGATTTTGTGGGGTTCCTGTGCACAGGGGAGAGCCAGAGACACAGAGCTGAGATTTCATCCAGCACCCACCAAACTCAATGGGAATATCCTCAAAAAAAGAAGGAAAACCTTCCCGGTAGAGTGACATTTTCCAGCTCCACAACCCCACCTCTCCTTGCTCTTTGTTGCAAAGCATTTATCACTTTTTGTGAACAATTTTAAAAACCCCAAACCTGCAAAAGGCCACATCTGGCCTGAGGAACCACAATGAGGATGGGAAAAACCCTCCTGGAGCAGAACAAAAAGGGCCCGAGCAGCTCTGAGCAGAGGCTGCCACATGCCAGCCCTCATGCCCATAATAAATCTGCATTTGATCATGAGTTCTAAGTCCTTAAGCACATTGTAGAAATGGGACAAATCCTCTTTGGGAATTTCCTGACTTAAAAAAAAAGGAAAAGCAACATAATTCCATTTATTTTAACATCATTAGATGCTGGAAAATAAACCCTGATCATATCATGGGATGTGTTTCTGTTATTATCTGTGAGTTTTAAGGATTGATTGCTGGGACTAAAAGGAGTCTTGTGCTGTGGAATTATGTGGGAAATCAGCTGCAGTGAGGAATAAAAACCAGTTCCTACTTTGCACTTTTTTCTCTAAGAAAGTCTAAGCTATTTATTGTCAGGATAATGGCACTGAGCTTGGATGGGGCAGTGCTGCTGGAAAATGAGGGTTTTCTGCTCTCTGTTCCTGTGTCCATGAAGGAAAATAAAGTGAAATCCAATGTATCCTATCATTCAGTATCAGCCATGGTTTGGGGATTGGCTTCCCCAAAATCCAACCCAAAAAATCCCAAAAATCCAACTAAACCCCAACCAACCAATGAACCAAACCCCTCCACATCTCCAGTTCCTACTGGAGTGGGGAATTTTGCTGCTGGCTTTCAGACCCAACCCAAAAACTCCCAAAAAACCCAACTAAACCCCAACCAACCAATGAACCAAACCCATCCACATCTCTAGGTCCTGCTGGATGGGGAATTTTTCTGCTGGATCTCACACCTGACCCAAAAAATCCCAAGACCCAACTAAACCCCAACCAACAAATGAACCCAAACCCCTCCACATCTCCAGCTCCTATTGGACTGGGAATTTTGCTGCTGGATCTCACACCTGACCCAAAAATAAAAAAAAACAACTAAACCCCACCCAACCAACAAACCAAAACCCCTCCACAGTTCCTGCTGGATCTCCTGCTGGATAGGGAATTTTGCTGGATCTCACACACAACCCAAAAACTCCCAAAAAACCCAACTAAACCCCAACCAACCAATGAACCAAAACTCCTCCACAGCTCCAGGTCCTGTTGGACTGGGAATTTTGCTGCTGGCTCCCACACCAGCAGAGCCAGAAGTTAACTCAGGCACAAGGAGTTTGTTTGCTTTTAGTATGACCAAAATAGAATTAAACCACTCCTCCCTTCCCTCATTTTTCTCCAGAAGGTCCCTCTGGGAAGCTCTTTTTTCACTTTTTTTGCTTAACCCCTTCAGTTCCGAAGCTGAGGTGAGGCACAGGGCTGGCCTGAGGGATGATCCAGGAGAAAAGCCTTGACCCTGTCCCTTCCTGGGGTGTGTGTGCTCTGCCCAGCAGGCAGTGTCCTCTCCTGAGGATCCCACTTCTCCCTGGTCCAGCGGCTCCCTGGCTCCCTGACAAGGTCTGGATCATCAAAGCTCTCCTTGCCCTTTGGATGCCATCATCTGTATTTGCATTTCGTGGCACCCAGAACAAGCAAATTCCTTTAAAGTCCAATTTATGCTTTGTAGAAATGCCAAAATGGAGGAAAAAAACCCGCTCAGGAAATGGAGAAATCTCTGGGCTCTTAACAAACATTAAACTCCTCATAAAAAACCATGACAAATTCATTCTCTGCTGACCCAGGTCACCTTTGAACAGACACAAAGTTCTTTACCACTTTGCCAATTCCCCCATTCTTTCAGAGGCCAGGTTTGTGTTTTATTCTGTTTTTTTTTTTCGCTTGTTTATCTCCTAATCTTTGGGTAAATTGCAGCATCTGAATCTGGCCATTGTAGAAAGGGGTTCAAAGCCTCTCACTTAATTCATAGCCAAGGTTTCCATTTCCTCAAATCAGGCAACTCTTCATTTATTTTTTCTGTGTTATGATTTAGATTTTCAGGGTCACTTGGACCTGTAGTGACAATATTCCAATAAATAATAATTTATACCACCAATGCTCCCATTCATTCCAGGATTTTGCAGTGGGAGACTGAACCTCTCTATATGTGGAGGAAGGTTTGGAAATATCCATTGGCCACATTATCATCCCATGAAAATGGAGCCACAATTCCTTAAATAAACAGCTGGGGCTGGACTCAAAAAATCAGAATTTTCCTCTCCAGGCAGAGAACAGAGAGGAGAATGCACCCAGGACTCCCCAAAGGGTGAATTGGGGATGAGATTTCTCTGCCTTCATGGGGATCACACACATCCTTATTCACAGAGAAAAATGGAATTCAGAGCAGCTGGAGACAGGAAAGATTTGGTTCTTTTACTAATTTTTTAAACCCTGTTTCTGTTAATATTATATATATTATATAATATATATAGTATATCTAAAATATACAATATATAATATATAATATATAATATAATATATAATATATAATATAAAATACTATATAATAATCATAGAATATAAAAATAGTATATATAATATATAAGATATAATATGTATATTTATATTCTCTATATAAAATATAATATTCTATAATATTACATATTCTATATGAATTATATTCTATATAAAATATTGTACTTTTATTCTATATAAAATATTACAGTTTTCAAAAATGCATAATATTTGCCTGTTACACAACACAATGATCAGCTACTTTCTGGATGAAATTTCTGCAAGTATCTGTTTAAACTTTCCATCATCATTCCTGTTTCCTTCCTTGCTCTACTTCAGCTCAAGTTCCATTCTATTATTTTCCATGTCATTTTATGTCACAATTAATAAAAAAATTATATTTAAGCAAGTGAATCCTTCCCTCTGCAGGCCAGTTTTGAGCCCCCACATAGCACACACATGAAACATTATTTAAAAATAAATATTCATGATTTAAAAACAAATACTCATTATTTAAAAACAAGTTTTAAAACAAGCATTCCCCCCACATTGACACAGCAATCAGAACCAATGTGAGATGAGTGTCCCTGTCCTTTTCTGGGCTGTGCTGAGGGAATTTGCCTCAGCAAGAAGTTTCCTGCTAGAATTCACTTTACCCAAGAGCAGAGAGAAAAAACCAAATGTGCTGGAGGGATGTAAATGGTGCAGCTGGATGGGTGAGCTCAGTGAAAGGACTGATGGAAATTGAGATTTTCCCTATGCAGTCCTGCATCTCCACAGGGAGAAAAAGACACAAATTTGAGTATAAAACATGAAAAGATAAAAATTCTTAGGAGAGAAAGAACCAGTTACAGAGACAAGGCTGTTGGTGTGGAGAAAAAAGCAATGGATGCTGCAGTAGGACCTGAAATAAAATGATTTGGGCACTGGAATTCTAAGGTAAGAAGAAGGGAAGTTTATTTTCTGACTATAACATTTATAGACTTTCAAAAGTGACAGTGGATTGGAGGATGAAAATTCCACCTCTCCAATGACACTGGACGAACTAAGAGTCTAATAAGTTTCTCCTTCTCTAAAGAGGAATGTAAAACCAATAATTATTTACATAAAAGAGCGTAAGAAGCTTCATTACAAAAATATACACATCAGAAAGCTTAGAAGAACTTAAAAGAACAAGGCAACAAACGGAAAAGAGTGTAACAAGAAATAAATAAATTCACAGTGCAAACTCTTTAACTATGGATACCGACACTTCAATCTGGGCCAAATTAGGATGAAATCAGCTGGATTTATGCAGTGATTTAATTTAAAAGACCCAATAAAGCCAAGCTGGCTGCTGCCAGGCTGTTCTGCCCCAAGAGAAGAGCAGACCCAGGAATGTGCAGCGGTTTTGCCCCGTGGTGCAGGAATGGAAAGGACACAAAAGGAGCTTTACCTTTGCCACCAGGGAGTTCTCTGGAGCCTCCTCTGTGTCTCCTGCCAGCAGCTGTGCAGGAAAACAGGGGCTGGGTTAATAATAAAGGAAGGCAGGAGCTGTGAGCTCCAAAGACTCGGGTTAAACATTGACTCAGGTCCTTGGGAGCGAGCGCCGAGGGGCATCTTGAGGAGGGAACGGTGCCTTGGGGAGGCTGAGCTGGAACAGAGGCTGGGCAGGGTTACAGAATAAAGCAGTGCCCTCGAGTGCCCCCACAGAATCTACTGACAGGAGCTGAGAGTGGCTGCAAAGCTCTGAACTTCATCTGCAGGCACTTATGGGGCCTGGGGTGAACCCGAGATGAAAAATGGTTTGATACGGATTTGATATCAGCAACTGAGGGAACGTATCCCTGCCCATGGCAGGGGTTGGAATGAGATGAGTTTTAGGGTCCCTTCCAACCCAGTTCTGTCATTCTGTGTTTCTGTGAGTGCTGATTTAAAGTTCAGGTTTGGTGTTTTGGTGGAGAATTTTAAAGATCAGCTTTGGAGAGGGTGCAGGGAAGAGTCACTGAATTGATTTGGGGTGTGGAACTCAGCTCCTGTGAGGAAAGGCTGAGAGAATTGGGGCTGTTCTGATGTCTTGAGAAGGCTGAGCTGGAGCAGAGGCTGGGCAGAGTTACAGAATAAAGCAGGGATTTATTCAAAGCATCTCCTCC
>JAWWEX010000066.1:2036128-2047682 GCA_035583215.1 Arremon brunneinucha
GTCCTTGGTGCCCAGCTGGAGCAGGAATTGTTTTGTCTCCCTGCTCTGTGCACAGAGCTCAGCATCCCCTGATGTGAGCCCAGCCCCACACACTAAAGCAGCACAGAACCTGAAAAACAGAAAAGCTAAACCTGAGGCATCAGGAACACCCAGCCTTATCCTCAGCAGCCCCTTCCCAGCTGGGACACGCAGGGCAGGCACCTGGGGCCACCCTGCACATCCAGGTGAGGCTTTCAAAGGCATGAAGCAGGAAATTCTCCCAGGTAATAAAAACCCTTCATCATTCAAATGGTTCTGCAAATATTTACCCATGAGGTTGGATTTGGAGTTAGCCACTGATAGACAACTTCAGAATAAACAGGTTCAGATTTATAGTAGAGTCATTTTTTTTTTCCTGTAAGTGTTTTGTTTCTAGATTAGCATGAGATTAAGGTAAGGACTTCCAGCCTTCCCAAGAACTGCAATCTCATTTTCTGTTGAAGTCACAGTCCGTGTCCTTTTCTGTGCTGGTGGAATTTGCCTGGGCAAGAAGATTTCTTCTAGAATTCACTTTACCCAAGAGCAGAGAGAAAAAATGAAAGGTGCAGGATGTATGTAAATGGTACAGCTGGACTGGGTTAGTTCAGTAAAAGGACTGATGGAAAAACAAAACCTCCCAGAGTCCTTCCCAGGGAGAAAAAGTTATCTGGAGGAAGGTGAGGGTAGAGCACAACCTTCATCCCTGCCCAGGAGCTCTGCAGCACTGGAGAATGGTTTCTGAACCATTCAGAATGGTCCCACTTCCTGCTTTTCCCTTTTCCCATCATGTTCATGTCATTTATTGAGGATTAATTCTTGTCCTTGAAAATGAATTTAAACCACTTGAATTTCTGGGTCTGGTTCCTGCAATCCCTGCACAGGGACCATGTCTGAAGTTGGATAAGAAGAAAGAGAAACCAAAACCTAAAGGATTGAACAGGAATGAGTTGGTCTGAGGTGAAATGTGCCTAAATCCAAGGTGGGTTTGTATTTAGCTAAAAAAAAGCAGGTTTGACTCTTTTCATGCCAGCTCTGCCCTGACCCAGGAGAGAGGAGAGGGCAAAATTCCCTTTTGTGCCTGCCCTGGTGCCACCCTGGGTCCTGTGAGGTGACACCAGCCCCTGCCTGGGCATTTCACAGCCCCAGGTACCCTGGACACCCAGCCCCACTCTGGTGGCTCTGCAATACAAATTAATAACAATAATCCACTCGACTGCTTGACAAAAAGCAAACAGCGCGGAAAAAGCTGTCTTAAATCTTTCTATCCCACTTCCCCAGACCAAAAAAAAATCTCCAAATGTTATTTCTTTTGGCAGCTGAAACCTAATCCTACCTTGCTTAACAAAACAGAGAGAACAGGAAGCGCTCTGAAGGAATTTTGCATTCCCTGGGACGTCTTTGATCCCACTCCCCTCCCTTTTCCTATCAGGTAATTTTCAAATCTCGACGTTTCCAGTTAGTCTACGGATCTTCTTGTTTTGTCTACTCCAGGCAAAGCCTTATTTAACTTCCATTTCAGGCATGAAAACCTGCCCTGCATCGAGGCTTTGCTGTTGTGTAAGCTGGAACCTGAGAACTCCAGAATCCGGCAGGGAACCTGACTAAAATTCACAAATTTGTGGTGGAAAACCAATCATGGCTTTGCTAAAGCACAGGGAAGGGGCATTCAAGCGTTTCAGAAACCCCAAATAAACCCTTTAAGGATTTTCTCCTGCAGCCACCACTTTTTGTCACTCACTTCAACTTTCTGACATACTGAGTGAATTTTTTTTCATCATTTTCCATCTTGATTTTTGTCCATCTGAAATTTGCAAAGCTCCAACCAAATTAATGTCTGATTAATATTTGGGGTTCTGGAGGAATGTGTCAACCCTTATTCCAGTCCCACAAGGAATGTAAGGCCGCATCTCTGATTTGGGAAAAAAAAAACAATTAAATAAAATATAATTGAATAAAATGTGGTTTTAAATTTATTTTAAATACAATACAATACAATGCAATACAATACAAAGCAATGCAATACAATACAATACAATACAATACAATACAATACAATACAATTTAATTAAATAAATAAAATAAAATAAAATAAAATAAAATAAAATAAAATAAAATAAAATAAAATAAAATAAAATAAAAAAATAAAAATAAAAATATAAATAAAAATAAAAATAAAAATAAAAATAAAAATAAAAATAAAAATAAAAATAAAATATTAGTTTTAGGCTGTGTTTTCCTGTGTGCCTTCCTGGCTTTCCAAGCACCAGGGCAGGAGCTGTTATTCTGGAAAGCAGCACAATAAATCGATTTTATTGGCCAGATCAGGCTGGTTCTGTGCTGGCTGGCCCAGGGGCAGCTGTGGCTGGAGGAAGCCCCAAGCCAAGCACAACACGAGGGGAGCTCAGGAATGTGACACTGGACTTGGCTCCAGTGGATTCCTCACCTTGCAAGGAAGATTTCACTCTGCAGGAAACTCTTTCCTCTCCTTCATTGACAGCTGCAAAATGAAAGAAAAGAATTGTTCATCCATCACGGGTGGGATTCAAACCCAGCTCTGAACCTCAGCAAGGGCTCCCCTCACTGCTGCCCTGGGCTCTGGGCTGCAGTTTCTGATGCTTTGGTTAAAATTTCAAATATCCTGACACCTGTCATCCCTCTCATTTCCCTCTGCAGACTCTTGCTGCCCAAAAAATACTTTAAAAAGTTTTCACCCTCTCTTTGCATACTCTCACCCCTTCACAAATAGTTGTTGAGATGTTTCCTTTCCCTTTCACCTGCCTGTTTTTAATTTTTCTAATTCTTTGGCATATCTGGTGGGTGGAAAATGTTATAAATGAGTAAATTCCTTTTCTGTACAGAGCTGAGAAAGGAGCCTGGGGTCAGCTCCAGGTTTCACACCACTGTGGCCAGCCCTGGTGCTCACCCACATATAAAAATGCAAATTATATTTACCTGCCGTGAAGAGGCAACATTGAGTAGCCAAATTCCTTTTTATAAGTATTCATAAATGCTGTTTGCATAACACATCACCATAATCTGATTTTTTTTTAGTTGGGCTGTAATGAGATCGTGTAAATTGGCTGTTATCTAAAGGGTTTGTTTTTATTAAACATGTAAATAGCACAGAGCTGCAACTTTCCTGTGGCCAGGCTGCCACCTCTTCAGAAGCTTTATTTTCTTTTTTTTTCCTTTAAACAACTTCATTTTGGTGCCTTTCTCCATAGGGAATTCCTGACTCTGTGCAAGGAGTTCAGACACCTTTCCCAGGAGAAAACCCCAGTGGGTGAAACCCCATAAATCCAAATTTTTCAGGAGTGGATAACGCATAAATCCACATTTTTCAGGAACATCTGACACTGTTATCCCCAGGCTTGGCTTGATACCCACATTGGGAATTTTTCAGACCTTTGAGAGGAGGAGACAAAACCCTAAACTGGTGTCACTGAATGAATGTACCTCCCAGGAAATCAGTCAGGGTGTTGATAAACCCACAAATAATTCTTCTAGGTGTCCTATATCCAGGCTGTTTGGTGCCAAAATGTTGCATCCAGCTCTCTCCAGATGATATCTATTTAGTGAGCAGCCATGTGCAGGACCTCGTACACCCAAAGGGATTAACAGCAGTGGAAACTATTTGAGGAATTGCAGGTGAGGCATTTCACGGTGCCCAGGGGGATTTCTGACCTGCTTTTCATAATGAAGAAGTGTTTTTCACAAGGTCACCAACAGCATTCAAACCTGTCCCAAGAAATGCAGCCCAGCAGAGAGCTGGGATCAAGGAAAGAAACAGCAGGAATAATTTTATTGTGTGGATAAAACAGGCTGGGGCTCCAACTGCAAATATCCAAGGGAGGATTGAGGATCTCAGGGATGCTGCAGGCCCAACAGATCCCAACCCTTTTTTCAGGATGGTTCTCCAGAAAAATTCGTATTTGTTTTGCATGGTGTGTGTGTGATTTTCGAAATGTTTGGGCTGCTCAGCATCCTTCCTGTGCCTCTGCCCCGCAGGCAGGGAAAAGGTTTAGCAACCACAGAGAAGTGAATAAATAGAGATTAAACAAGGCAGAGAGCTCCTCTGTTGGCAAATCATTTAATTAATGCCAAGATTTCCATCTCCCACACATCACAGACAGGGCTGAGCAGACAAACCCCGTGCAGGGTGACCTCCCTGAGAGGAAAGAGGAATTCTGTGTGCCACTGATGGAATCTTTAAATACCCTGGGGTGTTTAAACATCCTGTCACTGTTTGTTCCCTTAGGTGCCAAGCAGTTGCAAAAATCAGCATTTAACAGAGTAATTATTTATTTGTGTCATTAAGCTGCACAGGCAGAGATCAGTTGGCCATTAATATATTTCCCTTCTTGGGTGGTTTGTGCTCTTCTTTTAGGATTTCATTTCTGCTAAACAGCACTGAGACCGGGCAAACCCTTGAGCTGATTCTAATAAAATAAAATTTAAAAAAAAAAAAAAAAAGAACATATTTAGAAACAAAACATCAGCAATGAAATCCTAAAAGAATAGCTGTAATTGTTGAGTTTAATCTTTATTTTCAGTCATTCCCACTTTACATTATAATAACGAGTGGCTCATTATCAGGAGTGAGGGAATCACCAGATCCATGGTGTGGGGAGTGAGGGGCTCTGGGGAGCAGGAGAGTGCAGGGCATTCCCTGCTGCATTAGGGACTCCCAGCCAATAATCCCCAGCTCAGCCACGTGCTGCCATTTCCATCCCATAATTGCACTGGAGACACCCCAGGCCTGCTTTTCCAGGGGATTATTGCACTGAGAGCTGCAGCCACTTGGCCTTTGGCCTCCCAGAACCACCCAAAAACTCTCAATAATCTCCAGGGCTCTGCTCCCTGTTGTGCCGTTCTCAGACAAATGGAAAACACATTTTTCACTTCAAACTAATCCCCATTAAACAGCACTGAGACCAGGCAAACCCTTGAGCTGATTCTAATAAAATATTTTTTTTTTTAAAGAACATATTTAGAAACAAATTAGCCTTGTAAGTGAGGCACTGCAGGCTCATTCTGTGAAACCACCACTGGGCAGATTTGGGATTTGCTGCTCTGAGAGGTTTCCTGGGCCTGAGGGACTCCAACCACAGGAAATTCACACACAGGGGTGGGCTGGGCTCTCACACCCAGCTCAGATCGTGGTGTCAGGTGGAGTGGGGGGTTCCCAGTGCTGGGGTTTGGTAAAAGAGGAATTCTGGACAGGCTGGTGCAGAGGAGGGAGCTCTGAGTGGCTGCCCTGGGTGTGCCCAGCATGGGAAGGACATGGAGGTGTTGGAGAAGCTCCAGAGGAGCCACCAGGATGATCAGAGATGGAGGAAGGCTGAAAGAATTGAGATTGCTCAGCCTGGAGAGGAGAAGCTTTGGGGTGACCTCAGTGTGGCCCTGCAGGGCCTGAAGGAGCCACAGGAAAAGTGGAGAGAGACTCTGTACAAGGGATGGAGGGACAGGACACAGTGCCACAATCTCAGTGCCATTTTTCCTGGGCCACCTTCACTGTTGCACCAACACTGCCCTGTCACATTCACATTCTCTGGAAAAATCCCTTTGCCCAGGATTTTTCTCCTAGGAAGCCGCGAAGCCTCAGAGAAAAAGGAAAACAATTCTTACCTCATTTGCTTCTCCTGTGTTGTGCTCACATGTGGAATGTGAAAAAGGAAAACAATTCTTATCTCATTTGCTTCTCCTGTGTTTTGCTGCTTTGGAAAGTGTTTGGAGATTGTTTACCCACAGGTGATTGTTTCATTGGATTCTGCTGTGAGTTGTTTTCACTCTTTGGCCAATCAGTGCCAAACTGTGTCAGGACTCCGGAAAGAGTCACGAGTTTTCATTATTATCTTTTTAGCCTTCTGTAAGTATCCTTTCTGTAGTCTTTAGTATAGTTTAGTATGGCATTCTTTTATAAAATATAATATAAAATAATAAATTAGCCTTCTGAGAACATGGAGTCATCATTCCTTCCTTCATCGGGGATCCCTGCAAATCCAACCCTGCCCCAACAGAGGACAGCTCCTGGTGTGTGATCCAGTCCCAGCATCTCCCTGCTCCCCAGAGGTGAACATTGCTGTGCCTCACCTTTGCCAGGATCCCCCTGTTCCTCAGGGAATCCATTTCCCCCCGGTGCCCCCACTCAGGGAACATTTTTGGGTTGCTGTCTGCAGCTGTGGCACTTGGAGCAGAGCTCTCCTTCCTCGCCAAGCATTGTTTTGAAGATCACTGCTGAGGGCTGGGCTGTGTTTGGGGCTGGCCTTTCTTCTGTTGCTGTTTTTGGGAGCTGAGGGCTGTGCATGGAAAATGGCTTGGTGAGCTCTCTGTTCTGCTCTCTGTTCTGCTCCCACTGCAGCTTGTTTTGAATTCTCCCTTCTCCACTCCAGGCACTGGTTACATCCAGAGATCATTTAGGATGTGCAAATGTCTTAGCAGCCCATTCCAAAGCCCACTGAGGCTTTCTCTTTCCTTCAATAGACTTTGATTGGGCCCAAGTAAACAACCAGGAAATCTGAGTTGTTTTAACCTTTGTTCTACCTTTGTCCTTTCCTGCACTGCCTGGTTACTTCATTTGTTACCTCACACCTATTTAAAGATAAAACTCCTTTCAGTTAAGAGCCATGCCTTGGATTTTTCTCCTTTTAACTTTTACCAATTTTGATTTATTACT
Organism: Arremon brunneinucha; assembly: GCA_035583215.1. NCBI lineage: Eukaryota > Metazoa > Chordata > Aves > Passeriformes > Passerellidae > Arremon > Arremon brunneinucha. The sequence goes on from JAWWEX010000066.1 coordinate 2,042,823, forward strand.
TCTAACCACCTTCAAAGGCTTAGATTTGTTGAGTAAGTGCAAATGCTGACGGATTTAATTTTTGTCCCCACGCCTTTGCAGCAAACAGGAATGTGGAGGATAAATCTCGCTGGGGTTGGGTTTTATTTCCCCTGGCTCGGGAGATGGACAGCACATTTCCCCTGTTACCCCAGAATCAGGGAGAGGAGGGTTTGTGCTCTCATTTCTGAGAGGTGAGGAGCAATATCCACCTTTTCCCCCTCCTTTCATCCATGGAAGATTTTTGGGAGGGCTCTTGCAGGTGAATTTTCCAGCTGGCCGTGGGTGCCCACCTCCATTCCTGTCCCTTCCCTGCCCATTCCTGCTGCTCCACTGGGCACAGTTTCAAGGATGATGCCACGAGGTGCTCAGGGAGCAGCAATTGGACAAAAAGGATCCAAAAAATGCCAAATTGGACAAAGGGATCCAAAAAATGCCCTGCCCCACCTGCCCTGCTCACCACGTTCAGCTTTGCACTTTCTGTCCCTCTGCACAGGGAACTTTTCCACTCATCCAAACACTGGCTTGCATTGTCCCATATATTTTAGGAATTTGGTGCCAGACATTTGACAGTGTCTTCATTCATGCTGCAAATAGGAAAATGGATTATAGTGTGTCATGTTACCTGCAGGCCCTTCCCTGGGGCAAAGAAGAGTACTTTTATTCTTCTAGGCAATCCTTTCTGGAAAACAGAAAAGTTTCCAGCTCCCAAAAGCTTGTGAGGGTCACAGACTTTGCTTTGCAGTGGATAAATTCAGATCAGACTCAGTGTTGTAGCCTGCAGCTACACTGGGGCCACTTTACTTGGGATTTAATGGCTTTTATGATGGTCTTAGTTGGCTTGGACAGAAACAGTTAGCAAATAGTAGTTAAAATTCAAACAGCCATTAAAGTCTGGTCCTGACAAGATGCAACTACTCTGTTACTAATGGACTTTTCCCCACAAGGACACATTTGTTGAGAGGAAAAAATGTTTGAAATATTTGGCCAGTTGACAGTGGAAAAAAAAAGGAAAAAAAAAGAGGAGAGAGCAAATTCTAAAGTTCTGAGGAAGCTGTGGTGGCAGGATCAGGCTGCACACATCAGCAAGATCCCTGGTCAGGAGGGGCAGCAGTGCCCCAGGAACATTTTCCATGAGTTGTCTTTATTTAAAGAATCTGCACTCACACATCCCTGTTAGCTAGTGGGGGAAAAATTCAGCAAAAGGTGCTGGATGTTGGAGCTCTGGATGCTCAGAATTTTAAACCTTCTGTGCTGAAAGGCACGGACCCACAAGAGAACACTTTATTTGACCTGAAGCCATAAAGAAACAGCCTGGAACTCCAGCTGCGAACTCCAGGAAAAATGTTTGACCACTCTTTCAATCAAATAAAGCTTCTCATTGCTGCTGGAGCCTGCAGCAGCTCAGCCCTGCTCTGACACACAAAATTATCCATTTTGGGAGGAGAAATTGAGTCAGAAACACTCAGGGGCCTAAAATTTGATGTCTAGAGGAGCACGTGGTGTGGCAAACACCCTACCCAGAATTTGGGGCAAGATTTGGGAGGGTACAGGTTGGATATCAGGAAAAAGTTTTTCACCAAAAGAATAATAAAGCACTGGAATGCTCCTCCCAGGGAGGAGGTAGAACCACCATCTCTGGATGTGTTTAAAAAAGCCTGGACATGGAACTTGGTGCTAGAGTCTGGGTGAGGTGTGAGGGCACAGGTTGAACTCAATGATCTTGGATGTCTCTCCCAACTTCATTATTCTGTGATTCTGTGTGAATCTGTGAATTCATGGAGGCAGAAACACCCGCACAAACGGCAATCCATAGGCAAAGATAATTTAGGTTTAATTCTTCATTTAGGAGCACTGAAGCTGGAAACAAGTGGGTATTTTCCATCAGAACAGAGCTGATTTCTGGTTTTACACTGGATTTACTCCCTGTTGTTCCATGTAAAGGTTTGGAACACAAACCTCCCTGAATGGATCAGCACCTGGAGGCCTCCCATGAATGAGCAAAAGGGTTTAATGAATTTTCGTTATTTTCCAACACAAAGCCCTATCCTAGAGGTGACAACACTGGGAATTTTCCATCGGACCCACCCAGCCACTCAGAGCTTCCGGCTGTTCCCAGAGCTTCGTTGGGTTGAGTGCACAAAGGGCTGGAGGCAAAGGTGTGGTTTGTACTCCATGATATCACTTTGTTCACACCAGTTAAAAGCGTGAATAATAGAAACAACTTCTTTTGAAACTGCAATTAAAAATGAGGGGAATAAAACTCCACCTCGGAGTAATTAAACTTAATTTTTTTATAATTAGCTGCTGGTTCTGGAAACCGCTGTTTTCATGGTTCTCTTTGGAAGTTCTCTTTAGCAAATGAGCTCTTGGTGTGACAGGTGGAGATCTAATAAACCTCCTGATCCTGCTCTGCCCCTGTAATTAAAGAGCTCCCAATGCCTGTGGTTTATTGATATTTTTAATTAAGTTTTTTTATTCATTCTCCTTGCTCCAGTTCATCTCTCCAGATATCCACATCTGGATGTTTTTCCTGCCATTCAATCTCAGTTTCACCCTCTCAGCAGCTGCCTGTACCTGATCTAAGGGTGTCATATACAGATTCATGCCCAAATTGCCCAGAATTTTAGAATAAAAATCCCTCCTCTCCCATTGTACCCACACTCCAGAAATCTCAAAGGAACTTGAACAGCTTTCAAAATGAGAACCTGTTTGTTACAGGCTCATTTCAAAATGAGTACCTGGTTTGTATTTGAAATACTAGCCCCTGCATTTTGGCCGGCTTGAATGTGATTTAAAGCTCATTAGGCAAATTAGCATCAATATTAATGGCAGCAGGTCTGCCTGGACTTCCAACCTTAGCATTCACTTACTTATTTCTTGATTTTACTGTTTTTCATAGATTTATTTTCACTCAGCAAAGACATTGTGCACACACAATATTTAAAAAGAAGCTTTCACAAAGAAAAATCTGATCCTGTGAGCCAAGGCCACTTTATTTTTTCCCATTTTCTGCCCACCGTGCATCCATGTAAGCCATGAGTGACAACAAAAACATCTGGAAAGGCTTTTCTGTGTTTCATTTCACGTCAGCTGGAGGCTGACAGATAAAACTCAGCCCTCACAGACCACACTCAGCCTTTGTGTTTCTCCCCCCAAAACTCATCCTGAACTTCCCCGTGACAAAGTGGACATAAAGAAGAGGCAGAAACCTTCGTTCTCACCTATAAAAGCTGCAGCTGCCTTCCTGTTTTTATAGAAAGCAGCGGGCAGATTTGCTGTAAAAGAGCCCAAGCCCTGCTTGCAAAGAGCTGTTCACCTTGAGGGGTGATGTCAGAGCCATAAATAACGCCACAGGAACACGGAGATGTCCTTAAAGGCCCATTAAGAATGATGTGAAAAGGAAGTGGGGAGCAGAGAAACCAGCAGGCACATGCTAAACATCCCTGGAATAAGGGAGTCGAGAAATAGCAGGGGAAAAGGAAAAACAAAAAAAAGGAGGGAAGGAAATAAATAACAGAATTTCTTCTTTGGAAGTCTCAGTGAGTTCTGAGACTTGGCAAAGAAGGATTTCAAAGGATCAGTGGTTAAAGAGCTACTGGTGCATCCACCTCTCAGTGCCAATTTAATGTTTGATGCTCCATTCCACTGAGCAAAAAGAGTTATGCAAGATATCATATTAATTATTGTATTTGAAAGGAAAAAGTCACCGTCTCAGTTAGAAAGAGTAACTTGTAGCAATACAGCAGTAATAATTTCCTGTCTGGGAATATTTCCTCTGATGGAGTCTAGAGCAGGATTAATCTTTTTCCTCTCTTCATAACCACATCTTCCTCTTTTTCCTTTTTTTTATCTGTTACGTTCTGATCGTGTAGCAAAAATTCTTCTATTGCCATTTCTGCTCTGACACTGTGTGTTATTAAATTTCCGTCTCACTGCCATTACTCAGTCCCTTGGGACTGCTGGGTTCTTCCCCTTTGGTATTTCCCTCCATCAGCATCTGTGCTTCAACCCTGACTTTTCAAGAAGTTCAGCATCATGGATGAAAATTTTAAAATCAGTTTAATTTGAGGATTGATCCCAAGGAGATTCATAGTTGCATTCTTTCCTCATGTCTTCCCTTTGATTAAAACACCCTTTCCTTCCATGCCTTCCACTAGGCTGGATCTTTAGTTTAATGAATATCCTGGAATTTTAGTTTAATAAATATCTGGATCTTTGGTTTAATAAATATCCTGGATCTTTAGTTGAATGAATATCCTGGATCTTTGGTTTAATTAATGTACTGGATCTTGGGTTTAATAAATATCCTGGATCTTCAGTTGAATGAATATCCTGGATCTTTGGTTTAATTAATGTACTGGATCTTTAGCTTAATGAATATCCTGGGTATTTTGTTTAATGAATATACTGGATTTTTAGTTTAATGAGTATCCTGGGTATTTTGTTTAATGAATATCTCTGCATGTGGTAGTTCAGGTAAATTTGCCTCCCCTATCTGGAGAAGCTCAGTAAACACTTAACAGTAAACAGGTTCACAATTAACCACGAGTGACCTTGGGAAAACCTCCTGTGACTCTGATCCCTTCTCCTGGACAGGTCTGAGTGCCCGGCACTGACCCTCCAAGAAAATATTCTGTGTACTCCACGTGCTGCTCTCTGCTGTGGTGCAGATTCTCCAGGACAACAGGATGAGAACTTTGCCTGCCCCTGTGCCACCACTTCCACTGATGCCTCAGGATTTTGGCTTTTATATTTTTCATCCATTTGTAACCCTGCAGTTCTTCAGTGTGTAACTCTAAACTCCATGTACAGTGGGAGCTGCTGCTTTCCCATTTGGGG
>JAWWEX010000066.1:2065327-2099474 GCA_035583215.1 Arremon brunneinucha
GGAGCAGGAATTGTTTTGTCTCCCTGCTCTGTGCACAGAGCTCAGCATCCCCTGGTGTGAGCCCAGCCCCACACACTGAAGCAGCACAGAACCTGAAACATAGAAAAGATAAACCTGAGGCATCAGTTTGGGTTTGTTTTCCATGGCTTTCTGAGGGACAAGGCTCTTTTTTCATCCCAAAGCCTGGCACACTTTGTTCCTGCTGCTTTGCCCTGTGGATCCATCCGAGGCTGATTAGGGCTGATAAGGGCTGGCAGTGAGTGATTGCCCAGCCAGCCTGAGAAGCCAAACCAGGCATTTTTGACATAAAACAGCCACAAAAGTGGCTTTTCCCCCCTTATCTGGCCCTGCTCTCGATAGCAGAGGCCGCCTGGAACAAAGGCCTTTGTTGCTGGTTAATCTGGAGTGAGAAGCAGCAGGGCCTGACCCTTCCATCAAAGGGGTTTGGGCTCTCTGATCCTCTGCCATGGGGTGGCAGGAGGAGCTGCACAGCCCTGGGGTCCCTGGGCACATCCCAAAGGCTCTGCTGGGATTTCCCCAAGCAAACAAGGGATGCTTCTCCCAAGGGGACATTGAGGGTGGAACAAGGAGCGAAGCTCTCACAAAGTTTTATGATTTTGGGCTGGAAGGGACCTTAAAGATCATCCAATTCCATCTTCCACTGTCCCAGGCTGCTCCCAGCCTGGCCTTGGGCACTTCCAGGGATCCATGGGCAGCCTCAGCTTCTCTGGGAATTCTTTTCCAGGGCTTTCCCACCCTCACAGGGAACAATTCCTTCCCAATATCCCATCCATAGCTGACCTCTGGCAGTTTAGAGTGAATTTTAATGGAGCTGAACCAGGAATAATTTCCAGGTTCTTTAATAAAATTCCTAAAATTATAAATAAACATTAAAATTATGAAAAGAGCCTCCTAATCATGATATATCCTTATTTTCCTTTCTTGTTTCTCCTCAGCTCCTTCTCAATCTGGTCACTCTCCCTGTCCCTCACAGATTTATTGTGAAATTATGGCCTGAAGTGAGCAGAATTGTGAACAGGCTTGCTGGGGTCCGTCTTAAAAAATAATTTGGGTCACATGAAATCCAAGAAACCCTGAATTTTCTGCTCTGGATCTGCACAGAATTCAGGATTTGGGGTGTTTTTGCAGCACCAAAGGGTTAAAGTTCTTTTGGTCTCCTCAGTTGAACTGCTCTCCCTGATCCTGCTCATTTCACAGCCAAAGGGGTCAGAGGGGTCCTTTTATTTTGATAAACTGAACCCAGAATTCATCATCCAATCAATCTAGAAAAAAAAAAAAAAGGATACTCTGTTTCCATCCACATTTTTCCACATGTAAATACTCCTTTAATTTAGTACAAAATTATTGTGCTGTAAACTCTTTTATAACATTGCTAGGTTTCATTTTTGGTTTTGTTTTTCATTTTCTGATGTCTTTTGTGGATTTGGGATACAAACAAATGACAGGGTACTAACAATGACTTGAACCAACTTCTGAAGGATGGGTTTCTGTTGGGGTTTGGGTTTTTTTTACCTCCTTGCACCACTAATTTTTTTTTCTCTGGCTTCTTCATCCTGGACTTTCTCAGGAGGGCAGCATGTTTTGGGATTAGGATTCCCATAGTCAAAATTTTTCCTGAGGTCCATTTGTGGAAATATTCCAGTATCCCTCAAAGGAATTCTCCACTGTGGTTTGAGAAGATCTTTGTGATTAAATGATGCCACATCTCAGGTAGAATCCGGAGGAAGAAGATGCCCCAGAAGGAAAAAAAAAACAAGTGCTAAGGAGTTATTCAGAACACAGGGATCACACCTAAAATCTCCAAAGGGAATAAAATTGGATATTTTCCTGTAAAAGTGGAAGCTCAGTTGGGGTAGGTATAGGCTGGACATAAATGTCCACTGTCCACTGATGGTGCACATAAATGTAGATCTAAGAACTCTACAGGAAATTAAAAAAAAGAAAAAAAAAAGGGAAAATCAAGGCACAAAAAGTGATTTTAGTGGAAGGGAGCTTGAGGTCAGGCAGGGCTGGGAATGGCCAGGCCAGCAGAGAATGGGGCCAAGGATTGGAGCTGCTGATGGTGGTGATGGGATGAGGAGCAGAACAGCTCCGTGGCTGGGAAAACATTCCCATGTCCTCTGATACACAATAGAAACCCTACACCCCATAACCCAACACTCCAAACACTCATTTTCTGTTCCACAGGACGTGTTGGAGCACCAGGGGATTCCAGGACAAGGCACAGCTTTCCCTCAGGTCCATCCCACCCTGAGCTTCCCTCTGTCCATCCATGGAACACAAAACCATCCAGAGCTCCATTCTGATTCATCCTTTCCCAAATCACTTTCTTTTGACAACAGTGGAAAGTACCTCTTGTTTTCTTTATTTTCTTTTTTTTTTTCTTTTTCTTTTTGTTTCCATGGCCATAATTTAATTCTTCGTTTTAACCAACTTGCTACGTCCTTTCTCCTTGATAACTCCCGAGCTCGAATGTAAAAAATGTATTATTACAAGAGACAATTACGGGGTTCAAAGCATTCTGAAGAATTCCATGCTCCCAGCTTCTGGTACTGATATAAGGAGAGGAATATTTGTGGTTTTTTGACTTGCATGAAGTGGAAGGGTTCCAAGAGCTGGTGGTAAAAGGCCTAATGAAAGTCTGCCTTCATCAGACACAACAAAGCTCCTGCATCCTGGGAGGTTTAACTCTTTCTGGGGATGGGATGCCCAGGCCCCAGCACTGAGCACAAACAACCCTTGACCCTGCAAACCCAGTCAAAAATAACAACAGCAAAAGAGTAAAAAAAATTTTAAAAAAGAAAGAATTCAAAGCTTGTTTGGCTTAAAATTCTTCTTATTTTTCAAACAGCGCGTGTCTGGAAGTTGAAGGTTTGCAGCTCCCGAAGTTTGTTTGGACTGAAGATGTGCCTCACACCTTTGGGATACAGCTGGGCAGCAGAAAATGATGGAAATAGGGTCTGTTTTGAAGGACACCCGGTGGCTGCACAAACATCTGAGTGCTGCAGAGCAGGAGGTTCTTCTCTGCTGAACCTTCTGTTTGTCATTTATTTTTCCATTTCACAAATACCGATTGGAAACTTCTCCTTGGAAGGCAGAGGGAAATCTCGTGGATTGTAAACACCGAGGAGAGGAGGAATTGTTTAGGATGGTGAAAAGGGTATAAGGACTCAAAGCATAACGTTAAGTAGAGGAAAGTTTAGGCTGGATCAACTTCCAAGTGCTGAAATCTTATTAGGCTGTGGAAAATTCTTCCAAAGGATGTGGGAGAAGCTCCATGGTTGGAGCAGTTTGCCATCAGATCGGACAAAGCACCACAAATAAACCTTAAACAATCTTGCCCCAGCAAAGGGGGTGAAGTGAAGAGGCCAAAATCAATGTGCCCAGCACCTCCTTTGATTTCATGGAGCACAAATCCATCCATGCCCAGAGAGGGGGAGAATCTGTGGGATTTGTGTGGCTAAAGATGGATTCACCACTCAGCTCTGGAATCTGCTGGAGAGAAACTTGTGCCATCCAACAAAGCAAGAGGGGTCAGGGCGTCACATCCCAGCAAGGAACATCAATTCTAAACCAGGAAAATAGAAGTAAAGGCACACATTGGAACTGTTCTGCTGCCCAGAACAATTTGTACTTTGGGGTTCAGAGATCCTTCATGGGGCAGCCTGGGAGAGAGCACGAGGAACATTTCAATCAAGAAGGATTAAAAACCAGCCCAAACACAAAGATGTTTTACCCCAAAATCTTCCACCTGTCCTCAAAGGACCTCAGCACCAGCAGCAATTCCCACAAGCAGCCACTGTGGATTTGTTGTGTCACTCCAGAATCATTCCAAGTGCCTCGTATCCGATGATGCAATGCTCAGCATGGAATTCCAATTCTAAATATGCGTGGGTTTAATAACAGGCTGATGAAATTATGGTCAGTGGGGACAACTGGGAGGTGATGCAAGTTCTTAACTCAGTTTTTTTAGTGAACACAAAGAAGACCCAACAGGATTTACAACTGTAATTATTCTCCAGGAAATTAAAATGTTTTGGATATTAATCCACTTGCTACCTTTTCCCTTCTCCTTGTGGATGATCTAAAAGCAAATTCTGGGATTTTTTAGAAGTCCATTCCTGATGGTGTTGACCTGAAGCTCCTGAAGAGACAAGACATCTTCCCACTGATATCCTGGGGCCTTGGATTTTATCAGTCCAGATGAATTTGCTCCAGAAACACCAAATTTCTGATCTCTCTGCTCTGGGGAGTCGTTAGGAGCCCTCAGAATCTGATCAGAGTTGCTGAACTCTGCCTGGTCACATGGTGGGGTTTTCAGTCCTGGCTGGAGGCATTTGGGAGCACATCTGGTGCAAATATTTCCTGGTGGAACCCAAAATGTCACTTTCTGTAAATACTTCTCTGTGGGATTCCAAAATTCCCTTTCCACTGTGTCTTTGGCCAGTAAAACCCGAAAACTCCAAAATTCTTCGAAAGCAAAGACAAAGAGATGAGGACATGGCCAAAGGAACTTTATTGCAAATTTGGATGAATCCAATATTTGGTTAAAGCACACTTTGGATCTGCTGTAAACTGAATTTTTGCAGGCTGGAGAAGTTGATCAGATCTTGACCTGGTAGCAGAGCAGAGGGAAACCTCATGGGTTTAAGTGAGAAGAAAATCAGTTCTTACTGCTCCACACATGGAAACATGGAATATTTACTTTTAATGCAACAAAACCATGGTGTTTACGTGGATATTTGGTGGGTTTTGCTGTAAATGCTCTGTTGGTTCAGAGGGCATCTAAATCCATGAGCCATGGAGGTGATCCAACCAGGGGAATGACACCCACCTCCTAAACACCTCTAAAAAACATCTCTAAAAATCATTATTACGCAGAGTGGCAGACTGGGAAGAACTTCTTGCCTATTTCCTGCCTCAACCAAATCCTACTTTTTTTCCCCCAAGGAATTGATGGATGTCAAAATTAATTTGAATTTTCTCCTTGTTATTTTTTTCTTAATTGTTGCAATTTGAGTGTTTTCTCCAGAACCTTGGTGGGTTTAGGGGCAGAAATGGCATTTCCAGGCTCCAGCCTCAGTGGGAAGGGCCACCTCATCCCCACCTTTCCCTGGCTGATTCCAAACCTTGGATAAAAATCCAAAGTGCTACAAGTCTTGTTCCAGAGTGACCACAGCAAGTCCTGATGCAGTCACAGGATGGGTTTGGCTGTTAAATCAACAGTAAAATCCTTTAATTCCTCTCAACATGCAGCAATACTTTGGATCCTTGACTCTGGGACCACAAATAAAGGGATTACTCATGCCTTTCCTTAATTGTTACATTTAACAGCAGATTTCTCCTCTTTATTCCCCTTTTTTAACGCATCTCTGCGCTGTTCCTTCTCTTTTTGTTCCGTTTTTCCACCAAACCTTTCTTCCTTCCCAGCTTTGTCCTACACCTTTCCCTAACGCTACTCCAGAGCTTTTTCCTTCTCCCACTGTTATGAATCCTCAAGGGCCGCAAGAATTTTCCATTTTCCTGCCCGAAACTCTTCGTATATCTCTCCCCACCTCGTTACAATAAAATAATTCTTCCATTTCGCTGTCACCTCAATTTAGCTCTCTCACCCTCCACTCCCTCTTTTTCCCCTGGTTTAAAGATCGACCAGCATTTCCTGAATTGGAAAAGCCACAATAATATTTTTTTCCATTGAAAATACCACAAGTACAGTATTTCCATTGAACATACCACAAGAACAGTGTTTCCATTGAATGTACCACAAGGACGGTGCTTTTGAGGTATCTAAATGCTGAGATGAACTCATAATGTTCATCTTGGACTCGTTAAAGCAAAGCCCCTTCTCTCCTCAAAAATAATAATAATTAAAAAAAAGTTTCCTCAGACAGAGAAAGAATTTTTATTCACAGATTTCAAAAAAGAAAAAAAAATACAATAAAAACAAGACCTAGACAGAGCCAGGACAATTTTGCACTTGCTTTGTGAGTAAAATATAAATAGGTTTTAGCAAGTTAAAAAAAAAATCCATTAAAAATGCTTAGAGTGGTTGAACAGCTGGAAAAGCAACTTTTTTTTTTTTTTTTGATAACATTTAAAGCTGCTTAGCAGCTGGGGAAAAAATCGCCTGTAAAAACACTTAACATTTACAGCCACTCAGTGGCTGGAAAAGCAACTTGTTATAAAATTGATTTAACATCTCAGTGGCTGGAAAAGACATCCCCACACATCCATGGAGCTGCAGTGTTTTACACTGCTATTTATGGCTATTTAGACACAGATAAGGCTATAAATAGATAAACTGGGCATTTCTGCTGATGCCATTGTGGCAGGGAATCATTTCCATGCAGATCACTTGCTGTTTTATTTTATTTTCTGGGAGTTTTCAGCTAAGCCCTTTAAATTCCCATCAGTCTGGAGTCTGGCGGGCCGGGATGCTCAGCCCCCAGGAAGGCTGTAAATCACTTTAGTTACAGAGCACTTTATGAAATAATAACTGAGTTCTGGGCTTGATGGGCTCCAGAGAAGCTCTGGCTGCCCGACAAAACCTTTTTAATCCAGAGTGTGAAATGGGGATGTCTCCATCAGGAGCTGGAGGGGTGCAGGAGCCTGCCAGCCCCAAAATCCCAAAAACAAGGGGTGTGATAAGCCCTATCAAAGCAGCAATTAAGCACATTTGTCTCTGTCTGAGATAACAGCTTTTGAAGATGCTGATGTAAAACGTGAGTCATGTAACAGCCCTGGGGCAGGCACGGGCAGTGGGGCTGCCCTGCATCCAGATGTGCAGGTGGGCATTGCATCCTACACTGCATCCAGATGTGCAGGCCCTGCATCCTGCCCTGCATCCAGATGTGGAGGTGGACATTGCATCCTGCCCTGCACCCAGATGTGCAGATGGGCATTGCATCCTACACTGCACCCAGATGTGCAGCAGGCCCTGCATCCTGCCCAGCACCCAGATGTGCAACAGGTCCTGCACTTTTCCCTGCACCCAGATGTGCAGCCAGGCTCTGCATCCTGCCCAGCATCCAGATGTGCAACAGGTCCTGCACTTTTCCCTGCACCCAGATGTGCAGGTGGGCCCTGCATCCAGCTGTGCAGTGCTGACAGAGGGGATGCACTGGCACATCCCTGCTCAGCCCTGCTCAAAACCTCCCAAAACCAGGACTAAAGTTGCTGCCTAAATGTTCTCAGGCTTCCCGTGACCCCTGAGCTCCTTTCTGCGTGGGAGCCCAGCTGCGTGGGCACCCCCCGGAATTGAAATGACCCTAAAAATGCAGCAGAGCTGACTGCTTTGCTCAGCTCCCCGAGGCAGGGATTTCCCCAGCCCTGAGGAGGTGTCAGGGCTCTCTGTGGCTCTCCCTCAAGCTTCACCTCCACCTGATTTTCTATTTCATCCTTCCAAGTGTTTCTCTCCATAGAAAATCCACCGGATGCATCCATCGTGCTTGAAAGATGCCATAAAACCCTCGAGGCAGTTCTTGCACTGCAACAACAGGCTGGGGCAATAAAACCTTCCATGTGCTGCATGTTTTGCTGCTGGGGGACAGTCCAGGCAAGCCAAGAACCCCAGGGGCTGAGCACAGCTCCTGCTGAGCCCCTTGGGAACAGCACTGACTCTCCTGGAGCAAAACCAGCTCCCTACATTTCATTTCCAAGCAAGGGTGTCCTGTCTGGCTGGATTGTGGCTGAGGACCCAGAGAAGAGGGAGAGGGGAGGTTGCCATGATTGGGTGTCACTTCCCAAAGCCCCAGACTCCTCCTGAATCAGGGGTAGAGCCCAAAGTGCCGCTTTAGCTGGAGTTGGTGCCAACTTTTGGAGCTCAGATGAGGAGCTGGATGTCTCTGTCGGTAGCTGCAGATAATGAGGCAATGTTCCCAAAGTATCTGAGGCCGGGATCTTTGAAGTGCAACCACATTGTGGCCAAATCCTTGTGAAAGTGGAAAAAATAATAATTACCTATGAATATGTGAAGACATATATTCCTCAAGGACAGGCAGGAATTGCTCAGTGTCGTCCGGGTGAAGGGAGGAGGTGCAAAAAGAAGATTTTCAGCAGAGTTTTCCTGCCAGGGAGAGCTATTAGGCACTGGAATTATTTCCTCAAGGAAAGCAGAGGAAGGCGATTCCTTCAGACATTTAATAATAGCTTGGGCAAAGAATTAGGAAATATAAAGAAGCAGCCTGTACTGGCAGGTAATTGAGTTAATCAGGACTAAGTAGGACTCAGAATTTATTTTTTCTTAGGATCATTTAAAGTCAGCTGCAGTAGATATTTCATTAATTCATTGCCCTTTTCATTGCAGTCCAACACCCAGGAGGAAGGCAGAAGAAGTTAATATTAAAAAAACACCAGGCCAGTCAGTGCTGGGAACACTGGGGCGAGGCAGTGCCAGCGAGGAGAGATTTCATGGGCACTCATCAGACTCAAAACGAGCTCTCAAACAGGCCACAAAAGCCAGTGGGGAAGAGAAAGGGTAGAAGGAGCCAAGGTCTGATCTGGAAAATAAAAAGGGAAAAAGCAAGGATGAAGAACCAGGGGATTGGACAAGATGGGATGGGCTGGGAGGGGGTCCTGGAGAGCCTCTGTCTTGGCAACAGCCGTGGAAAATCAAAGTGCAGAACGAAAAAGTGCTGCAAGAACAGCCCGTGATCGAATACCAGACTGGCTAATTTGTATTTCAGGGCCTCGAGGAGAGGATGCTGCAGTCTGTGCCTCTGGACCTTCCACACATTTGGTGTTCCTGGACAAAGAGCCAGCACTAAATCAGGGGCATCCGGCTCAGACTTAAGCTGGGGTGTAAAGGCTGAGCAGCATCAGACTGAGAGACTAAATTGGGGAGAGGCAGACACTTCAGAGCCCTGTGGTGTCTGGATCACCCAGAGTTTGCCTAAGCCAGGTACTTTTTTCTCTCCCTGTTCATCCTGAACAGCGCGGTGGGTGCCAGGTTTTGTCCTTTCATCCTTTCTCCTTGTTATGTGTTTAAAAAAGAACATTTAGAACATGCTGTAATTATTCCAATGGGATTACTTACCAGTTGCACCCATTGCTGGGCATGGCCAGGGTGCTGGGGCAGGAGGGGACACAGCCTGGGACATCCCATCAACTCCTAGAGGGACAAAATATTCCAGGTGCAAGAACACTCCCCCTGTGTCCCTGCTTTCCCAGGACATGTGGTCCCTCCTGCATCCAGGTGGGACAAAGGTTGTTCCCAAAACAAAGCTGAAGAAAAAGAAGAGAAAAATCCTGATGTGACCCTCACCATAAAATCCTCACCTATAAATCCCTCACTGCTGAGTAGATGCAAATGAGGTTTATTACCTTTAACAACCTCATGGCATTTCAGATGATCTCGAGGTCTGATGCAGCAATCCTTGCACACTGTGGACAATAATTACACCCAGCTGGAATTCCATGAAGGCCATAAGTGCTGATCAGGATATGGAAAATTGTTGATCAGTGTATGGAAAATTGGTGTGTTTGTCCCAGAGATGTCAGAGCCAGATTTTTATGTACTCATTGATGGCAATGGGTGGAGAGTCACAGTCCAACACACTTGATCTGGTTCAGGACATTTAGTCCACGAGCGTCATCGCTTTGTGGTGCTGCTACCACTAAACCTGAGCCACAATTTCAGAATCCAGCCCTGAATTTGTGCAATTGCTTTGTAACCTGCCCAGAGAAAGTCATCAGTACAAACCCAAACCCAATCCCACCCTAAAAACCACTCAGAAATCCAGGTTATTCCCTACACGTTTGCACAGCGACCGCAGCCATTGATTTATCCCTTATTAGAAGCTGATATCACCACTGGATTTAAATCATGGCTATATTAACATCCATCGGCAAGCTGACCTAGAAACTTATTTATTTAAGAACACCAGTGGTCTGAGGAAAAGCCAAAAACAAAAACAAGTACAATGGGGTTTGGATCTGGACAATGCTTGGGAACCGTATTGGCAGCCACCAAGTTGGAATATTTGATCTTCACAGCTTGACGTCAAGAATGGCTTTTAAGTCTCCTGGCTGGTAAATACATCTGGCTCATGCCTTGTTTAACATTTGAGGTGCTTATAGATATTGTGGTTTCAAAGTTGATCAAACATGCAGGGCATTATTTGTAGGAAAAACATTTACCTTACTGGAGAGGTTTGACTTATACCAAGGGCTCAAATGATTTCCCGTCTGCTTTAATGTGTGGAGGAAAGTGGAATTTGCTTTGGGAAGCAAAGAAAAAGGCGGTTCAACACATCCTGCCCTGCCCAGTGTGGCTCGGGATTGCCTGTAGGAAAGCTCAGCACCATTTATTTTGTGAGATAAAACTTGCTCAGAAAGTCAGAGCAATTTAATGTTGTAGAGAGGAGGAAAAAGAAAACGAACTGAGGTTCAGGAGCTGGATGTGAATGTTGTGGATGTCCTTTCAGTTGTTGCTGCTCGTGGAAAAATAAAATGAAAGGGAGAAGGATTGGGAAGGTAGGGGGGAAGAGGGAAGGAGAAGAGGACAATAGAGAAATGAAACACGGATATTTTGGACATCTTGGTTGAAAAGTGCACTCAAGGTTTTGCTTTAAAAAGTTTGGGAAGAAAGAAAAGTCCTGCTCAGGGGAGCTGTTTTGAAGGGAAGG
This sequence comes from Arremon brunneinucha, assembly GCA_035583215.1. Lineage (NCBI taxonomy): Eukaryota > Metazoa > Chordata > Aves > Passeriformes > Passerellidae > Arremon > Arremon brunneinucha. The sequence continues at coordinate 2,075,974 of JAWWEX010000066.1, forward strand.
AATGAAGGAACTGCAGGGGTTGTGTAGCTACATCAAGCCTTGGGTCCCAGTGGAACACCACAAAGGTCTCCTTGCTTTGTTGTCTCCATCCAGAGATGTTTCAACGTGAATTACAACATCTGTATTGTCTCATCCTTCACATGAGACTGACAATAGAATAAAAGTTTTTAAAACACCTCTCAGTTGCCCCATCTCTGGGTCAGAAAAGTGCATAATCCAACATTTCACCTCAGCAGAAGAATCAATATTTGAAAATATTTTGTCTCACCTCAGCACAGCAGTGTGAGGCAGGGAAAAGTGCAGTGGGAATTACAGAGGATTGAAGGACTAACACCCACAAGGGAAGAGAAAAGGACTGATTCTCGTCCTGAAAACCATGAAAGCCAAAAGGAGCAGTACCCATGGTGGGATCTCCTCCAAAGAGCAGCACAGCATCTCTCAAGATCTTCCATTTCCCTTTTTTTGTGGTGAGATGTCCACAGGTTTGTTGGGCAATGTTCTACCATGAGTAGGGATGGTGGAACCAGAGATTCATCCTGATGAACCCAAATCCTGGTGTTTGCTGCCTCTCTGGGCACAAGTGTCCCTTAGAACACACCCTAGGAAAAACAACTCAATTGCCTTCAGAAAAAACGCTATTTTTTCCCTCCAGACCCCCCAATTTTTCAATTCCTTCAATTCTTCAGGAGAAAGGAGAGGTCTGAGTGTTCAATGAGAGGGCAGCTGACCTGCGTGGGATCAGCTCTGTGCTGATGCTGGTGCTCTCAGTCATGACTGAGATAAAGATTATCTGTCCACTCACCTTCAAAATACTCCAAAAGCCTTTTCCTGGAAAGAGCTGATTTTTGAAGGCAACCAGTGCAATCTGTGCGTGACCACTGCTCTGATGGCAGCAGAAACCAGATCTCCATCAGCCACTCAAAGGATTCTCACAAGAGCTGCAAGAGCCCCAAATCCCCAGGGAACAGACACAGAAGGAAATCCCCAGCAGTGGGAGAAGCCTCAGCTGGCCTCACACTTGGATCAGCTGTCAGAGGATCCAAAACTCCATCAAAACCCAGTCCTCTTGGGAAAACCTTTCCCTTCCACCTTCCAGAGTGTGGGATTTATGTGGGAACTGCAGCGTGCTTCATTTTGAACCTTGGTTTCCAGCAGAGGGGATGTGGAAGCCCTACAGGCTCAGAAACGAGAAAGCAAATAAAAAAGCACAGATTTTGATACGTTTTCACTAAAAATAATCAGGTTTGAAACTCCAGTTTTGGGCATTGGCTCAGGGCTTGTGGATGCTGGGAGAGGCAGAAACCGAGGCAATCCCGTAAGGGAAGTGGATTGTTACTGTAGGAGCTCAATAACTCCTGATTGGCACTGGACCTGCAGAAGTGTCACATACCAGCAGCTACTGCTGGGAAAATTTATGGACTCTCAGGAATCACAGATCCATTTCGAGAATCCGACAATTTGTAGACAGCCGTCGAACAAAAATAATAAAAAAAAAAAAGCTGCAAAAACCAAAAAGCGAGTCCAAAGTCTCCGGATCAGCAAAGGATATGCACAAAATTCCCTTTCATGTTATTATTGGACTGGGCCAGACGTCCAGACACACCGAGCTACTCAAGCTCGCTGTCAGCTCCGCCGTAAATTTATTTGGAATTTCAGGGCTACCTCAGAGGGGCAATACTGGCTCAAGGCGTTTCCATTGCAGGACCTTGTCCCACAGCAGACTGGTAGAATTTTTTTATTTTTTTCTTTTTGCCCAGTTTTGAGCTTTCTGAATGACTTTAGCTTCCCAAATCTTTATTGGCCACATATTCCTCTCCCACCCCTCTCCAGCTCCACATTGCTGCAATCCAGAGCCTGACTGTTAAATCAGACTTAACACCAGTCTGCTGTCAGTGGATGCTACTGTGCTATTTATAAACCCTCTGCTACACACAGGTATTTATGGCACTGAGTAGGGTCAGGAAGAACAAAAAATAAAAGAGGAAAAAAAGAAATAAAGAAGAAAAAACGTTCACTCCATTTTTATTAGCCCAATTCACAGCCAACCATATGGCCACAAACTGGGAGCCGCCAGCTCAGACAACTGGAGCAGCAGCGCTCCCTGAATCCTGCAAAACCCATTAGGTTGTGTTAAATGTGTGGGTATTTATCTGTGTGCTGAGAGGGGGGTGTCAGATATTTAATAAATGATAACGAGTTCCTCCCCGAGCCCCCTGTCCCCGATCCCAAGCCAGGACAGGAGGCCCTTTGCTGCCTGTGCCTCCCGAGGAGCTGCTGCCACTTCCCTGCCATTGGGCTCTTCCCCAGCAAGGTTTGTTTGCTGGAATAAATCATCCTGGTGGAGATACACAGTCCTGAATGGAACAGGAAGGACGTGCAGCTGTGCCTGCAAGTGCTACTGGAGGGGAGACTGAGTCCTCCAAGCCCCCTGCTAACCGTGGGATGTAGTTCAGAGATTATTTCACGTTGTTTATTGCTCTGTGTTGTTGGGTGGTTTCTCTTGAAGGTAATTTGAAAATAAAGAAGTTTCTTTTAGATTTGTGAGGACAGAGGCTTTAGCCACCTACACAGATAATATTGTGCACAACCAACAGGAGCTCAGATGTTCGAGGTTCAATCCCTGTCCCAGCAAACCCCACATCACCCACATCCTCAGGTGGATGTTGCCCCAAAAGCTCTGATGAAGCTTTGTGGAGATCCAAGCTCTCATCCCAGAGGGGAGACAGCCCCAGAAGTGCCATCTCCTGCCTCTTGGCACATCTCCTGAGCCCAGGTTTTCCAAGGTGCCCATAAGGATCCTCCTCCCAGGGCTGCTCTGGGTCCCTGCTGAGCCCCACAGCTCTCCTGCCATGGATGTTGCCTCTTCACTGTGCCTTTCCCAAGGCCATCCCCGTTCTTTTTGCATCAGTTCCCTACCTCTAAGATTAAGGTTCCTCATACTGAGCCTGAGTGAGGTTTAATTAATAATCCTGGCCTCTGAGGGAGCAACAAAGAGGCGGAAGGACTGGGGGAGGGAGCAGCAGTGGTAGGAAACACATGGTCACGGAGCTGAGCCACGGGCAGAAATTCCCATCAGGGAACAATGCTGCACCAGCTGGGACAGGAGAAGGTGACCTCAGGGCTTTGCCTCTCCATCGCCTCCAGCCCATTGTTCTATTGTGTCTTTCACAGGGAGTTCAAGGGAATAAACAGCATTTTCCAAGCTGCTTTCGCCTCCGGGATGGTTTTCTGCCCTGTTGGATTTATATGAGGGAAGAAATCCAATGCTGATGCACTCAGCACCTGCCAGGGTGCAGGTTCAGCCTGGGGGTTCAGAGAGGTCCTTACCCTGTCCCCAGACGTCCTGGTGTCCTGTGCTGGAAGGAGACAGCAGACAGCCAACCCCAGTGAAATGAAGGATTCTGTTCCCAAAGGCTCCCCAGGGATCTCCAGCCCCAAATGAGGAGGATGATGGAGAGTGCAGCGCCTCCTCTGCACCACAGCTGAGCACCCTCAGAGCCCAGGGATGGAGAGGAACCATTGTGGACCTTCCCTACACATACCTGGAGCAATTCATCCCCACCCAACCAGTCCCAAATTTCCCTCATTATCCTCAAGCTTTAATCTCCTTCCTGGCTGTTATTTTTGTCCCTCCCTTTCTGCTGGCTTTTCAGAGCCCCAGAAACAAAGCTCTGCAGGGATCTGGTGCAGGGAAATCCTTTGTCACCCACAGTGGAGCAGCATCTTGGGATGAGAGCTGGGAATGGTGTCTGCACCGTATCAGAGGAGACACACAGGGAAGTCACCAAGGTTCAGTGACAGCAGATTGCAAGGACTTGAACCCCAAGCCATCCTGGAGGACTCAGTAGCTTATTTTAAACATGTTATTTATCCTATGTCCCTGTGCTATTAATCCCCAATCCATAAATACAAATCTTATGGACACCACCTCCTCGTCGGAGCGCAACAAGAGACAATTTGGCAACTGAGAGTGATTAAAATATGGATGTGGAAAGGAGCTTGTCTCCAAAAAAAAGGCAACAGAGGAAACCAGGAAACATGAAAGTGATCAGCAAGGAGGGAGAGTGGAAGTGGGGAGGCCCAGGGGCAGGGAAGTGAGGGGAAGGAGAAAATGGGAGCTGGTCAGAGCAGCGTTAGCTGAGCCTTTCCAAGCAACGGTTCTGCCAGCCAAAACAGCAGCAAGTCTGAAATTGGTTAGGGATTGTTTATTTATTCATACCACAGGATGTAAACTAATATAGTTCAATTCCCCCAGGAAAATAAAGCTGTGTCTTTTTTTTTTGCTACATTCAAGAATACATTCATCCTTCTTTCCCCTTTTTATGAAGTTTGAGAGGCTCCAAAGAACCCTGAAAGAGTAATTACAGAATTCCTGCTTCTTCAGGGATGAGGAACAAGTTGTCCAGTGGAAGAGTGAGTGGTTGGTACCTTTGATATCCAGTTGTAAGACATCAATGATGCCTCATGGTTTGTGTTCAGGAATGACTTTTCCACTCTGAACCTCTATTTATTTAAGGGTTTGCTGGGCAATCGATGTGGCTGATATTTATCTGAAATTAATCCCCCTGTGCAACAGGTTCCACACTCTCAGGTTGAAATGTAGTTTTAGTAGGAGTTAATTGGAGAATTAATATTTACCTCCTTGGCTGCAGTGTGGAAGTGTTGAAGGTTTCACCTCCCCGACACAAAACGAAAATGAAAACAACGAGCTCCCAAATCACCCACTTAGGATAATCTGAATGGAACTTTATAGAAAATTGTGGTCCTTCCCAAGTTATACCTGGAGTGATTCATCCCCACCCAACCCAGTCCCAAAGTTCCCTGATTCTATTCAAGCTTTAATCTCCTTCCTGGCTGTTATTTTTGTGCCTCCTTTTCTGCTGGCTTTTCAGAGCTCCAGAATCAAAGTTCTGCAGGGACCTGGTGCAGGGAAATCCTTTGTCACCCACAGTGGAGCAGCATCTTGGGATGAGAGCTGGGAATGGTGTCCAGGATAACAGAGCAGAGAAGACACATAGGGATAACACCAAGGTTCAAGATTGCAAGGAGGACTGCAAATTGCAAGGATTGCAAATCCCTGAGGAGAAAATATCCCAGGACCTGCAGCTGAAAAACAAGGTCTGCAGGGTTGTGGAGGATAAACCCCTCCCCAAGCCGGGCATTCCTCTGGCCCTGCATCCCCACCCAAAAGAAAAACTAAAAAAACTTCATTTAATTGACCAAAATCCTGATTGTCTTTTCAGACACCCCTTCTTGATGTGGTTGGAGATTGGAACCCTTTTGGAAAGCAACTTGACATTTCATAGCTTAGATATTTCCTCCATCGCTTTTGACTCTCGGGCCTCAATTATTTCCACCAGGAGAGCGTTTGCCAAGCGGATGAAATTGGAAGCCGGGTGGATGTTATAAAACCCAGGTAGCTCAGCCCCTGTGCGTGATGCTGCCTCGTGTGTTTTCTTCATTTGACTTCTCCTGACTCATTCCAAGGCTGAGCATGGCACGGGCTGCGCTCCGCAGGGAACGCGGCTCCCTCGGCATCTCCGCGCTCCTGCACACACGTGGTCAGGTGTTGGCTGCGCCCTGGTTCCTGAGCTGGAAAATTTCTTATGGTTTTTGCAGGGACAAATTATCCTTCCCGGTTGTGGAGGGAAAGGAGGGGAACCGTCCTGTCCTTCAACAGTTTTTTGATGGAAATTGTGCTCCCGTGCCAAAACGATCGCTGAAAACATTTTTTAAAGGATATTTATGGGGAAAATGTTGCAATTCTCTGGCTTTTTTGTGCCCTGTTTGGTTCTGCGTGGGGATGGAAAATGGTAAACTTTGAATTGACTGCAGCCACCCTGTTTTACAGCTCAGAAAAACACCTCGTGCTGTCCCACCTATGGGAAATGACTGCACCAACAGAACTGGAGCTGCAGGAGCTCAGCAATCTGAGTTTGGCTCTGGTGGTGGTGCTGCTCAGATATGATGGACTCTAAATTTACCCTCTGAAGGGATCTTTATTTCTACCAGTGCTGAGTCTGGGACTGAGGGTGAGGAATTGTCTGGAGAGAAGGAAAACAAGCTGGACCCTCTGCTAACTCTCAAAATTGGAGGTGACACAGGATTCACTTAGAGCAGCAGCTCTGTGCTGTCCCCCACCCCCTGACCATGCCAAACTGACCCTTAAATACAAAACGCAGCTCTAAACTCACTGCAGGGGATCTTTAAGAAGCCAGAGGCATGGAATGGCTGTGTGGTTCCCACCAGGAGTGGGGTGGGGATAGCTGAGGACAAAGCTCATCCCACCTGCCCGGGGATCTCCTGTTGCTGTGCATCCCACCCAAAATCACCTGGAATAACAAGATGCGGATGCCCCTGGAGCAACTGGGATTTGTTTGGATCTGGCAGAGCTGATTACAGGATTGATGGGCCCGGGGAGGAGCGAGCTCTGTGCTCTCCCCTGGGGGACTCCAGCCAAAGGCACAAGCAGTGATTTGTCTCTGCCAGCACTCGAAACTTGAGGACGTTTCTGTAGGAAGTGACAGTGGCAAAACATCCTCTGGAGCATGTAAACAGTTTTTCCTTATTCAGGATGGTCAAAATAAAAAGGGAGCTGTGTAAACATCTCCGGGCTGCCCCTGCTCCTCTCTCACTCCGAGCTGTGGAGCAGAAAGCTCTGCTCGGGAGCCAGAACATGCTGCAACTTCCTCCTGATCCACGATCCAGCACAAATACAAAACCAAATCATGTTTCCACGTAATCAATCCATGTTCTTAGAGAGGAAAAGAGCCCTTAGCAGCTGAGCAGGAGACCTTGGAGTATAATAGAGCTGTCCAAGTGCACAGGTGTGCCAAAGTGCTTCACCAACAGTGTGTGAGAAAGCATTCACATTGTTCCCAAACCATGGGAAAAACATATCCTGTTCCCATTTCTGCGCCGTGCCACTGCTGAGGCTCAGTGTATTCTGAGAGTTGTCTCCTTGCAGCCATCCCTGCCTGGAGATGAACTTTCCTTGATTTCCGAGCATTGTGCTGTGCCCAGCCAGGCACAGGTGTCCTTGTGCTGCTCCAACAGGGAACCACAGCTGTGCCAACCATGGCTGTGCCAACCATGGCCGTGCCAACCACAGCACTGGGCTCCTTCTTTTGGGCTGACTTGGATCAGGGAAAATACATCAAGAGGATTTTTTTGCTGCTCTTGAACTCTTCCCCATCCTTTCCCACATGGATGCTTTGATGTGTGGATTTTCCTGCACTGTTCCTGAGTTGCAGAGAGAAGGAAGATCTTCAGATTGGGAAAGAGGGAAATGAGAAGGACCAGGATAAACTCTGTCCATAGGAAACTTGGATGTTGTGGTCGCATTTAAATGAACAACATCACGAGGGAAAGGGAGAAGTGACTGTGGAGGAGAATGACAGACATTTATTGTTTAATCATCCTGAAGTGCTTTTATATTTTTGGCTAAAGTGAGAGTGCATCAGCAATTTCCACTTGAAATGTTTTGGAGGTACAAGTGGCTTTCCTTTTCATCAAGAAAAGACTCGTGCAACTATTTTGATTCAAGGCCCCTCATAAAAGAACAACAACCAGGAAGCAAAATCTGTTTTTACCCTCAGGATGTTAAAAATCACTTCATTTTGACATTTCAACCAGACTGTGGGATGGGCAACTCCTTCCTTCGTGCAAAGGACATGGGAATGGCAGCAAGGAAATTCTACCTCAGAGTCATCTGAAAATACCCAGGAGCTTTTCTGACAGCCCAAGATGTGCCTTTCTTGATAAGAATAATAAATTTAGAGCCAAAGTATTGAAGCAGCATTTGAGTTTGAACACATGAACTGCCTAAGCTGTATTTAAAGAAGTTTTTAGCTTCAGTTCAATTCACTGAGAGCTTCCAGCTCCTGAATTTCCCATAAGGAAAGCGAGCATACACCGCACAGGCAAAAAACCCTGGAGTTTTCACAGCCTGCTTCCAGAATTGCTAAAGTGGCATCACAGGAGCAGCCAGCAGAGCTGATGGGAGCTGTGCTAGCTCTGAGCTCAGGGCTCTTTGCTTGGCATTATCCACATCCCAGTGAAGTTTCCTCTCAGTGGAGGGCAGGGGCAGAGGCCTGGTGATGTCCCCAGCACTGTGGGGACAGATCCAGCACAGGGGGTGAGCAGGAGTGGCCTGGCAGGAGGTTTGATGGACTGCTGGGAGATGTGAGAGCAGATTTATCGTAACCTGAGCCCCAGGTGGGGCCAGCAGAGAGTGGCTCTCCCTTCCTGCCTGAGGAAAAGCTTCTCCCAGCACTCAGCAGCCAGCCCTGCCCTGACTCGGGTTTCACCACTCAGACATTGAAGGCACAAGGAGGTGCAGCCCAGTCAGAGTTCATTGGAAGTTAAGGACACTCAAGTCATTAATTAATTCCCACCAATGCTAGAACTTGATTAATTTTACAGAGATTGCAAAAATATTGTTGCAAATTAAACCTGGGTATGAATTAGAGCCCTTTTTGTGGAGCTGCTGGTGACATTACAGCTGATCCAAGGGACATTTCTATATCACAGGAATATTTTCCAGGCACTGTGCTTTCCACTCCAAACAAGCAACAGAAACATTCAATAGAAGTTCTGTAATTTAAAATTCAATAGAAAAATTCTTTTTCTGTTGATCATTCACTTCCAGTGATCCAACAGGGCATGTGTGATGATCCAGCAACCCTTGTTTTCAAACAGAAATCACTCATTTGGGCTGCCAGTGTGCAGACAGCCATCACAAAATCCTGAGGAAGAGCTGCCCCTGGACAGTGGGATGATCATGGTCATCACCATCGCCACTGAACCCCAGAATGGTTTGGGTTGGAAAGGACCTTAAAGCTCATTTCATTCCTTCCAGGGACACCTTCCACTATCCCAGGCTGCTCCAAGTCCTGTTCAGCCTGGCTTTGGACACTTCCAGGAATATTTCACTTTTCAGGACAGTTCTTCAGATGGAGAATTTGACCCTTGAATAAACCCAGGCTTAGGAAAGGTTTTCTCTGCAAGGACAATTGATACAAACACTGGGGACAACTGAGAGCAGAGGGCTCAGAGACCCCTCAGAGCAGAGCTCAAACCCCATGGCTTCACAGCCCCAAAGAATCCACCACCAGCCACCCTGCAGGTAACTCCCTGCCTTGGAAGGCTCCAGGATCTCCAATCCTCTGCCTGGAGAGCTGACACTGCTCAGCTCCCCCTCCCAGCAGAGTGGCAGGGAAGGGGACAGGACCAAAACCCACCCCCAGCACCATCAGGGCAAACAGGGAAGTGCTTTGTCCCCATGACCCTGTTTTCAACCACAGGCCATTGCACAGCAAGCCTTTTAAAAATAAAACTTCTTTTAAAACACCCTTTTTTTCTTTTACATTATGAGAGGCTAAGTGGAAGCAGCAAATATTTTTTTTTTTGCCGTATTTTGCTTTAAACCAATGAAACTTAATGTTTATAGCAGTCTAGGAGCTGGAAACCCAACTTGAGAAACACTTAATGTTTAGATCTACTTTGTGGTTGGAAAAAACAACTTTTTAAGCGCTCCAGCAAGTGGAAACAGCCACCCCTTGTAAACAAATCTTTAGCATTAAGATATTTCTTAGCAGCGGAAAACCTTAAGTGCAGGGAGACGTTTTTTGTGAGGCATTTCAAAGTGATCAGAGGCCGCTGGCAGAGCCACGCTCTGTCAGCAGGGACGTCAACGATCGATGCAGATGAAAGAGTTTCCATCCAGGATGCTTGCTGGATGTTTGTTTCCCAGTCCTTTACTGTATTACACACACCACTCACATCCACCTCGCGCTCCACTTCCAGCCCGCGTTGCTCCAGTTTCGTGTTTTGGGGTCAGGGAAGTTAAACCAACACAAACAGCGAGGAGCCGGGCAGCAGGATGAGAAACATTGGTTGTTTTCTGCAAGTACAGTAAAATTTCCCAGCCATGAGATAAAGGCTGCCAGACATTCTAGCAGTGACCTTGGAAAAATAATACAACAACCTGCTCAGGCCATGTTTTGCCTCCAAAACCTCGTTTCAACCCTAGTCATGTGCTCTGGAGCCGCTGCCCTGCCCGTGGTTGAAGTGTCCCAGCTCAGCTGTGTATGGGAAGTTTTTTTCCCCAAAGAAACAGTGGAAGTCCCATCACCTGACAATTAAATGCATCTGATGGCTGCTGGCAGGAAGGATGAACTCAGAGGTCTTTTCCATCCTTTGGGCTTTAAATCTGCTGCTTGGATTGGGCAGGGCCACTTCCTGGGGGAATGCTCTGGGATGGGACAGCACCCCAGGCTGCCCTCCCACAATGACATGGGTCCCTTTCTCCCAAAAATGGCCAAAAATTGGGAAAACACCCTGTTAGGTGGGAATTTTGCACAGCCACCAGTCACAGAATCAGCCAAAAACTGGGAAAAGGTCTTGATGAGGTGGGAATCTTTGCAGAGCCACCACTCAAAAAATCAGCCAAAAACTGGGAAGAGACTGGTGTCTCCTTCTCCCAAAAGCTGCCAAAAACTGGGAAAAGCCCCTGTTGAGATGGGAATTTGGCAGAGCCACCACTCCCAAGCATGGGACGAGGTCGGATTTAGGAAGTGCAGTCCCAGCACCAAAGGGATGCTGTGGCAGCAAGGTGTCCATGTGTCCCTCACCCCAAACGAGGTGTCTATGTGTCCCTCACCCCAAATGAGGTGTCCATGTGTCCCTCACCAAACAAGGTGTCCATTTGTCCCTCACCCCAACAAGGTGTCCGTGTGTCCCTCACCCCAACGAGGTGTCTGTGTGTCCCTCAGCAAAGGAGGTGTCCATTTGTCTCTCACCCAAACGAGGTGTCCGTGTGTCTCTCACTCCAAGGAGGTGTCTGTGGATAGAAACATTCAATAGAAATGTCCCTCACCCAAGGAGGTGTCCATGTGTCCCTCACCCAAACAAGGTGTCTGTGTGTCCCTCACCCAAATGAGGTCCCTGTATGCCCCTCACCCAAATGAGGTGTCTCTGTGTCCCTCACCCAAAGAGGTGCCCATATGTCCTTCATCCCAACAAGGTGTCCATGTGTCCCTCACCGAACGCGGTGTCCATGTGTCCCTCACCCAAGGAGGTGTTCATGTGTCCCTCACCAAACGCGGTGTCCGTGTGTCCCTCACCAAACGCGGTGTCCATGTGTCCCTCACCCAAGGAGGTGTCCATGTGTTCTCACCAAACGCGGTGTCCATGTGTCCCTCACCCAAGGAGGTGTCCATGTGTCCCTCACCAAACGCGGTGTCCGTGTGTCCCTCACCAAACGCGGTGTCCGTGTGTCCCTCACCCAAGGAGGTGCCCGGTGCCCGGCGCTGCTGCCGAGGCTGGCAGAGCAGCGGTGTCCAGCTCTGCTCGTGCTGCCTCATTTCCTTGGGAACAATTGGAGCTTTGATCCCGTTCTGTGAGCCAGGACCCGCCGCTGTTCTCACTGGGCGCCCTCGGCCGGGCTAAAAAAAACCCCCTGAGGCACCAACAATGAGGAGGAGAAGCCGCTGCCGCTGACTCAGCCCCTGCCCCAGGTTAGGTAATTTCCTTGCATAAATCTCTTTCCAAGGAGGGCTTTAAACAGACCTTAACCAGGACCAGACTTCTCTCCCCTGAATTTGATCCTGAGGAAATACCTGATAATAAACAAATACCTTGCTGGGATCCTCAGCCTTGCCAGGAATGACAGTTGATTTAAAAATCACTTTGTTTCTTTTTTTTTCTCATTTTTTTCCTTTCTGTTTTCTCACTTTATCCTGATAAAAAAAATAACTCCAAGGAAATTGTAACCATCCAGGGCTAGGAAGGTGTTGCAGAACAAACAAGCCCCAGCAAGGGCAGCATCCATGGTGGGATCTCATTTCAGGGCTGCGTGTCCTCACTTTCCAAACACATCTACTGCTGCCTCATTTTGGATTTCCATTTGGATTTGGACCAGCATTTGGACATTTCCAGTGTCGTTTTAAAGACAACAAAGCCCATCAAGCTGCAGTGATGTGTCCTGTGGGAAGATTGGGTACCTGGGGCTACACCTTGGCTGCCCTTGGGTCTGATTTTCTAAGAAAATACATCTGAAAATTAAACTCAAGGTGTGCAAAGGGCTTTTATCAGGTGGGCAGAGTCCTCTGTGTGTGATTCCAGTTGGTCTCCCTGAATTCCCATGGAAAAAGGGAAATTTCCTGCCCCAAACCTCTGCCCCAGCTCACTCCCACACAGGGATCAGGGATCAGTTGAGTTATTGACCCCATTGTTTGTGTTGCTGCTACAGTTTGTAAATCCTCAGAATATGAGACTAAATAGACTTGACATTATCACCATAATGACCCAATAATTTATGGAAAATCTGTTTATAGTTGGTGACCAGCAGGGAACAGCTGAAAAGAGGGAAACACGAGGTGCAGGGAATGTGCCCCTCGTTCCTGTCCTGCTCCATCTGCTTCCAGCTCCATCCCTGAGCAGGTGAGGAGGGGAATTGCCACAGGTGAGGTCAGTTATCCATAGACATGTGGATGTATGGGGTTTTACATCCCTGAGGACTTTTCCTGGCTAGAAAAAGCTTCAGGCAAGCTCTTATATAATGGTTGTGTCTCTGCCATGAGGTATAAAGACATCAGTGCCTTCTGGTGGCTGCAGTTTTGGGGTCTTTTATATTCCTTTTTTTTTCTGGTGATAAGAAGTAAACTTTAATTGTTTTTTGTCCATAGTTTAGGGATTTTTTTTAGGAGAGAGAGACCATATTCTGGACCTCATGAGGTTCATGACCCTGTTGGAAAAGCAGACTCTTGCAAAAGAGCCTCCACTGGGGAAATGGTTCAGGAACTTGTCTGGGATACCTGAAATGTGTCATGTGCAGTCGTGTCCATCAGCAAGGCACAACTTACATCACCTGCCAGGAACTCAGCCTTCATCTGCAGATCAGAAAATTGCCCGAATCTGTGATTTAATTGAGTCAAGTTTTCAGTTCTGACTTCCTGTGCTTAACCCTTGGATCACTCCTGGCGTTTCATGTCACAGCCATGTCCATGTCTGGGAGATAAAGTTTCCTCCAACAAATGGTTTATTATTCTCTATAAGGGATTAACAGAGGTGTTTAAACCCCTGTGGTTGTATCTGCTTTGAGGATTAAGGGGATTTTGGAGCAGTGATATCACTGGGTTTCAATGCAATTTATGTGGTGGTAGAAAGACATGAAGCTGGAAGGTGATGTCAGAGTGGTGTTGGGATGGGTGGGGGTGTGGGGTCTGTCTGAATCCTGTCCAGAAGTGATCCCACTATCAGGGAGGAGGAATTGGGCTCTCTTTGATTTAAATCAAGCTCCCTTTATAAATATCCACACCAGAGCCTTGACATTCAATGGAGTTTTCCAGTTGTTCGCACTGGATGGGAGAGGTAAAACCTCCCTGGCACAAACTCTGTTCAGTTTCTATCAAAGATCCAGCCTTTATCCTTTCATTTGCCTCTGTCAAAAAAGATAAACCCCACATTTCTCAGACCAATTTAATTCCCACCAGTATTTATGTATCTAAGAGGTTTCCCTGACAGTACATAAAATTAAAAGAAGAATCATTTAGGAAAAAACATATCAGTAATGTAATCCCTCATTTGGGCCTGTGCCTCAATTACATCTATTTCATTCTGACTTTCTGCCCAGGTTCCAGTGGAAAATTCTTTTTTTTTTTTTTTCCATTAAAAAAAACCACTTCTTTCTCTGAAGGCAACCAAACCAGCAGAGCTTTTTTTTCTCTTTCCCTGTTTTATCAAACCGTGAGCACTGTGGTTTTTACTTCATTCCCTTTCTCTCCTAATCTGGTTTTATACCCTCTGGTGGGGACAAAGATGCTCTTGGTGTTGTTTTAAGTTGATCACAACCAATACCAAATTTTTTACCCTTTCTTTGCTCACCAAAGCTCTGGGCTCGAACATGTTGGTTTAGGAGTTGTTTGCAGGTATGGCCAGGTCTTTCCATCTCCTAAATTAATGTTGGGTTCAAAATGAAGTTTGTGCTTTTGAGTTTTGCCTCTTAGATGTGACAGCACAACTCCCAACAATGACTTTGCTCCCTGAGCAAGGAAACACCCAGGTTTAAAAGAACAACCACTTGCATTTCTTCTTTAATGCTTCCAAAACAAAACAAAACAAAAAAAAAAAGCCGTGTTTAGATTGATTACTGTGGATGTCTCCCATAATCATTAAAAGCAGTTTGAAAGCCAAGAAAGCTCTAAGTAATTGCTGCAGGGCTGCCAGGTCCTGTCTGTGCTGAGGGAGAGGAGAGCTCGGGGTGCCTGCACTGGGTGATCTGAGCAGAGCTCGGGGGTGCTGCGAGGAAAAGCTCCACCACACCCTTTCATCCCCTCCAAAACAAACATGAAAGCAAGGAGAAGTGGAGATCTCTGCTATTGCTTTTCATTTGTGCCTTTTTGAAGATGTGATATACGAAGATTTCCTGTAATTACACGCAATAGCTGGAGGGGAAACAGCAGGGGAAGACAGCGAATGAAAGTCAGAAAAATTAATTCATTTAAATCTGTCACTAAGGCCTGCACGAGCCAACCTGTAAATAACTCCACAGCTGAAGGAACTTTGTTTGCATAACTCAGCTCAAACCCCACAAAGCTGAGGGACCCAGCACTTTTCCCTTCACTCCTTGCACATTAATTGTTGTTTGAGCCACCAATATTCTGCAAAGCTGCCTCTGCACAGGGCTGAGGGGATGGAACAGCTCCCTGTGCCAGCCTAAAATTAACACCAGAGAGATTGGGCTCTCAGGTGCCTCATCACCCTGCTCCTCTCACATTGGGGTTGCTAAACCACACCCAAAAAACACAGGAGCCACAGGGATGGGGATCCCTTCCAGCCCACGATATTCCACGGGTTTGTGATGGAGCATCCATCAGAGCAGAGCAGAGAGGTGACTTTTGGGTCAAAGAAAACACAACCCAGAGAACAGGAGGCATGGGAGGACAGAAGGGGAAATGTCTCTGATTTTTCATAACCACTTTGAAGTGCTCCAGCATCGATTGCTGTTTCACAGCAGGATTTCAAAAAATCATCACAAGTTTGGGTGATGATTCCCAACTTCCCAATCATGACAAGTTTGGGAAGTTTAGGTGCAGGAGGAACAGCCAGAGCCAATGTCTCTGGTACTTATCCCGTGGAAAATGCTGCTCATGCCTCACATCCTGGGAGCCTGAGCTGAGCCCAGCTTGTCTGGAGGTATTTCTGCAAGCCTGACCTATTAATTTTTGTTTATTGTTATTTCACCACAAATCCTTCCCTCTCTCCTGTGACAAGGAGGCATTTGGGCAGCCAGGGAATGGAGAAATTCCAGGGCATTGTTTTCAGGTGGGCCAGGCAGAGACTCTTTGCTGTCAGCTTTTACTTTAGTAGGCATCACCAGGAAAAATAACCTAGAAATTATAATTCTACTAAGAAATTATAATAATTCAATATAATTCAACTAAGAAATTATAATAATTCAATATAATTCAACTAAGAAATTATAACTCAACTGAAGCCCAGCCCAACACCAGCAAAATATCAAATATCCATATCCTCCAGTAGATTTAGAAAAAGAAGTTTTAGTGTTTCCTTTAGTGAACATTTTTAAAATCTCTGAATCTCTTGGATTTTTAATCCCAGAATAACACCTGAAGTACAAGGACACTTCTCTTTTTTAATCTCATCAACAGTTTCAAGCGCAGATTCAATTTGGGGAAATTTGAGAGGCTGCCTCAGGCTCAGATAAGTGATGGGGAGTTGGCAACTTTGTCCTGCTAAATTCATCCTCCAAACTCAACCCAGCCACGGAGACCCCATAAATTTTGATGGGGCTGATGAGAACCAGGGGATGTTTCATAGCAGGAGGAATTCTGACTCCAACATTTCACCTCCAGGTCACAAAGAGCAGTGTCATAAGAATAGCCCTAAAATTTTCCATCATTTAAGGATCAGGTCAGCTCTGCTCAAATAGGAAGAAACTTTTTAGGGGTTTTTTTTTGTGTCCTAAATAAGTTTGACCAAATATATGTTGGCAACAGCAATGCTGCACTCACTGCAAGATGATTTCTGCTGATAAAACTCTAAAATCTTCCCCACATAAAATCTTCTGCAAGTTTGACTTCTAATGGAAAAAAAAAAGCCAGCATGTTCTTAAATTTATTAAGAGATTCCTGAGTTTCTGACTGGCTTTTTGCAGGGTTAAAGGTTGATCAATATTTTAGACAACCTAAAGCCCATTTCAGCTTGAGTGTGTTTGGAATGACGAGTTCCAGAGTTAATGTGGGGCGAGGGTGAAGCTGGAAAGCTGCAAGTGAAGTTCAGCTTGTTATTAGAGGGCTGAAAATATATGGAGGGAAAATCTATCATCTTCATTTTCCACATGATTTCAAAGAAAAAAAGAAAAAGGAACCACTTAGAGTTAAAGCTCTGAAAAAAAGATCACCTCTAATTCCAAAAGTTATGGGCCTATAAATCAGTCAAATAACACAGAGCTGGCCACCAGAAAAATATATCTTTGAGCAGCAATAACTGAGAAGGGAGATTCTCTTATTCAAGGGTGGTTCATAATTCACTGTAATTGGTGGGAAAGTGAGAGCTGAGACAACTTCATTCATTCACAATTGCTGATGTTATTATTTCAGAATAAAAATTGTGGCTTTGATGGAAACCATCTGGTGTCAACAGGAACCATCACTGGCCAAGCACCAGCTTGGGGCAGGGGGATGGTGTTTGGAAATGAAAGTTTGGGGGGTTCCAGCTCAGGAATAAACCCCATTTTTAATAAGAATAGTGGTGTGAAGAGTCTCTTCAGGTGACTTTGCCTGATTTTTGTGTTTTTACGGAGCTTTGAGGCCTTGGTCATGATAAATTTGTGTGGTGTGAGTGACCAGGAGACAGGGTTGTGAGGAGGAGCTCCTGCAAGGTACAAACCCCATTTTTAATAAGAATAGTGGTGTGAAGAGTCTCTTCAGGTGGCTTTGCCTGATTTTTGTGTTTTTACAGAGTTTTGATGTCTTGGTCATGATAAATTTGTGTGGTGTGGGTGACCAGGAGACAGGGCTGTGAGGAGGAGCTCCTGAAACTCCAGGAGGAAATAAAATCTTCCCAGTTGTAGTATCTAGAGCTGGATGATGAGGTTTAGAAGGGGATTATCAGTGGGGATGGCAGGAGGGTGGCACATTATTAACCACCCCAGGGTCTGCTCAGCCTGCAGGATCCAGAGAAGAAAAAAGCCAGAGCTCCTTTCTCTGTGCTCTAAATGTCTCTGGAGAGCAGTGTGGGACATTTTCTGGGGTCGCAAGTTTTAAAAAGCCCTTTTTTAGGGGGTCCTGGGCTGCAGCATTCACCTGATTCTCCTCAGAAGTTCAGATCAAACCTCTCCCAAACCAAACCTTTCCCCGAGCATCCACCGGGCCCTGGAGGGGAGGGGGCTGCTCATTGACACTTTGGGTTTTAATCTGCAGCCAAAGCAGGAACAAAAGGGAACAAAACATTAAAAAAGATAAATTGAAATGTGATCCTTTCACGTGGGTTTTGTGAGAGCAGCTGGAGCCTGCGGGAGCCCATCCCAGGGGGATCCCAGTTGTGACTGGGAGCGCTGAGTGTCCTGGCGTGGGCGTGGGGTGTTTGTGTGAGCTCAGACCCTGCTCCCCTTGGGGGTCTGTCTGTCTGTCTGTCAGCACTACCACCTCATGTACGTCCCTACATCAAAGCCCTGCTGCCTTCCTACTCAGGGGAAGCAGATTTCTCACAGCATGCTCTTTATTTTAGCATGTTTTTCGTGTTTGAATGATTCCTTTTCTACTTTGGAGAAAGCCTGAGGGGGCTGGTTTGTCTTATCAGGAAATGAGAATGAATTGACTCGGGTGCTGTCTCATCTCTGGTTCATTTTCACTCCACAGTGCCCCAGAGCAAGGGCTGAGGCTGCTGATGCAGCTGGGACAAAGCTGCTGCTCTGAAAGGTTCTGCTGAGCTCTGTGGGGTTAGAGGGACTTGTAAGGGGGTTCTTGTTGCTAGAAATTGAATCATTTTAGACAAAAAGTGTCCCAAATTTAAACATCCCAAATCAGACTGGGCTTTTACAAAGCTTTCTCACACTCTCCTCCCCTGGTTTTTGGAGAGATGAGGCTGAGCTGTTTGAGTGGCTGAAATTTTCAGTGGTGTCTCACAAACTGCCTGGAGATCCCCATGCCTTTGGGACTCTTCCCTGCTTGTGGATTCTCATGGATTCACAATTTCTGATTCATCAGACATTAGCATCCATTAGTGCCAAAAGTGATCCCCAAAATCGTGGAATCATGGACTGGTTTGTGTTGGAAGGGATCTTAAAGCTCACCTCATTCCACCCTTGGCCATGGGTAGGGACATCTTCCACCATCCCAGGCTGCTCCAGGCCCTGGCCTTGGACACTTGCAGGGAGCAGGGACCCCTCAACATGGTCACCCTACAGATTTTAGACTGAAAACTGATATTACAGCAATTCCAGGCCTTACTAAGCAGCAGGAGGAAACCTACAAATTCCAGCTTTATCCGGTTTTATTTTCCTTTGGGCTCAGGTGTGCAGGCTCTCCGTGTTCCTGAGCATCACTGCCTGTCCCCATTGATGTCACAGAGAGTGACAACAGCCAACCCTGCACTGCCAGGGCTCTCCAACGTGGGTAAACTCAGCACCAGCTTAGTCACAGCCACTAGAGCAGCCTTTCAGATGGATTTGTGTTCAGGAGTGAATCACAGCACGGATAATATCCGAAGCAATTTCGGCTGGAAGGGCAGCAATGAGTGGCTGTGGGCAGGGACAGACAGACACATTTCCTCTGCTCTTTAGCTCTGGCTCAGTGTTTGCTGGGTTATTTGCACAAATAGCTGCAAATATTATATTTTTGTTTATTCCAAAGGGAAAGGCCAAAGCCATCCTTGGGGACAGGACTGGAGCCTCAATGTGAGGGGAAGTGTGGCTTCATCCAGCTCTCCACGTGCCTAAAAACATTCCATTCACAGGGAGCACTGAGAATGCTGCAATTCTTCACTTGCACATTTGTTCTTTTCTTATAAGGACTCAGAAAAATGGCTCCTCAACCATTTACCCCTCTTCATGCAGGGATAAAGCTGTAGGGGGGGTTTGGTGCACACCCACAGACCCCTGACCTGGCTTCAGTTAGTAAATCTGCAGGAGCATCAACTTCTAGAGTTAAAAATGCAGGAAATGTGAAAGTTGCCAAATCTGTCTGTTTAATTCAGTGTTTTGGGGTTTTCTTCCCAAGCACTATCGTGATAAGGACCTTAAAGAACAGCCTGAAATCTTCCAGCTTTAGATAGAGGCTCTGCCATAAGAATTTAGAGAAAGATGAGAAAAGAAAAAGAGGGAAAAAGTGAGAATGAGCCAGGGATGAGGGAGTTAAGGGACCTGCAGCTTGAGCTGCTCTCGAGGGAGACAGGAAAGCTGCAGAGATTTTTGGCAATGAGCACTGATCCCAAAAATTAGCTCATAGTACATAATTATCCTCCAAGCCGCTCCTGGTGCCAACATCTTAATATCTGTGATTGTTGTGTTTTGAAGTCATGTCGGAAACGCGGAGTTCCAATCAATTGCATTCCCATGCCCAGGAGCTCCATGTCACTGCCCGTTCCACAATAAAACCTACCTGGCATTGTGTAGGGAATGAGTAACAATTCCTGTGCTGAAAGGGAAGAGGGAGAAACACCAAGAACTCTCTCAGGCGCTGAAGTCACCGGGAGCTGGCGGGGCTGGCACAGCTCAGAGCCCATGAGTCAGTGCCTGGGCTCCTGTGCCAGCCTCGTCCTGCCACTGCCACCCCACGGCCTCCCACGGCCACTCTGGGAGCTGCCCAGCCCCTAGACTGCTCCAGAAATGTCCATGGGGCTTGTGTGGAGCTGCTCAATTCCTAAATTCATCAAAAAGTGTCCACAGGGTTTGTGTGGAGCTGCCCCAACTCCTAATTTCCTCAAAAATCTGTCCATAGGGTTTGTTGGAGTTGTTCAATTCCTAAATTCCTCAAAAGGTGTCCACAGGATTTGTGTGGAGCTGCTCAATTCCTAAATTACTCAAAAAATGTGTCCATAGGGTTTGTGTGGAGCTGCCCCACTCCTAAACTGCTCCAAAAATGTCCACTGGGTTTGTGTGGAGCTGCTCAATTTCTAAATTCCTCAAAAATCTGTCCACAGGGTTTGTATGGAACTGCCCTACTCCTAAACTGCTCCACAAAGTGTCCACAGGGTTTGTATGGAGCTTCTCACTTCCTAAATTCCTCAAAAATCTGTCCATAGGTTCGTATGGAGCTACTCAATTCCTAAAGTGCTCCAAAAATTGCCCATGGGGTTTGTGTGGAGCTGTGCCACTCTTATAGTGCTCCAAAAAGGGTCTGTGGGGTTTGTTGATTGCAGCTTCCCATCAGGAGTGCACCCAGCTCTCCAAGTCCTTTTTCCAGGGCTAACTGGATGTCATTTGTTCCTGAAATGTTCATAGCACAGATCCCCTCCAAATCCCAGGATTCCAACCAGCAGAGGGCACGGGCAGCCACTGCCATGCACTGCAATGCCCAAGGCCAAAAATAGGGATTTTGGGAAAAATAAAAAGTGCATGAGGGGTTCATCCCTCTGTGATGGCACTCAGAGCAAACACTGGCTCATCCCAGCTGTCCTCCATGCAACAACCACAAATGAACAGAACAAGTTTGTTGGCAAAAAAGAAGAATTTTTCCATGGCACTGAGCTGGAGGTTAAAGACATTTTGCCTGCAGAGAGGTGCTGGTGATGCCAGGAGATCCCTGAGGGCCCTGGTGGGGCTGGGGCTCTGCTGAGGCCCCTCCACTTCCAGGCAGCATCATGGGGGCAGCTGAGCTTGTGGTCATTAAGGGCAGGACATGCCTTGGGATTGAGGATTTCTTATTTTTTGTGGAGTTCCTGTTTACAGGTTCACTGGATTTCCCCAGTGTTTGAACTCCTTCCTCGTGCCTTCCCTCCGCTGCTGCTGTTGGCACTGAGGGAGAATTCAAAAGCTTCCTCTGAGCAAATCTCTTTATTTAAAGGAGCTGCTGCTGTGCCCTGCAGGCACAAACTCGCCAATAAATGTCATTTTGCTGAAGGGAGAATGCAGGAAAGGACCTTTCCTGGCACCACCACCAAAAGCTGGGGTCTTCTCCTGCTGCAGCAGGGCAAAGCTGCTGGGCAGAGCAAGAATTTGGAGATTTGATCTCTTTTCCACAAGAGAAGGAGGCTGAGCATGAGTGAGAATCTGGCTCCAGCTCCTGATACTGCGCACTCGACCTCAGACCTCCCAAAAATTCCCCAAAACTCCCCAGCCCCAAACTCTTGTGAGCAGTGGAGGGAGGGAGGAGGTGGCAGCTCTGTTGAATTTTTTTTTTTCCTTTTCCTGTATTTAATTAGAGCCAAATCTCCAAACAGGACATTTTTTGGATCAGACCTGAAGTGTTTATTTCGCTGACCAAAACCTGGACCGGCTGTCTGTGGTATGTGTGGCATCTCACATATTTACTCCCGGAGTAAATCTGTTGATATTCCAACAGATACCGCCACAAAAGGGGGAAGTGATGATGCTCTGAGAGCTAATTAATCAATCCCTGTGCTCTGTTAGCATCCCTAAAGGAATTCTGAGACAGCCCCAAAGCTCTGATCTGCCACAAGAATCTTCCACAATCTTCCTCAACCCTCCCCAGCCCCAAAGTCTTGTGAGCAGTGGAGGGAGGGAGGAGGTGGCAGCTCTGTTTTGTTATTTTTTGTTTTTCCTGCATTTAGTCAGAGCACAGCCAAATCTCCAAATAGGACATTTTTTAAATTATATTTACATGGCCCCATCAACAAATTACTCATGGTGGTTTGGGTGTTCAGGGAGATCCTGCAGCTCCTGAACCTGCCCCAGGCACTGGTCTGAGCAGAGCAGGGAGGGTTTCTGGGATGGAAAAGGGTTTCTGGAGTGAAAAAGGGTTTCTGGGGTGGGAAGGGTTTATTCTGTGCTTGTTGCACTTGTCACTTGGGATTGAAGCAGTTTGAAGGTGGCTGGATGAGCTCAGGAGGTTGGAGAGGTTCAGCAGTGAGGGGGATAAAAGCAGTTTGAGTAAATGGTGATGCCTCAGGATTTTAGCTGTGTTATTTTTCATCTATTTGTAACCCTGCAATTCTTCAGTGTATAACTCTAAACTCCATGTACAGTGGGAGCTGCTGCTTTCCCATTTGGGGCAGACACAACAATTCCTCTCCAGGTCTGGCTATCAAGGACACCTCACTGGCTCAGGCCCTGAGATGGAAACAAAAGGGAGTTGGGGGCAGCAAACTTGGGGTGAATGACTTCATTACCTGGAGCTGTAATTGGAAGATAAATATCGCCCAATATGCAAATGAACCAAACTTATAAAAGTGTCAAAACCTGTGACCCATGGTCGATTTTGAGTGGGCTTTGTCTGACCCAAATGTACCTAAAGGCCCTTCAATAAATAAAACTGCTTTTTATTCCCTTAATTTTGTCTGGTCTCTGTTTTCAGGTAGTCCCAAAAAGGCACCAATGGAGCCTTGAAAAAAATCCTTTATGCCAAATCTTTTATAAAACTCTTCTGTGGGAGGGTGGCAGCCGGGCTGACTGGGTGCTGTGCAGGCCAGGAAGGCAAGGCAGGGCCCTTTGGGGTGAGCTTTGCTGGCTCTGCCCTGTCCTCAGGGTCAGAGCATTGTCCCATCCCGTGCAGAAAGCCACCAGCCTCCTCTGCTTGTCCCAGGTCCCCATTTTGGGGTGGGTTTGGGATGAAGCCCAGCTCTGCCCCAGCATTCAGGGCCTGGCTGATCCCTGAGCTGCTCTGAGGCCACGCTGTGCCCTGCCTGCTCAGGGGGACAAGCAGCCTGTCCTCACAACCCCTGGTGGCCCTTCCAGTGTCACAAGGTGGGACATGTCCTCACTATCACATCCAAAAATATCCTACAGACGTCCAGAGCCTCGGAGCAATGAGGTGACTTCAGAGGAGCCACCACAAAGCCAGGGCTCTAAATCCTTCCCTCTCAAAAGCTCTGTCCTTCACAAATGAACACGCTTTTGTTTGCTCCATGCATTTCCAAGAACTGTTTCTGTTCAATGAATGGTTGAGTGGTGCTTCAGCTTATTTTTACTGAGTGGCTCCAAGCCCTGGAGTGGCTCAAGCCTGTTGTGTGTTTGTCCTTCCTCGATGCAGTCAGGGCAGCAGATGCTTTGCAAAATGCTTTAAAGACTTTTATCCTCTGCCACTGAGGAGTTTGAAAGCTGCAGAGGCCAGGCAGGGCTCCCAGAACATCCTGTGCCATTTTGTCCCCTTTATCTTTTCCTGGGGTTCATCTTTACACCCACTGCTTCCCCCAGTTCAAGTTGTTTGAGCTTAGGCTGGGAAGTGCAAAACCAGGGCAATGGGAGGGCAGAGCTCAGGGCCAGCTTTTCTATTTTTCATTTATTTGTAACCCTGCAGTTCTTCAGTGTGTAACTCTAAACTCCATGTACAGTGGGAGCTGCTGCTTCCCCATTTGGG
>JAWWEX010000066.1:2100821-2121121 GCA_035583215.1 Arremon brunneinucha
CAAAGGCCAGTGAGTGAATGAATGAATGAATGAATGAATGAATGAATGAATGAATGAATGAATGAATGAATGAATGACTTTTTATTTGCTCTGTGTGCCCCTGGGGTTGCTTAGATAACAGCCTCATTTTCAGTTATATTCCTCATCCACACAATAAAACTTTAAACCAGGCCTGGTGGAACTGCTCCTTCCAGGACAGGGATGTCTGAGGTTTGCTCTTTTTTAATCCCCTGAAGAGAAACCAAGTTATTTGGTTTATTATTTATTTTGGTTTATTATTTATTTTAGTTATTTGGTTTTGGATATCTGTCCATCCTGGCCCAGGTCAAGATGGTTCTCTGGAGATGGAGCCCCTGGTGAGACGTTTGCAGCTCACAGTCAGCAGGGCAGCACCCAAAAGCTGAATTTGCAGGCATTAAAAGGCCATGGGGAATCTCCAGAACAGGGGCAAAAAAGCAAAGAAATGGGAAAAAAAGTGGAAAGAAAGGGCACTAAACTGGAGCAAAGCCTGGCTTTGGTCTGAGGAGCTTTGTGCCAGGAGCTCCCACCCAGCACCACCATGCAGATGGGAGCAGTGCAGAATTTTTTTCCTGCTAAGGGCCATGTGAAAAGCTTGATTTTGACTCTGCCAAAGACAGGATGGGAATCCTCTTATGAGGATTAAACTTTCAGGGAAAATAAGATAGTTCTCTTCTTAGAAAAGCTGTGCACTTGGCTTGTAATGCAGGTAATTAGTTATAAAACACCAGGCAGCCAATTCCACTGCCGGGGTGAGAAGCAGACAGAGGCAAATTTGGTGAATTTGCTGTGATTTGAGTTCAATCTCTCATACCTAACTCCTGATTAAGTTCGATTTTGCTGATAGGATTATCAGTTTAGCCCTTTATTCTGCCCCTGTACAATCTTTCCCAAACTGCTCAGCTCCTGATCCTGTGCATCACTTGCTGGTCAGCACAGAACATACTTTTGGCCAGAGGCCAGTGCCTTTTCCCAATGCCATGGGGGAAATTTGGATTTCACCTCGATTACAGAATCCCTGATTTGTTGCATAACGGAGATTTGATCCTCTTCTGGAGTCAGCTGAGCAATTTCCAAGGGATAACAGATGGATCCCCCACTTCTGTGATTCTGCCTCCAGGACAGAGTGGAATTTTTTGGGGTATAAAACCCAAACACCAGCTCCATCCTTTGGATTTTACTGCACAATCCTTCCTGTGCATTGGTGGAAGTTCTCTGTGAGGGGTTTGGAGCCTGCGGTGCTTTTTTGGGGATGGTAAAACCATGGTGAAAGGAGGACTTGGACATGGAGAGAGCAGTGAGGAGGTGACACAGCTGCTCCAAGTGCCCTGAAAACCAAGGGACAAAGCCCAGCAGAGAATGGTGGCTCCTTTGAACGTTGCCCCACCTTGCTCCTGAAGACAGACACCACCTCCAGAGGTGGCAGATGGCCCTGCCAAGGTGACAAGGGCCCTGCCAAGGTGACAAGGGCCCTGCCAAGGGTGACAAGGACATGTCTTCTGTGGGAGGAGGAGGAGGAAGTTATGCCCACTCTGAGCCTGGAACTGCTGAAACCACCTCATGAAAACGGCATTGTGAGCTAATTTATGTTAATGAGTTTATCAGCAATGCTTCCACCTCTCCTCCAGAGGCAAGAAGAGCAGGGACAGGAGCAGGGTGGGATTTGGGAGGGATCTGGATGTGCCCTCCCTTCACAGCCCCCCTATCCCTCTGCACTCTGTGGATGAAGCCCTTGGGAGCAGAAATCTGATTTTTCACAGATCAAGTCTGGAAAATGAGGAAGCTAGGGGGTTTTATTCCAAGGAATGGTGTCTGAGGTGAAGCTGCCTCACCAAGGGATGTGTTCCTAGCTCATCCCTAACTCCAGACCACCACACCTCATCCCACCCCTGCCCTGCTGCCCTGAGCTCCTCCAGAGGTGCAAAGAGGAGGGGTTGTATAACACAGCAGAGCTCCAAGGTTAAGAGGAAGTGCCGAGCTAAAAAACTCCTCTGAGAACACCAAAGTCCATCAAGCACTTAACGGGCAAGTCCATACAACCCTGGAAGTGAAAGCTTCCTTCTAATCTGTGCCATAATTCCCTGAGTGCCCGTCCCTCTGGCAGCCACCAGCGTCACATCAGTCACCAGGAAGAGCTGAGCACTTGCTGCAGACACACAAACGATGACAGCAGATGCCCACAGTGCCTTTGATCCCCGCTCTGTGTTTAGTTTAGGGAGTTTATTCCTCGGCCCAGTGGCACTGGGGGGGCCTGGTGGTGACAGAGGAGCTGTGGGCACACAGCCCGTCCCAAGGACACGCACTAAATAACAAGAGACTGTGCTGAAAACATTTCCTGCCTCAGCTCAGGGCTCTGGGAGGGACTGTCTGGGAGTCATTTGGAGGAACTCTACCAGCAAGTGCAGAATCAGCGTGTAACTCCTCCAGACTGGGCTTGTATTTCAGTATTTCACCCTCATCTCCTGGGAAATTTGCAGTTCTGCACAGAGAATGTGGCACAGTGAGAAGGTTTCCAAGGAATATCCTGCTGTTCACCAGCTCCCCAGTGCATCTGTTGGCACAGTGAGAAGGTTTCCAAGGAATATCCTGCTGTTCACCACCTCTCCAGTGCCTCTATTGAGCCACCAGCCAAACCATCCCTCCAAACCCACAACTGGGGGTCTGAGTGTCTCCAAGAGCCCTCATGGACTCCTCATCCCAGGTTTAAAGCAATCACTCAGCTCTCAGTTCAGCAATTCCAGGTTGGCAAAATGAGCTGCTCAGCCCAGGTTTGTTCTGCATGGGTGTCTCATCTACATCCACACACACACACAAATTTACCAGCTCCCATGTGCTAAATGCTTTCTAAACTCCTGCCTGACAAGGAGCTGGCGGAGCTGCGAGCAGGATTCCTGTCTGATGGCTGCTTGGTGTGTGCCAACAGCTCCCTCTGGGTTTTTTGTCTAAGATTTACTTCAGTTGCAGGGGGAAAAAAAAGAAAATCGAGCAGTGCCTTTGTTCCCAGCAGAATTTTTTTGGCAGCATGACCCATCCAGGCTGATCAGTCTTTACATCAGCCCTCGGGGCCAGCACAACCTGGGGAGATGAGATGAGCTCTGTAATGGAAACTGCTGTGCCTTTGTGTCTGGGAAGGCAGCAAGTGTCAGTCTTTGGGGCACAGAGGTTTTTGGGAAAGGTTTTTTGCATCCTGAGCGGAGATTCCTGCAGCTTTCCAGGGCTCCATGGAGCCTCCAGTTGCATAACCCTGACAGTCTGTGCTGGAAGGCTCCTCAAATTCCCCCTCTCCTGCTAAACACAAAGCATCAATGACCTCAGTCCTTGGCTGTCCCATCCATCTCCAGCAGCAAATGTTAGAGGGAACAGCATCCCCGAACCCCTCCCATAATTTATGAACTACCACAGCTGATTTTACAGCTACTAAAACACAGCAAAGCTCCAAACAACAGCTGGGTGAGCTGACTGAGGGGGGAATGGGAGCCAAAAGTAGGAGGCACACGGGTTTGGACTGAGGTGAGCACCAGGCAGAGGTTGGGCTGCAGTCCTGCAGCCCAGATTTGAGGGCTGACACATTTATGCTGAATTTCACCAGCTGAGAATCCGGTGCTGAGGGTTTTTTTACAGCCACCAGTGCTGATAGAATCAGATCTCTGATAAGAGGTGGCTGCTCCATGTCTTTGTGCATTGGAACTGGAAAGAAAGAGCTGACCAGTCTGGAAAAATTCTGTGGAGTCTGGTAGAAATGGGACTGAGCTGCCATGGAAATTTAATAGAGTCATATGCAGAAATTACTGTAAATAGTTGTAGAATTTAATAAGTGCTTTTATGCTTCCTGTTGGGTTATTTTTAACACTCTGGTAGAATTCCATAGTGGGATATGGTTATGTATTAAATTTTAACAGTTGTTTAAAAAAAGAAGCTGTTGAACAGTATCATTTTCTATTAGGTTACATGGGATGCCTCCATTAGGAGTGTTTTTCTGCTTCCAAACAAAGCCTGAACAGATTTGAACACTGTACATGAGCAAAATAATCCCAGCTCAGGGAAGATATTAATGAAATCCAGGCTGGAAATATGTGCAGGAAGCTGCTGTAATGTTTCTATTTCCAACTTCAGTTCACACAGGTGAATTGAAGAGCAAACTAAGGTTCACCACATCCTAATTGTATTTGGGGGCACTGTCAAAACCCTGAACTCTGAGATTTCCCTTAAGGAAATCTTTCTGATTCCTATCTTCTTTTGTGATCAAGAAGTTTTCCTGCAATTTGAGCAGGCTGGATACATTTCATGCCTTTTTTAATCTAACCCAATGTGGTCCAGATGAAAACCCTTCATGAAGTTCAGTGATGAAGCTGGGTAGTCTTGCACCCTGTAGGATTTATCCTCCAGGAAAACATCTGAGTCTGCTGTGAAGATGTCCAAGGCTTCTGTGCCCTGGTTGTGTGATTAATCACTGTGGTTTCTGCAGGACTAACATGGTCATGTCTCATTAGCTCCCCTTGGCCACCACACATTCATTAGTCAGGCATCATCAGACCAGCTCTGGCTTTAAGGGCTGCAGGAGGTTTGCACAAATCCTGCCCAACTTCTCCCAAGTGCTGGGGAATGGTGGTGGAGCTCCAGTCCCTGTGGGAAAGGAGTGAATTGTTCACTTCACACTCATTTAGCTGAGTGTGCCAGGATGAAGAAACACTGAGGAGGATGTGGGCAGCTGCAGGGCTCATGTGAGCTGCTCCCAGTGTTGGGGTGGTGGATTCTGCCAGGATTCAGGGAGGAGAAGATTTGCTGATGAAAGAGGAAAACTGAGGAGAAGATCTGCAGGTGAAGGTGTCACCATGTCGTAGCTGAGAGGGTCACAAAGCAACACACTCCATTTTCAGAAGGCTTCAAACCTGGTTTCATTCTAGCATTCATGCTTTTTATACATTACAAAACTCATAAGTTTACACTTTACTCATTGGTCACAAAGTGCTCATTGGAACAGGCAGCTGCAGGTTTCTCTTATTTCTCCTTCTTTCTTTCTTGGTTTCTGTGTCAACAACCTTTGTAGGAAATTTTTTCAGGGGTGAACATGGATCCACTCATCACACTCCTCTCTGGCTCACAGAAGTCACTGTAAAACCTCTTCCACACCACCACACCTTCAAGGCGTCACCACACTGTCCCCGAGCCTTGATGCATCAGGAGCTGAGTTTTTCCCCCATGGGGAGAAATTTTGGAATGTGAACTTCTTGGGATTTTCAATTTTGGGATGTGAACTTCTTGGCATTTTCAATTTTGGGATGTGAACTTCTGAGCTGGCTCCTCCCAGCCATTCCCTGGCCGTGCTCAGTGCCAGGGGCAGGTTTGGTGCCTGAGCTGAAGGTTCTTTAGGCTGGAAAAGAGAGGACATATCATGAGAGATGGGCCAGTGCAGGGATTTGTGTCCAGAGCTTTGACTTCTCCAGGGAGCTGCTGCATGCCCTGGGCCATGCTGACATTTTTCCAGCTGCAGATCCTGTCTCCATTCATTCCTCATGTTGGGACTATTCCTTCTGACTCCACTTCCTTATCTAAACACGTTGCCTGCTGACCAATCCAGACAGGGTGTTCTCTTTTTTTAGCTCCAGAAGGAAAGGCTCATGAAATGTGTTGCCAGTCTAAATCATTCCATGACTTGCCTACATTTCAAATTTGCTGGAGGAATATCAACAAACACAATGGCAATTCCTTTCCAATTCCATCTCCCTCAGCCAGTCTTTAACCCACTTATCAGACACTTGTTATTACAGAAATAATCAGGAGAAGAAAATACACCAGTGCTGAATCAACACTACTGGGCTTTTTTTTCTCCATTTTTCTTCCTTTTTTTTTGTACTCGTGTAACTCCCTGGGTTTCTGTTGGACACACACCAGCCTGGAATTGCAAAAACACAGCTGGCTAAATCCATCACATCTCATTACAGGTTATCAATTCTCCTGTGCAATAAACACATCTGACAATTAGCAGGGAATTGATGAGTGATTCAGATTAGAGGAGACTATTTTTTTCCTATTTTGTGCCTAACAGAGAAGTTTGCAATACAGGCTGGATTTGCAGAAAATGCAAAATGCTGCTAAAGCCATTAGCATTTCTTATAACCAAAATGACAAATGGTCTTTACATTAATCTCAAATAACTTCTTTAAAGCAAGGATCAGGAAAGAATTTTCCTCAGAAGGAAATGCTGCTCAGATGGAGAGGGGCTTCCATGGGGCTTTCTCACCTTCTGTGGGATTGATGGGCTTGAAAAAAAACCACTGGTCTGACTTCCTTTGCTGATCCTCCTGCTAAAAAAAAAATCACAATATTGCAAAGTCTGCATAGACAAAAGACTGAACCACGCTGTGACTCAGAGTGTCCAGTAAATCCTTTGGAGTAATAGTGCAATAATTCAGATTTAATTTGTTCAGCTCCGTGTCTTGCTGCAATTAAACTGGGCTACTGTGGCCAGCTGGCTTTTTTCAATTCCAGCCCTTTATTTGGTGGGGGGAGATGCCAATGCCAATCACAACTCTAGAAAAGTCTGAAAAATAAATCCTGAAGGAGATTTTGAGGAGGAAACTGTTTCTTCCCTCTCCCTGAAGTTGAGGCCTCCACTCACTTCAATCACAGTGAGTTCTGTCACAGAACCTGAGTTTTTATTTCCATGGGTTTGGGCTGGTTTGGGGGGACTTTTTGTGGGTATTTTTTCTAACCAAGAGGTTTTTTCTCTTCATGCACACTAAATATTTTTTTCACTCATACCCTTGTCTTTTGTTTTCCAAGTGCATTTTCCCCCTTGTTTTGGTGCGGGGATTTGCTGTGGCCATGGGACGGAAGGGTGCAGGTGACACTGAGGAAAGAAAACAGCAAAAGGAGTAGATTTGGTCTGACCAGCAGCATGAAAACACCCCACACATCCATTAATGAGTGAAAAAGATTTATCTGACAAATCTCCCAGTCCAAAATTCAGCTGGGTTGGGATTGGTTGGGTTTTTTTGCCCGTACTTTGGAAGAAGAGCAGTTTGGGATTTCTGAGGTTTGCGGATCGCTGTGTGAACAAGGGAATATTCAGAGGGAGGGTCAGAGGGGTGGTGCCACAGCTGGGTGGGCTCAGGGCTGGTCAGGAAGCTCGAGCTGCAGCTTTGGGGTGCTGATGTTTGGGGTAAAACGTCGTTGCCTCTGCTCATCAATGCTGAATGTGCAGGTTCTCCTTGAGACTTCAGGGTGTGTTTCACACTCCAGGCAGGAGATGCAGCCCCACTTCCCCACAGATTCCCATCCCTGGAAGTGTTCAAGGCAAAGCTGGATGGCGTCCTGAGCAGCCTGACCCAGTCAGGTCATCCCTTAATCCCTTAGTGAGGTGGCCCTTCCAACCCAAACCCAGAAGATTTGCTGATGAAAGAGGAAAACTGAGGAGAAGATCTGTAGGTGAAGGTGTCACCGTGTCACCGTGACATTAACCATTTCATGATTAATGAGTTATTCCCGCATTTCTAAGCCTGGTTTGTGTTTCCTTCAACGTAACATCCAGCACACAGAAGCTTAAAACAGGATGCCTTGGTTTGCGTTTGCCACAGATGCAGAAAACCAGGGGAGAAAAAAGCACATGTGGAGATTTCCTACAGCTCAGCTGATGCACAGGCACTTGTTAAATCCCAGGAACTTGAAATCTCTTCCTGGCAAATGAATTACAGTTCTGCCTGGGCTGGCAGGGCTTTAGCAGAACACAATGGCACTTCAGAGCTCTTAATGAGGGTTCATTAAAAAATAGATCCAAATTATATCATGCAGGAAGTACGTAGGATGGAACAAAGAGGAGTGGGTGAAAAGCAGAGGTTCCCAAATCGATGTGTTTTGGGAAAACCATCTCCAGGTTCCAATCACAGTGTCAGCTGAATCGTTTGAGCTGCCTTTGTGTGCAGAATCATGCAGGAAATCCCAACAAAGCAGAATTTCTCGTAAGACTTCTGGTGCATCAGCCCTGTGGGCCGAGCCAGAAGGAAACCACAAAAACAACTGCTCTCTTTGCTGCGTGGCTACTGAGAGTCCCAGGTGGAGGCTGAAGATGAAATGTGTGTGTGAGAGCGTCCAAACACTGCAGGGCTTTCCAAAACCCTCCCTCTGGATGGAGAAACAAGCACATGACAGGGGCAGAGGGTCCATCTCTAAATTATGCATTGTTCTCTCTTCAGCTTGGCTGGAACTGACCCAGTGACTTCATTTATTTAAGAATATTTTTCAAACATTTCCTATAGGTCTCGGATCGGGTATCACTCTGGAACATCTTTAAGGAAACTTTAGAGCTTTTATGCACTTCCCTGAACAATGGATTCGTTTCTTCGTTGTTGCTGTGAAAGAGGTTTCTGCAAAACCTGAAATGTATAAACAGGGAGAAAAATTGGCTCTAAAAGGTCTTTAAAGGTAATTTATATTCAAGGCATGGTTAAGGAGTTGAATTGGCCCACCCTCACCTTTTAGAGGACCGAAATAATGAAGGTTAAAGACCCACAACAGTAATTCAAGATGGATATTTAAGTCACAACTAAATGTTATTGGTGTCTTCTGAATGTTTGGTGCACATAAATTAACAGTTGGACTCAATGATCCTAAAGCTCTTTTCCAGCTTACAGGATTGTCTCAAAAAGTCACAGCCTTCCCCTCCTGGGTGGTTTCTGTGCACACTTGAGGTTTTCCCATCACCAAGGTGGAAACCTCAGGGATTCTCTGTCCCAGAGGAATGCAGAGTGGGCAACACCAAAACCCTCAATTCTCCTGTCAATGATATTCCCACCACTGAGGAGGCTGGGGGCAAGCAGAGCTCCCAGCACCACAATTTCCCATTTTTGCAGCCACTTCTCCCTTTGCTGAATCCTGGTAAAGTCCTGAGCAAAGGAGCACAACACCTTGGAAGAGTTTTTGGCAAAAGCTCCAGCAGAAGGGTTAATTTTCTGGGAGTGAAGGATATTCTAATTTGCCCAATACCTCTTTAGCTGGATGTGTTTCCAACTAGGAAATGTTCTTGGTACAAATTATATATGTATTTTTTTTTAATTTCCTAAAATCCTATTGGGAAATAATTTTCTCAGATCTCCTCAGCGATGTTTGTTATTCTATTTTCACCAGATTATGAAAAAGAGAGATGCCTGCAATTTCTGGTTTGTTTAGGGGCAAATTTCATCCCTTTTGTGAGATGAAAAAAAACCACTTCCCAAGTCTGTTTTAAGTCCTACCCTGTAGTCCTTAAAAAATTTACCAATTCTCATCTAGCAGCAGCATTTCCTGGAGAGAGGAATCAAAAATTCTCAAGCACAAGAGGAAAGATGAATAAGAAAAAAAAAAGAGCTTTTCGCAGCTGAAAACCGGGGAAGTAGCACAAAAATTGGATAGGGTTAAAAAAAGGTATTCATGCCAAGGATCTTGTCTTGTTGCCTTCCTCTGCAAGATCTCCAGAGAGCTGCTGGCACTGAATGAAACTCGCCGCGAGGCCGCGGCCGAGCGCGCCGAGGCTCCGCTGAAATCCAAGTCCTGCTCGAGCTTTTTTTTTCCAGAGTTTGTGAGAGCGATTTCCCTTCCACCTGCTGAGCAAACAGGATAGCAGTAAAATATTTCCTCTGAGTGACTCACAAATCTGTCGGAGGTGATGAGGCCCCTTGGGAGCTGGATGATGTCTTAAATAATGATTTGCTTTTCTGCTCCTGGCCAGCGGCGCTCGCTCGCCGGGCTGGTAACACGAGCTGCATTCTCAGGCTGTGCAAAAGCAGGGAAACAGGGAATGTTCTGCTGTTGGCTGTTTTGCTCTCAGGTTTACAGCAGGCAGCTTGGTGGGATTTGGGATGCACAAAAAAAACCCAACAAAACAGGAGGAAGATTGCAGGAGTTTAGTGATGTGATGGTTTTACAGGCTGAAGATATTGTCTGAGTTAATAGCCCAAAATTCCTGCTAGGAATGGGCTCTGCTGCATGGAACATGAGGTTTATCTGCTCAAAAGTTATTTTAGGTGGCTTTTTCACATTTCAAGGTAGTGAGGGATGAAAGCTCCACAGCTCTGGGAGCAGGCACCACCCTACTGCTGGTCTGGAAGTAGAGAATGTACTTTTGGAAGTATGCGATCCAATCTATTCCCAAAGGAAAAATCAAGGGTTTGTGTGGCCCACAAAGCTCATCCATGTCATCCTTGGGGCAGCTCTTCACTGCCTGTCAGACCAAGCTGCTCCTCCTGCTGACAGCCACAACCCCAGGAGGCTCCAGCAAACCTCACCCGGAGCCCTTTTATTTTTATTTCACTTCCATAAAGGCAAGACACCAACGGAAGATTAAAGTGAATTATTGTGTGCTATGGGTTTCGGAAACATCCTTCTGCTTCCTTCCTAGGTCATGCTCAGCCCCGTGGGTTGGGACTGCAGGCTCTGCTCCCATTCCCAGCCCTTCCCATCCCCATTCCCACCTCTGCTCTTCCCAACGTGTGCATTTCCAAGGGGAAATGATTAACTCCAGCCATCTATAGAAAGAAATTCTTCCTATTTAAAGACACCCCTGACAAAGTTGAGTGGGAAAAAATGGCTGCAATTGAATTGAAATTGGCTGAGTTTTTTCCCAAGAATGTTTTCGTGTTTTCCATGAAAGATAAAGAGAAGTTTCTGCAGGAGAACATCTGCCATCGTGTTCCCATAATTGCTTTTTGAAATTAATATATCCACTGCTTCCCCAGCTGAAATTAAATCCCATGTATCCAATGGAAATATTGATTTCTAAACAGTCGGAGTGCGAAATTAAAGCATGAGCTGGAGGTGTAGTGACTTAAAGAAAAGGGATATTTAGTTACACAGTAATTAATATTTGGACTGGTATTTAACTCATGATCTGAAAACAAGGTGACACCTATGAACAGTCAGGCTGAAAACAATTTGGGTTTATTTTCTTTTGTTTCAGAAATGTATTGAGGACTGAAACATTCATATCCTTCTCATTTTCCACTCCTGCTGAAGAATTTAAACCAAGGTGAAACAAGAAAAGAAACAGCATAGGCAAATTTCAGGGCACAAAATTAATTACAAGTAGGTTTTTTTCCCCCATTCTCTAATAATCTACCCTGGAATATTTTGGTGTGTTTTCCCTGTGCCAGCAGATTCCCACTGAATTTATCCCAAGATATCTGAGTTCTTAACTCACCCCTCAAGCTGCCTGGGAGCCAAATGGAACCAGTCCTTTGCCAGTGGGGTCATGTTTGTTAACAAACTTTAACATTGAGATCCTGCTTTTTCTTTCCCTGAAGTCATCATTTTGCCCATGCCTGGACTTGATGATCTCAAAGATTCTTTTCTGACCCAGTTAATTCCGGGATTCTGTGATAACACCTCCAGGAGGGTTTTTTTTATTTTTCAGGCATCTGTTTTGGGGGATATTCAGGGAAAAGACTCCAAATCCACAGCAGGAGGTTTCAAGGTTGATTCCCAACTTGAGGCACTTGCAAAGTTGATGTTAAAGTTTGTCACACACAGACAAATCTTCCTCGCCCTAGAAACAAAAAGAAACGTTGTCAGTTTGCATATTTTCATCTTCCATGGCATGGAAGGTGAATGTAATGAGGGAAAAGAGGAAAACTGAAAGAATTCCTACCAGGAGCAGCTGAAGCTGTCAGGCTCTGGGCTGGGGAGGATGCTCCAGCTGACAAGTGAGGCTGCAGAACTACAAAGATTTATTGTGCTCCAAAAGAATTCCTGTGCTTGCTGAGCAGGGCTGCTGCCCCAGCGTAGCTGCTCTCAGAAATATTTTCCATCGTGAGCTCCAAGTGCCTTTTCTTGCCCAGATTCCATCAGAAAAAAAAAACCAGGATTTATGTGTCTGTCACTTACCTTGGGGCGTGACCTGATGGCCTGAGGTACAGGTTTTGTGGGGACAAAAGAGGGAAGGGAAATTGGGAAGTGGAGTTGAGGAAATTGGGTGAATTGAGGAAATTGGGGGAATGGAATTGAGGAAATTGGGGGAATTGAGGACTGGCCCATCCTCAGGAGAGCAGAGATGCCCAGGTGAGGAGGATGCTGCCTCAGCCCTGGTCTGGTGTAAGAGCAGAGCAAGACCCTGTGTCACTCGGGGCTAACAGTGCCCAACCTCAACCCCACCAGGTCTTTTTCAGACAATTAAAGGCAATTTCAGCAATGTCACATCACCTCCTTGACTTGATAACAGCCTAAAACCAGCAGATTTTGGGTAATGATGGGGAGATTCAAAATCCTCATTATCCTTTCACGTGCAGGTGCCCGAAATGAATGAGAGACAATCTCAGCTTCAGAACAAAATTATTTATTTATTGTCAGGCAGCTCCTGACCTGCAGCTGGAGCTGATGCACCTAAAAGCCATCACTACCTTGTTGATGGGGATGCCTAAAAGTGAAATTAATCTTATCTGACTTCAGGGTGTCTCAAAGCTAAATGAGTAAACCTGGGCTTGCGCCCTGGCCTCCTTTTATATCCACTGAAGAAAACCAGACATCACCAAAATTTCCCTGTGTGCACGAGTCTGAGGATGAGACAAAAAAATCTGGGCTATAAAGGGAGCACAGATAACAAGCCCAGACTGTGCCAGTGGCCTATTTATAGGATTTCAGGGATAAATCAGGGAAATTATATTGTTGTGGCAGTAGAAAACTCTAAATAATGTCCTTGTCCCACTGGCCATCACCTTGTTCTGGAGAGGACAGCAGGGACAGTGACAGAGGATGGAAATGAGCCAAGGGACAAATGGCAGAGGCTGCTGTGATGAACAGGGCTCAGAAAATCATGAATGGCAAAGGAAAATTAGAGATTGTGGGATAAATGAGTGTCAGGAGAGCTGAAAATGAAGATGGGAGAGGGAAGGTCCCCCCTGGAATGGGGCACAGGAGCAGGACCTCGATGGAGTAGGTGCAGAGGAAGATGTGGGGCAATCAGGGAGAGGGAGGAGAAGCTAAAATAGCTTTGTTCAGGCTAGGAAAAGCAGGAAAAGGCTAGGAAAAAGCAGGAAAAGGCTAGGAAAGGGATTGCTTGCCATAAATAGCCCAGGTAAACCCCCAGGGAAGGGAGAGAGAGTTATTTAAGCCAAAGGACAATGTTGGCCACAAATCAAACTGGTTGTGAGTAAATAGAGGGGGGAAACATGCAGGAGGTTTGCTCATGCTTTTCTGAGCATCACAGGAAAGATGTTCTGAAACAACTTTCCAGTCCCAGCAGGAACCTGAGCACTTCTAAATCTGTCAGGGCAGGAAATGGATCTCTGTGCCAGGATAGCTTCAGATCTCCATTCACATTACTCAGGCTTGATTTATTCTTGATATTGCCAATGACAAATCTTTGCCCTGCCTGGGGAAATGGGAGTGGACAAAGCTTGAGAGGTTCTGGTTGAGAGTTTGAGCTCCATTCCTGTGGATGGGAATTGGGCTGGCATCACTGGGACATCCACAAGTGACATCCTACTCCTTTCTAGGCCTCCTCCTCCCATTACTGCCTGTTAATTAGTTAATTAATTCTGTTAATTTTTTGTTATCTAATCTTATCTCCCTCCCTGCAGTTTAAGTAGATCATTAGGTTAATATTGTCTAATGGAATTTTGCAAAAATTGGGATTTTTTTTTTTTGTGGCCTGGCTAAAAATGCCCTGAAATCTCCTTGGGAGAAGCTTCAGTCAGCAAAGAAACAAAACAAAAGCAGCACTGGGTTGAATAAGAAATTTCAGCAAACAGGGAAACTGAGGAAACTGGGTTCAGCTTTCCTGTCCTTTAATTACCCCTTTCACACAGCCATAAACGGAGGAATTTGATAGTGACACAGGAAAAAGCTACATTCCCACAAAACCTTTGGTGCACACGTCCCAGCAGCAGTGGGTGAGGATAAACCAGGGTGGTCTCTCATTTTGGGATTAGCCTCATATGGGATTTTGGCTTGGCTCTGAACCCAGCCCTATTCTAGCCCAGTTTGCAGAGAGTTGCATTCTCAGTTTTACAGAGTTTTACCAAACTGCTTTCTTTTTAAATCTTTATACCTGAGGGAAATGGTGCAAGACTGACACTCAACCCTTAAGCAGTTAATACTCCAGGAAAAGAATTTTTCATGCCATACAGAAGAGATTCCACCCTATTGCCCAGAAAACAATGAATGATTTTATTAAAAATACTTCCATTTAAATAGAAATTCTAGAGGAGAGAGAAATGCATAATTTTCTTTTTATTCTCTGTTTCTTGTTCTAAAGATCAGATTCACACTACCTGGAACTTCTAATTTAATCAGAGTAACCTTGAGTCATTCACCACTGAATTGACCAAAGTGCAGCAAAGCAAGCAAAGAGATTTTTCCAGCTGAAAATGAGTGAAGTGTCCATCTCAGCCCCTCAAATCAAGGCAGGCAAGACTGGCAGCACTGGGAGGAGTGGGGTTTTGTCAGGTTTTGTCCATTAAAGCAGTCTTGACTGTGACCCCAGTGATGAAGAGCAATAACCCCTAATTAAGAGTGATGCTGTAAGTGTTCCTAATTAGGAGTGATGTCTGAAGTTTTACCTTTCATATTT
This sequence comes from Arremon brunneinucha, assembly GCA_035583215.1. Taxonomy (NCBI): domain Eukaryota; kingdom Metazoa; phylum Chordata; class Aves; order Passeriformes; family Passerellidae; genus Arremon; species Arremon brunneinucha. The sequence continues at coordinate 2,115,376 of JAWWEX010000066.1, forward strand.
TACACATTCTGTGCTGCTTTGGTAACTCTGAGCTCCACATAAAGTGTGAGCAGCTCTCCTCACAGCTCAGTCCCACACAACAATCCTTTTCCAGCCCCAGAACCAAGGACACCCCTGCAGCTTCAGCCCAAAAAGTGCAAACAACAAAAAGGCCCAAAAAGTGAAAACAGCAGAGATCTGAGGAGAGCAAACTGGGAGGGTGGGACTGCAGAACCTGGAGCTGGAATTGGACAATTAACCTCAATATAAAAATGGACCAAAACCTATAAAAGTGTGAAAATTCTTGACTCTGAGCCCACCTTGTGTGGCATTCACATTCTCTGAACAGAGAGAGAATGGGAATTTTCTCTCTCTCAGGTTTTTCCTGGAGAAGCACAGAGATCGAAACAATCCTTATCTCATTTACTGCTCCTGTGTTTTGGAACACATGTGGAATGTGCTGGAAGATTATTTACCTGAAGGAATTTGCTTGATTGGATTCTGGTGTGAGTGTTTTGTTTTCTTGACCAATTTCTGCAAACTGAGATTGGTCAAGAAAAACAAAACACTCACACCAGAATCAGTCAGGAGACAGTCACAAGATTTTGTTGAGTTGAGTTGAGTGCTTGTGCAGTTTCAGTTTAGATGGAATATAGTATAGAATAACATTGTATAATAAATAAAAAATAATAATATATATAATAAATATATTATATATATTATATAATAAATATATTATATAATATACAGTATATTTATTATTATATTAAAATAAATATAATAATAAAACTATATAGAATAATATAGTATAATAAATAATTCTGATACCATGGAGTCCTCCTCATAATTTCTCCCTGCCACAGGGGTCACCTTGACTCTGATATCTTGGGTGCAGCCCTGGCTGGGCTCTTGTGCTGCCCAAGGTGAATCCTTTGAAGGCCTTTTAATAAATATTAAAAAATAATAAGTTATTCTTTAACTCTGTCCAGCCTCTGTTCTAGGTAACCTCTCAAGACATCAGGAGGGCAAAGAGAACCTGTGTCAAATTCATCATCACCATCATCATCTTCCTCCTTCATGCTTCACCTGAACCTTCACTCCCAACCACACCGTTGGTGATTATCAACGGTTGATGAGCAGCCTCTCTCCTCTGGAAATTCTGTATTTAACACAATTCTGTATTTAGCACAATTCTGTATTTAACAGTGTCCCAGCAGTTCCCCTGGGAGCCCTCTCCATCTCCCACATCCTCAGCAAAGCCCATTTGTGAGAGCAGGAGCTGAGTGAACTTGGCCCCAGCTCCCAGCCAGTGCAGGAGAGCATTGCCAAACGGGGAGAAAAGTGCATCTGATTCTCCTGCTAAGGCGTCCAAGGAGGGCCACAAAATTATAGCTCCAACTATAAACAGAATGAGTACATTTTGTTCATTTTCCTGTTCTCTGCCTAATCGATGCAATATGAAGAGCTGCTATCAGTGCAGAGTTATACAATCAGATGGCAGCAATAAAAGGAGCGTTAGCAAGTCTGGGCTATCATGGGAGGCTGCCTGCAGGAAGCAGTTATAAAACAAGGCCCTTTAGATCTGTTTAGATGAGAACATCACATTCGTGACAAAGTCATCCTGATGTCTGCCTGCCCACTTAATACTCAGCTAATGGACATCTGCATGGAGATTTACTGGGGCTGCCTGGCCCAGGAGCAGTGCTGAGGGTTGTGGGTGCACAGACAGGGCTCTTTGTGCACCTTAAATAAGATGTGTCTTACATCCAGCAATAAAACCTCCATATATCCACGGGTTCCTGTTATCTGCACAATATATCATGTGCAGAACTGGCTAATTGTTGTCTGCTTTATTGTTTCCTTGTTCTCTGAGACTCCTGGAAGGTTTTATTGTGGTTTTAGCACAAATCAGAGTGCAAACTCACAGACTTGCAAGTCTGTGGCATGAGGAACTCAGTAGGAACACTGTAGAGGGATAAAGCACAAGCTGGGCACCTCCAGCAGCTGTCAGCAAGGAGCCTTTGCTGCAAAGTCTTTTGTTCTTTGGTAGCTGAAAAGTTCCTGCTTCTCTGCTGCTCCTCAGACTGGTTTTCCTCTCTTCCAGCCACCTCTCCTCTGGTATCTGCACAATGCGCTTGGAAAACCCAGGGACTATCAAAAAACGAGAGCTGTAAGGCTTTAAAAACAAACAGACATTTCACCTGTCTCCAATCAGCCCCTTCTCAGGGCTTGGCTTTGATTTCCCCAGTGCAGAAAAGAAACGGAGAGGATTTTAATTTCCTTGGCTCCCCAGAGCAGCATGAATGAGGCTGCAGCCTTGCACTGGCCTTGTGTTATTAATGGGCTCCATGCTTGCAAATGTCTCATTCAATATATTTGCTCCAAGTGCTTCCAAAAAAAAAAAAAAGGGGGAGAAAAAAAAGAAGAAAGCAAACCTCAGGTTTCTGGGCCTAATGTATGTGACCTGACAGCATGAATACATTAGATCTTCCCCAGAACCACACAATTCCAGGCTGTGCACTGGATCTCCAGCCTTTTTATCTTCATCTCAGCTCTAATCAATGTGCTGGCAACGAGCCCTATTTTCCTGCCAGCCTGGCTCAGGCTTTGTCTCCTCTGACAGGGTATGACATTCCTGCTTCCAGAGTGCCTGCGAGCTGGGAATGGGTCTGAGCTCCCCGTTCAGGCATCCCCAGCACCTTTCCAACAGCACTCATTGCTTTTCTGTCCAGTTTCCTGGCTCCCCCAGCCCTCTGCAGGCACCAGGAGCTCTGCTGAGGGCTCTGAGGATCTCATCCATCATCCCCCAGCCCTATGGAAGGGCCTGAAATCCAAACCCCAGACCCACGAGCTCTCAGTTGTCTTCTTAAACTCCAGGCAGGTGGTGGCATTTCCCCACTCTGTGTCTGGCTTTCCCTTCCCAAGCTCTGGTTATCTGCAAGCCTTTCAGATCCCAAAAGGAAGAGCTGGTTTGTATTATGGGCCTGGACAGTGTCTAACCCAGGAGGGCCCCACTTTGATTAGGGTCCCTTGTGACCACCGTAATACAAGCGCTGCTAATAAAATGCATTTGAAGCAGAGAAAAAAGGCAGTGATGCTCCTTTTCCAGTTAATTCCTAACTTGGGAAGGCCTGGGAGAGGTGGGATTTTCAGCCAGAGGTGAGCTGGCCTGACCTGACCCATCCCAAGCCTTTGAGCTGTCCTTGCAGTGCTGCAAGCTGAGCTTAGCAAGAGCTGTGCTCATCTGTGCAAAACCTTCTGTGCACATCCAAATGTGCCACATATCTGCCTTCCCAAAGCTGGACCTGCTTCTGTTAACAGCAATTAATCACTTTACAGCCAGCCTTTTATTACTATGAACGCAGCAGATGTGTTTCCATTAATAGGTTCCCGAGTGAGCCTTATCCAGCATCGCTGATACTTTAATGAAGGAGATTATGTGGCCTAAACAGACTTTCATTTGCAGCATCCTCCCATTCCTATCTGCGCTTCCCAGCGAGCAAACAAACCCGAGTGGGAATCTTGTTTCGGGCTCAGTTTCAGCACAGAAGATAAACTTGCTGCCAAATAATGAAATGTGTCCCCTGGTTTAATGTGATTTGTAAGAGCTAAACCTTGCCCTGCTCTGTTTGCAGGGCTCTGAAAGCAAACATCAAGCACAGAGATGTCTGCACCCTGCTGTGGGGACTCAGAGCTCTCTGCTGCCCCAGTTAACCCCAAAATCTGAGCCAGGAGAGGGCAGGCACTGGGCTCCCCAGGGATGTGTCTGCCTCCACAATATGGGAATTTTTCAAGCGTGCTGGTTGCCATTAAAAACTCATCACTTCCGACAGTGGCTCAGACCTAGGAAGCCTTTGGGTGCTTATAAAATTGTCCCTAATTAATGACAGCAATCATGAGGGTCACCAAGCAGTGCCATGGGAGGTTTCTCAAGCCAAGAGGATGTTTTATGTTTTCCAGCATTTTTCTTATGCAAGGTCAGACTCTGCAATTGCTTTTGCTCCCCTAAACCATTTCTAGAGCCAGATCCCTGCACCCCACATGGCTTCTTCACCCATTTGCTGCTCAGCATTCTCTTTAACTTACTGAATTTTCATCTTTAACTTGGATGCTAAAAGCAGAAATAAAGAGGCTACACTGCTCCTTAGTAAATAGAGGAGGGAGTCCCTAGTGTAACACAGACAGAAAAAATCCTGTGCATTTCAAACAAGTGCTCTGGGATTCCCAAGGAGCACCTCCATTGCAGAAAAGTATCATTTCAAAATCCAGAAGGATTTTATAAATCCTATAAATAAATTCTATAGATCTGCCTTCCCCTGCTCTGTGCAACAAAGGATATCAAAGCATGTCCTGTCTGCAGGAGGGAGCTCAGCCCCTCAGGGTGGAGGATTTTTCTGCTGGACAGTGACAAAGTGGCCTCAGTCCCAAAGGCAAGGTGGGAGTGCAGCCACAGCGAAATCCCAGGGCATTGTTCTTCAGCTTTTGGGCCCCTGCACCAAATGCTCAAGGTCTGACAGAATGGAAAAATGATGAACTTTCCTTCACACCCACATCCAAACAAGTGTACCATGAAAAACCAGAGATAACGAGGCGACGACTGCCCCCCAGCCTTGTCTCTTTAAACCAAACCAAAACAAAGCGCTGCCTTTTTAATTTGAGCCCAATTAATTTGAATAAAGTGAGGAAATCACATCTGGGCTGTGGCTGCTCCAGAGCTCCTAACCACAGCCTGCGTGAGGTTATGTCAAGGACTTGCTTGTCAGCTTTGCTTTAACTCACATATGGGACCAGGGAGGAAAGAAAACCCAAGAGTTTTTACTTTCTGCAGTAAAAGCCAAACTAACATAAAATGAGATTAATGGCAACAGCAGTGACTGCTTTCATTTCCCAGTGAACTGTCTCAATAGTACCAGTAATCAAGATCAGGTTGGCTTTCATTCTTTTTTTTTTTTTTCTTTCTTTCTTTTCTTTTCTTTTTGGATTAAAAAAGCAACTTTTCTTCAGAGAAAAGAAAGAGAGATACTTAAAATACATAGACACATCTGTTCTCCCATATTAACAACATTACGTCTTTCTCCATGTGATGCATAATGAATCATCTCAGTGTGTTTTGCTTTATAGTTTTGTACAAATCCAATTCCTTGTGACTTTTACTGTAATAATAATATTTTCCAATTCAACAGTACCTTTCATTTTGAGTTTCTCAGCACTAATGAGAAGAGAAGTGTGCTGAACCCATTGAAACAGCTTGAAAAAGGGAGGCACAGCTGTAATTACCAGAAATTGAATTTGTCTCCTAATGGGGAGAAGAGAAAAGCACTTACAGCTCTTTTTCTTAGGCAGACATATAATTTTCACTGCACCCTGTTCAAAGGAGCTGGTGTTGTCATCTCCCTTTGGAATGCTTGGAAACACGAGGCTTGGAGCACCTTACGATTTCTTTTTTTTTGTTACTTCTTAAGATTTAAATTGCATGGATCATGTATTCTGGGCAGATCATACTTCTCATTCGAGCCACTGCTGGGTCTGTGTGATGAGCATAGGGCAAAGGTTCTGCTTCCATCCATCCGTGGAACCATCCATCCATCCATCCATCCATCCATCCATCATCCATCCATCCGTGGAACCAACCATCCATCCATCCATCCATCCATCCATCCATCATCCATCCGCCCATCCATCCATCCATCATCCATCCGCCCATCCATCCATCCATCCATCCATCCATCCATCCATCCATCCATCATCCATCCGTCCATCCATCCAT
>JAWWEX010000066.1:2129081-2145664 GCA_035583215.1 Arremon brunneinucha
ATATCATAAAATAATAAATCAAGCCTTCTGAAACATGGAGTCAGATCCTCATCTCTTCCCTCAACCTGAGACCCCTGAGGACACTGGGAAGGGGCAGACTGGCTGGTGAGCCCAGCTGGGAGCAGAATCCTGCATCCCTCACAACTCTCCAGCAGCTTTTCACCCATCCCATGCAGGGCAGGCAGTCTGGATGGAGCCAGTCCTGCTCTGGAGGAGGATCCTGAGGGCTGTCTCTTAATTGCAATGCACTCCATAATCTCTCCTCTATTTCTGTCATTCCAAACCCTGCTGGCAGTGTCCAAGCCCATTTTGGGCACGGCAGTAAACACCATTTGTTTTTCTCTCTCAGCGTCGCTGTCCCAGCGAAGAGGGGTGACAAGGGTGAGTCACCATGGCATCTGGCAAAACATCCTGGGAAAAGTGTTTGTCTGGAAAGCTGAGGAGCCTTGACCCAGGAGAGGTGACAGGATCCTCCAGAGCCTCTCCAAACCTGTGGGAATGGAATATTCCAGCACGAGTGGACGGTGATAGGCAGCAGAAAGCAGCTCAGCCCTGAGCTGTGGAGTGCTCCACTCCTGCCTGGCAGATGTTAGCAGCTGTATCAGGTTGCACATCTGACTTTTCCTCTTTTTTCCGTGAGGTTTAGCTTAACCCAGGCTCAGCCCAGCTCTAGGCTCAGCTTTACCCTGGGGCTGCCCCACAGAGGGGTCCCTGTGGCCCTGGTCCCATTTGTGTGACAGATGAGCAATGCCATGGTTGACTCTCACAATTAAAAGGCAAATATTATGTATTTGTTAAGAGAAGTTTTATAGATTTATAGTTGTGTTTTACCCCACCTTGTGTTGTTATTATGGGGTTTGGGACATTTGGGAGGGCAACACCTCCAATCAAAGTGATCTCCACCACTGGGCAGTGAAGAAGGAGTCAACTGACAAAATTTTGGAAGGGGATAAAGGGTTAAAAGGTGAAGCCTCCATTGTGTGGATGAGCACAAAAAAAAGCCCTTTGGATTTTTTTTTCCTTTGGTGGGAAAAAAATCCTTTTGCTCCCAGTGCTACAATATTTTCTCTATTCCGCCTTGTGTTGTATTTTTGATAAGGTTTTAATAAAACTTTTAAACTTTTAGAAGTGAGGATCATTTCTCACATGTGGGACAGCAAAGGGCGCACAGAGGGGGCTGTGGGCAGCAGGGTGGCTCCTGATGCAGAGGAAGGAAGCAGCAGGGCTGCTGCAGAGGTTTCTGTGTAAAACAACGTGGAAAAGTGCAAGGATTCACCAGCTCTGTTCCTACAGAACATTTCAGCCCTTTATCCCCAGCCCTTCAGAGCTGGGATGATGATTGTGAGGGGAGGGCAAAGCCTCAGCTCCTGAACCCTCACCCTGTGCATCACCCCCAGCACATCGTGGACAGGGACACAGAAACCTTGAAACTGGGAAAAAGGAGCTATAAAAACCCCCAGTTTTAACAAATCCTAATTTCCCAACTTAATTAACCCCAAAAACACCTCTGCCTCCTTGTCTCACTAGTCCTTAAAGCTTGCAAACTTTTCCACCTGATCCTTTCCCTTCATCAGATGTCAGTGTTCCCCTTAACCCCCCAGGACCTGTGTGCAGGACGGGGCAGGGTAATAGCAAACAGATCACAGACTGAGCAATAGACTAAGCACAATTAGGCCTCACATTCCTCTCACTCCTATAAATAACTCTCAGTTTCCTCTCCGTGTCTGCAAATTTCATTAGTATGATGGAAAGAAAAGAGAAACACACACACACACACACTCACACACACACTCCAAAATTGCTTTTCTTGCAAAGCCCAGAGCTGATCTCTCAATCAAAGGTTTTGTTTAGCCTGGGGGAGGAAGGGGGGATTTAAACCCACACCCCCACCAAGCCCTGGGCCATGTGCTCCTGGCCATGGAGGGAAAATTCTCTGCAGATGGCTGAGGAATTCACCTGCAAGAAAAAACAGAGAGGAAAAAATCCCCCTCTTTGCTGGGCTGTGTGTGCAACCTGCAGCTGGGGCTGTGGGGTTGGGGGGCAGCATCAGCCCAGCTTGTCCCTGATCCCAGAATGACACCTGGGTGTCGCTCCCAGGTCAAAGCCATCCCCCAAACACCTCCAAGTGTGTCCTCTTTGAGGTCCCTGCCTGGGTGTGAGTGCTGGGATTCAGGCTGAATTTCAACAAGTAGATGGAAAATTGAGAGAATCCTAAACCAGCGAAATTGTGAATTTTATTATTTGCTCTTTTTTTCCTAGAAAAGGTTTTGTCCCTTTCTTTCCCCTCCCTTCCCACACCCTTCTACTTTCATCTTCTGAATAAAGGCCCTATAGGAAATGATGGTCAGTAATGAGACAAAGATGATAAAGCAAATTTCAGAAGAGAAAGAATTGGCTATTGCAGCAGCCTTTTTGCACTTGCAGGGCCAATAGGAAAAAACAGACCTGTAAAGCAATCCAGGAGACATGAAAAGAACCTGCACCAGCTGAATATAAGGCCCAGACAGTTGCCTAAATCTGTGTTTAGGGGCTGAATTGTGGGCACCCCAAGCACCTGTAGGTGGATGCTGATAGACCCTTCAAGGAGTGTCAGTGTTTGAATTTAGGGCTCCTCCTGAAGCCAGTGCCAGCCCCAGAGGGGAGCAGTTACTCACTGATCTTCTCCCATTTTGGGCTCCCACGTCAGAGCCTCAGAGACCCAATTCGCTCCTGGTGCTGTTATCTGCCTCTGACGGGGAGAATTTCATTAAATTCCTAACGAAGTGAAATAATTGCCTGGCTTTTCTTGCCGCCCTCAGCCCATTGCTGTTTTAGTCTCCAGTGGCTGGAGGACGTGGAGATGGAAAGATCCAGATGAATCTAAGGAATTAAAGGCTGGGAGAGCCCATTGTTCTGACTCCACATTTAATGAGTTCTGCCCCAACCCATTACTTTGCCTCATCTCTGCATTGCTATCAGCAGAAAAGTGCCTGCAAATAATCGTGTCCCAGTCCTGCAGCCCATAATGAGTTCATCCCCATGCAAAAGAACTGTTATCTCTGACAAAAAAAAAAGCCAAATTGCTGCCTACCTTTGGTGTGAAGTCCCAATCAACAGCGTTTAGTGAATGAATCACTTGGGAAGCCACACTCCCAACTCTCTTTGTTATTATTAGAATGGAGGCGAAGAATTGAAGATAAAGTTTGATTCTACACCATGGAAAATTATTGTAGAGAGGGAGAGGGGCCTGCCTGCTGAAGAGATAGCGCCAGGTTGGATGAGGAACACTTTAAATTTCCTCTTCCTCGAAATCTGAGTGCACCTCTGCCAGGTTGGCTGGAAAGGAACAGGTTTGAAGCTGTCATCAACACTCATGGAGAGGAGCCCTCCCTTTTCCATTTGGAATGCTCCCTGATACTGTTTTTCATCATGGAGCCATGGAATGGGCTGGAAGGAACCCTACAAACCATCATGTTCCACCACCTGCCATGGGCAGCATGACCTGAACCATTTACCTTTAGCACTTCCTGAGCTCTGGTGGCCACAGCTCCATTTTCACATGTGGAAAGGGTTTGTCAAAGGTTCCTTTGGCAGGAGCTGCCAAAGCCACCACCTTCATGAGAGTGTCCTACTCTGGAGAGGGATGGACAGCTCAGGGATCATCCAATGGTCCCACTGCTATGGAAACCCAGAGCACTGGGAATATTTCTGTGTCTGCTCTGGGGTGCCCTGACACCCAGGGGAGCCCTGACTCTGACCCTCACTCATGGAGAAAGTTTCCTAAACTCCAGAATAGACTGGAATCCATGAAAGTGTGAAACAGATTATAAAGAGTAGTGCAGGTGTGTCACTTGGTGAGAAATTGAGGTTTTGGGATTTTTAGTATCTTGCGGATGGAAGCAAGATGGAGGGCACAGGGTGTCATCCTGGGTTCCTTCTTCATGCTTCTGATTCCTGCTTCTCCATGGGTCTGGGTGGCATTTTGTAATTGGGCGGAAAAGTCCCCATTGCAGCTCTGTGGGATCAGTTATTGGGTTAAAAGGAAAATAATCTAGGTGTCGGTTCTTAATTGGATAGTTTAGCATTAAAACACCTGGTAACAAGAGGTTGTTGGCCATTTTGTAACTTCTAATGAAAAGCTGCTGAACTCACAGTTTTACTGATAAGAAATAACAAACACTTGAGTTCTAACATGAATTACTGTCTCAAATGCCTTCAGTCCAGACCCAGAGAAACCCACAACTGGTACCTCCACACACTGCTGGTGATGAGTCCAGGTCAATGGAAAAAAGAGCAGGAATGGTTCTTGTTCTGGAGTTCCAGCTGTCGTTTATGGCCCCTACACACTGAAGGGTCCAGGGACAAAGAGCCAGTAACACAGGAGGGTTACATGGGGTTATATGGGACAAGGGAGGTGGAGCATCGGGTCTGAGGCCGATGGTAAAGGGAACAGAGGTTGGGTTATAGGGTAACAACCAGCTGGGATCCAGGGGAGGAGCTATCAGCACAAAAGTGTCTGCAAATAATCCTGTCCGGGTCCTACAGTCCCAAAAGGTAGGGAATGGAAACCAATGGGGAACCTTCCAGAATGGGGAGGAGAAAAGAAATTATGTACCTGGGGTTATTAGCATAATAACTGGGGTTGTTAACATAAAAGTACAAAGAACTGTGGGACAGCATCTCTTTGGGTCACCCTGTCCCAAAGGTGGGTACCTTCCCATGGCATCCCTGCCTCAGTATCTCCTTTGGAATCCTGGGATGCTGCAGGTCCCAACTCCTGCTGGACACTGCTGGGAGCGCTTTTCCCTTTGCCTTTTTTTGGGAAGCACAAAATGGGAAAAACAGCCCAGACAGAGGGTCTGTCCACAGGCAGTGGGCAGAGTTGGGAAATATGAGACTATTTCTCCTAGAAAAACGTGAATTGCTGTTGAGAAGGATGAAATCCCTGTCACCAAACTGAGTCATCACCATTGCCCCCACCCTGGGGCATCCCCTGTGTGTGACACACGTGTGGTCCTTGTCACCTCCCATGAGGATGATGATGGAGCTTAGGGATACTTTAGGAGCACAAAACGCTTCCTTGTGAAGTCTTAAGCTGCCTCTGCCTCGAGCACTGCAATCAATACAAAGGAAAATAATACTTTTGTTTTACTAATCTTCTGTAGGCTTGGTGAAATATATAATAGGTTCCATTAAGGCCGAGTTAGTTAATTACTAGGTAGGAAATCCAATATCTTCTCAGGGTTATTTTCCAGTTGTCATTTTGCAAGAGAATTTCTGCTTTGACGTCATTGCGAGACAAAAAACACTCTGTGGACAAAAGAAACCACAAATCGGGGGGAAAATACATCAATATTGTTTTTCTTATAGCCTGCCACTCATTGGGTGGAATTTTGTGCAATATTGTGAGCCTGCCTCTGGCAAAGCTCCGTTTCCAACCCAAATGTGTGCGATAATAGGAGGCAGCTCATGGAGCCATTCCTGGAAAAGCTTTGCAGATTTTGCAGGTCCTTCCAGGGCCACCATCAGGTGCTGATCAACACCTCAAGGATCATTCCTTACTGAGGAAAAAATAAAAATATTTTATTTTTTGGACATTTTCATGTTGGAATTCAACATCAGCATTTGGACATTTTCATGTTGGAATTCAACATCAGCATTTAACTAATTTTCTGTAAATTCCATTGCATCCCCACACAGGTGTAAATCAGTTCCACGACCTTCCTTGGTTAACAAGGATATTACCATTACCAGGATGCCATCCTTGGAGCACAGAGTTAATTATGCTCATTAATATTAATCTGATCACCCACTGCATCTATTTTCCTGCTTCAGCAGGAGCTGAATTAAAATGCAAACTGACTTTAGCAAGGTTTCTAATCTGATTAATTACTATCCAACTTATTTACATACAAAGCCATAAAAGCACCCATCAAGCTAAAATACCTGGTCATTTGTTCTGCATGGTTTTGTGGAAGTGCTGACTGCAAAAGTTCCTGTTAAAAAATCCACTATTCTGTTGGAATCTGCAAGGCTGAGGTGGAAGTTAAATATAATTTAATGTTGGGTTGTTTTTTTTTTTTCCTCTGGAATTTTGTTTTGGAAGAGAACCTGAGGGGAAAAATTCTGACAATGTCAAAATATTCTGTTTTGACTATTTCAGAACAAAATGTTTAGAGTTTCCTGTTCGGGATGGATTTTGTTTTGAATTTTTTGGTTTCGCTGTATTTTTTTTAGAATAAATACATTATATTGTATTATAGAAGGAAACGTTCAAGAGCCATAATGAAAATAAATGGTTTTATCTGTAGAAAACATTTTTTTTTTTTTTTCTGGGGCGGAAAATGTGATTTTGGAGCTTTGCACAGACTCTGGTGTGTAACAGAGTTGGCCTTGAAGGACACAACAGGGAGAACCCACCCTCATCTTTCACAATCCTGCTGAAGGACCCACCAGATCATTTTTGTCAGACTCCCAGCTTGGGTTCACAGCTCCAGGTGCTGTTTTATGAAGGGTAAATTGATGGAGAGTGGCACATTTGCTTCGCTTCCTTTTCCCACCAGATTCCTTCAGACTTGCAGGCAACGATGACAAATGGTGAAGGAATAAACAAAGTTTGTGGAGTTGTCCACAATCCTTCAGCAGCCTGTCAGACATTTGTGACACAGCTCAGGGAGGAGGGAATTCCCTCCCAAGGAGACCCATTACAATTACAACAGCTTCTCAAGGGCGTTAATGGAGTCATGGAATGGTTTGGGTTGGAAGAGGCCTCAAAATTCATCTCATTCCACCGCCACATTGCAGCACCCTTCTGTTATCTCCTCTCCTGCAGCCTTGTTGCCTCAGTGGGACTGAATCCTGAGAGGGAAATATTTGGGAATTGTTATTTTGGGCTGATTTATTCAGCTGTGGCCTCAGGAGCTGCCGCAGAGCTGCCCCCTCTGTGCAGTTGGGTTGGGGAGGGTTTGCCACAGTCCACATTTCTTTGAACGATTCCATAAAATGGGTGTCAACCCCCTCACAGCTTTAATAAGAAAAGAAAATCATGTTTCAACAGCTTTTTTTTCTTCTTTCTCGATTATTTTAATGCATTTTCCCTCAAAATTACAAAACAAACAAACAAAAGAGCACAATAGTTTCAAACACTTCATCAGGAAAACATTAAATTATCAATTCCTTCAGGCTGGTAAATAATGGGGAATTACAATTTGAATTTTGTGCCCAACAAGACATAATTTTAATTGGTTTAAAGGAGTCCTCAGCACCTTCATTTTCCAAGAGCATTTCTGAAAAGTCAAGCCTGAGAGAGGTCAGCCTGGATTTCCAAATTTCAAGAAATCTAAATGAGAAACCAGCTTAAATTGTTGGTCTGAAATGCCTCAGGCACCTTCCCTGCTCCTCTTCTCATTTCCCAAAGCACAAACTTGTGTAGAGCTCATTATCTGCCTTAATCACCCATAGAATCACAGAATCCTTTTAAAAGGCAGAACCAGCAAACAAAAGCAGCTGGAAAGAAAATTTCAGGCATCATAAAATGCTGAAAGTACCAAGGTTTTCAATAAAGCCATCTTGATTTAGGATTTCTCTTTCAAAAATCTGCACATCTTGATTATTCCTGGGATATATTTAAAAAAACACAAAACAAAACGAGCCCAAACAACCAATCTTGATGGTATTTTTGTCAAATATTTCCATTCGTTTTCCAAAGGAAATGGTTGATTTTATAACTGCAGATGCCTCTTGGTGAGCTGTTCAAGAAAAATCCCAAGATTTTTCCATTCATTAGCCAATCCAGGCTCACTCTTGCATCCACAGAAAGGTGTTGCCATCATAAAACTGGGCCACAGTGTTTGCATTTTTATGATGTTTTCACAATTAGCAACTTTCTTCTCTGTCCCTCTGGCGACTAATTAAAAAGCAGCTGATCTTCGATGGAAACTTTAGGAACATCCTGTTTTGAGATTATTCTGCTGCTGTGGCCCATATTCTTTGAGTTTTTTCTAAAAAAAAAGCTTTTTATTTTTTTAAAGCTGAGAATAATTCTACAAAAAATGAGCTTGTTGTTGTTGTATCAGGTGGGATGTGGTGCTGATGAATTCTGCTGTTGTCGTGTTCTGCATGGCATCCTAATGTCACCTCCAGCCATCTGATGTCACAGTTGCACCAGAATTTCTGCACTCAGGACATCTCTGTGTGTGAAAAAATAAAACAAATTTTTTTCCAGGTGTGGAAAATGCAGCTCTGAGGATGCCCCATACCTGGCTGGGTGGCTAAAATAATAGCAAGAAATGGGAAATTTTTTGGTATTTCCTCATTTGTGGGGATGAACCTGAAACAAAAATGTTTCCACCAACAGGTGCCTCTTGTTGTCCAAGCCTGGGGGCTCCAATCCTGCCTGATGCCAAGAACCCCAAATATCTCATGAGGTTCCACTGAGATGAGACCAACCTGCTCCTCACCTCATACCCATGGTCATCATCATCATCACCATCACCATCACCATGATCAGACCCTCTTGCATTTGAGAGGAATGGCAGATTTGCCTTTACAAACCAGCTGTAACTCTCCTTTTTAATTTTTAATTCTTATGGAATTTAGGGTTTTCCCCCATTGTTTCTTTCATCTTTCAATATCCAATTCCACTTATCAGCAAACCTAAACTTTATCTGTAAAAGCAAATATCTTTTTCCATTCATCATTCAGTGGAATCCTTCCCATTGTTTATCTCTCAATGCTGCTTTTATCTACCAGCTTGTTTGTAAAGACAAATCTGTCATTCCTCTCAATGTGATGTTAAAGTAAATTTGTTTTAAAGGTATCATTTTTATTTCTGTTGTTAATTAAGCTTAGACATAATAGTAAAATAGCTGATATAAGTGTTAAAATACCTGCTTGGATGAGATAACATCCAATAAACATGTGAAGAAGACACCTACTACATAAATACAAAATAAACATATGAAGAAGACACAACTACCTGAAGACAGTGTGGGCTGGGGCCAAAACTAAAAGTGATAATAAAAAAACCCTAAAACCACAACCAAAAAATAAATACACTCTAAAAAAGCAGATCCAAAGAAGAATCACACTAAACAATTCTTAGAATACATAAATTAGTTTAAAAAAAAATTACTATGCATAAGAATCTATGACTATGCAACAGGTTGATGTAGAAGAAAAAATATTTAAGGGGTATCTCTGAAGATGTCCCAGCCAAGATGCACCAGGCCATAATAACCTTTACTCTACAATCCTTATCTCCCATTATCCTTTATTAAACTTTTAATAAAGGATAATAAACATGAGAATAAACATGTTTTTCACACACGGGAATGAGAGCAGGGCTGGTGGATCCATCTGTGAGGAGCAGGGGGAATTTGTGCTTTCTGCTCTGCCTGGGTTCAGCTTTCACAGCTCCGCTGCCTGCCAAAACAACAACAAGAAAACCAAACAAACCACCCCCGAAGAAGCTGTGGGATCACTCCCGAGTCCTCGGGCTGGGAGGTGACTCTGAATTAAAGGAAAAACCCAAAACTGACAGGTCCCACCCGCAGCCCTTTGCCTTTTCTGTCCTCGTGGATTGTTCCCTCAGAGCTGATGGCATTCCCAGCTTACACGTGATGCTAAATTGTTCCAAAACAGAGCTAATGTCACCTTTTAGCTCTGAAATTCTGCTGCAATTCTCCCCCTGGAGCTGGGGCTGTCTGTCTGCCTGCCAGGCACACAACAAGACGTGGGCAGCGAGTTTGTTTTTCCCACTGGGTGACAAATTTCGAGACTTCACCACTTCTCCTTCCCTCTGCTCGCTCCTCCAGCTATTTTTGGACCCGCTGGTGTGGCTGTTGCCGCTTTCTGGCCAAAGCTGCCTTGCAAATGACCATTTCCCCGTGTGTTTGCTGAGTGTAAACATCTTGCAAAACACAACTTCTGCTTCCAGGAGCTCTGAGGAGCAGGGGAGGAAAAAAAGGGGGAGTTGCTCAGAGCCCAGCTGCTCTTGTAGTAACAGCAAAAGAGATTCTCAAATTAGAAATCTGGCTGCAAGATTTCAGCGTCTCGGGCTACTGGAGCAGTCAATGAGTGAGGAAATAAAGAAGAGATGGAAAAAATAAGCCCTGCAAACACACAAGGAACAGTTCAGTACTGGTGTGGGATATTTCCTGTTTTATAGGGTAAAGAAATGTTGGTATCCCCCTTGTAGCACCCCCAAATTCACCCTGCTGGGCTGCAGATAAAACACAAAACAAGTCTGAGTTCAGTCCTTAAATGCAGCCAGCCTGGATTTTCTGGATCTTCAACACTGAATTTTCTGGATCTGCAACACCAGCGCTGCCTTTGCCCAGCAATCATCTCACCTCTCCCACCTGCGAGGGCAGGGTTTGCTTTCCACTTTCAGAGAATGCTTAAAAATACTTAGAATTTAAAAATAAAGGGCAGGTTCTGCCAAAAAACCAGCAGGGTTTGCTTTCCTGCCTTTGCAACCACTTTCAGAGAATGCTTAAAAAATACTTAGAATTTAAAAATAAAAGGCAGGTTCTGCCAAAAAACCAGGTGTCCCCTCATGAATTCCCCATCAGAGGGATTTTACAGCGAGTGACAGGACAATGAACACGTGGGAAAACAGAGTGCTCTGATCCTGCATTGTTTCTTATATTTTTATATCGATAAACACTGACTCACCTTCACCAACGTAATCCAGAGACAATCAAGGGAAGTACGTGGGGATCTCGTGATCTTTGCTGACTTTGTTTTGTTTACGACCCCAAAACACCACAGAAGACAAATCCATAAGTGTGTCCCGTGTCTGCAGAGCTACAAATGGGAAAGAGCTGAAAAACCAGGCAGAGCCTCTTCCTTGGCACTGGAGCTGCAAATGTTGTGGGGTTGGAGTTCAGCATTTCAATTCTGTCCATTTTTTGTGGCTATGACTTCTTTCAGAGAGTGAAAAACACCATTTTCCCCATTTTTCTTTTTCTTTCCCACCAAAATGCTGTGTCCCATAACATTTGAAATGCTGGGAAAATTATTTTCTTATTTTTAAAGGAAAAGTTGTGGAATCAGCTCCAAAAGGGCCCAGCCATGCTCACAACTGATCAGCATCAAAGGGAACTTTCTTCTCCTTGCACTGCTTGCTGTAAAGGCACCAATATTCCAAATTTTCATTTGGATCTCTGGGCATTAGGAATGTGTCCTGAACAGCATTTTGCTAAAAATCAACAGAGGAATGACCCTAAAAATACTGTGCAATCACATGTCCTGAGAAAATGGTGATGGGATCTCGAGTTCCACACCCTGATGGCTTCTGCAGGGAACCAGGGAGGATGTCAGCAAAGGTTGGGAGATCATTTCTACAAGATCAGAGATGCTCCACATGGCAAATCCTTCCTTGCAGAAGCATTGCTGGATATGAAAACCCTCCTACACCCCAAAAAAATCAGTGGGAATTTCTTGTTATTCTCGCTGAGAGCTGGATATTACCTAAAGCTCCCCAAAAATCATTAGAAGTGTTCTCATTAAAAAGGAAAGAGGGGAAAAGGCAGAGCTGGTCCCATGGGCCCTGTGGCTCGTGCTGTGTGAAATCTGCCAGGATTTGATCCCTCAGAGCCTCCAGTGGAGCTCAGATTCCCACATTCCCACGAGGCTCAGGGTGATGAGATGGAAGAGCTTGGGCTCCCCAGCCAAGTCTGACTGCACAGCTCTCAGGGGGATTTTTGTGACAACAAGGCCTGGACGAGCTGTGGTGATGGGGAAGAGTCAGAGCAGGGACTCCCAGCACATTTTATTGCAAAGCAAGGCCCAGGCAGGGACTGGCTCTGATCCCTGTGCCCAGTCCATGACCTCCACAAAGTCATGAGTCAAACACCCATGGAAACTGCAGCCAGCTCTGCCACCTCTGCACTGGACATTTCTCTTGGTTCTCCTCTCTCCTGGAGCATTGTCCTTGCTCAGGGCCTGCCTCTCCTTGCCCAGGCAGAGGCAGGACCCCAGTGAACCCATGGATCAGTGAACCCATGGATGTTTACCTGCTCTCAGAAAACAGCTCGGCTGCTAAAGCAGAGACCTCACCCTCCCTGTGGCAGCTGTTTATCTGTTCCTACTTTTACCTGCTCTTCCAAGAAAAGTCACTTCTCTCTTTCCCTTAATTTTCCTTTCATCACGCACAAACATCCCACCCAAATTTCGCTATGTCTCTTTTTCTTTTTTTTCCTTTCTTTTTCTTAGTTACCACACAACAAAAACGTTTCTCTTCCATTGATGTTGTCGCTCAGGCAGAGCAAACCATCGCTCCTCAGTGCATCCCCCAAAAGCCAGCGTGGAGTGACTCAGGCAGGGTTTTATTCAAACCATTTGTCCTGTGGTCAGAGCAGATTAAAGGCAGATCAGGTTGCCCTGGGAGCAATGCTGGGACAGTGAGAGTGAGAGATGTTGGCACTTGCTCCTCAAACCGCAGGCAGCTCACGTGACTGCGGCTTCCTCCGGCCTCTGCTGCCTCCTGGGAGTGCCATTTCCATGTGGGAGCACCTGTGTGCCCCTGGCATGGGGCAGCACAGGGTCCCTGGCCACAGGTGTGTGTGGGGCACGGCGGTGTGGTGACCCCAGGGTGGGCACTGCACTGCAGGGATGGTCAGTGCCCAGCAGGGATGGTCAGTGCACACCAGGGATGGTCAGCACACAGCAGGGATGGTCAGTGCACACCAGGGATGGTCAGTGCACACCAGGGATGGTCACTGCACACCAGGGTTGGTCAGTGCCCAGCAGGGATGGTCAGTGCACTGCAGGGATGGTCACTGCACTGCAGGGATGGTCACTGCACACCAGGGATGGTCACTGCACACCAGGGATGGGCAGTGCACTGCAGGGATGGTCACTGCACACCAGGGATGACCACTGCATGTCAGGGGTGGTCACTAAAGATCAGGGATGGTCACTGCACACCAGGGATGGTCACTACACCCTAGAGGTGGTCTCTACACCCTAGGGTTGGCCAGTGTACACCAGGGATGGTCAGTACACATCAGAGATGACCACTACACACCAGAGATGGTCAGTGCACATCAGAGATGACCACTGCACATCAGGGGTGGTCACTAAAGACCAGGGATGGTCAGTGCACATCAGAGATGACCACTGCACATCAGCGGTGGTCACTAAAGACCAGGGATGACCAGTGCATACCAAGAATGGCCACTGCACACCAGGGATGGTCAGTGCACATCAGAGATGACCACATCATGTCAGGGGTGGTCACTAAAGACCAGAGACGGTCAGTGCACACCAGGGATGGTCACTGCACATCAGTGATGGTCACTATACTCCAGGGATGGCCACAACATACCAGTGATGGTCATTACACACCAGTGATGGCCACTTCACACCAGAGATGACCACTGCACACCAGGGATGGCCACTACATACCAGTGATGGCCACTACACACCAGGGATGGTCACTTCACACCAGGGATGGCTACTACACACCAGGACAGGCAGGCCAGAAGGAGGAAAGGGTTAAAAAGCACATTCAGCATCTCCTCATCCCTCCCCATTCTGGGGTACCTGCAGGATTTTTGCCCTGCCTCATCAGCAGAAGGGTTAACTCAGCCTGAGAGCGTGGGTCAGGCCCACCAAAGGTTTTGGGATGAAAAGCCAAAGCCTCCTGGAAGGTCTGACAGAAATTCATGTGATGAGCTGGCTGCTGAGAGGTCCCTGCTGGACCAGGAGGGTTGGAGAAGGATCCAGGAGGGTTTAAATTGATTTAATAATTCCTGTTACAGTGTCACCCCTTGCACTCGGTGCAGACACGGAGGGAGGGGAAAGACAGTAAACCCCAAAGCTCTGGAGCATCTCCTGACCATGATTTCACACTGGGCTGGTCCTGAGCCCTCTGCTCAGCTCCCAGCACCCCGAGCCAGGCTCCCCTGTGCCAGCACAGCCAGAGATTGCACCACAGAGCAGCCTGGGGATGGAGCTGGCTCACAAAGAGCCCAGCAGCAAAAGAACATTTGGTTTAATTTTGAGGAGCATCATTTCCCTGATCTGGCTCGCAGCACGTGCCAGCACTGCAGGAGCGGGAGCTGCTGCAGAGGGAGGGGACCAGGCAGGGAAACACCTGGAAACACCATCACCTGCCATCCCTGCAGGTACCCACAGCCTCCCCGAGCTCCAGGAGCTTTAACTTCATTTAGGAATTTAATTTAGGGCTTTATTAGCTCTAAACAAGGCATTTAAAGCCCTGACTCTGGCAGCAGATGGTCAGGGTCTCTTCTGGCTCTCACTGAAACACAAAGCATAAAACCACAGAAGTGCTGTAAAAAGAGAGAATAAACACAAACCTGCAGTGGGAACTGCTGCAAATTGTCCTGTTTGTGGCTCAAAAGGGCATTTCTAGGGGTTTATATGTGTTTTGGTATATTTATATCTCATTGGAGCCTGGCTACCTAAGTCCAGGCAGTGCTCATGCCATGCACCAGAGATTTGCACAAAACCTTTCTCCCAAATTGACCAATCCAGAAACTCATATAAACAATCATTTTTCCATATTAGAAAAAGATGTTGAAGGCTTTGATTAAGTGCCTCATCTTCCTGAATCCCCCCTTTAGACCCAGGGCACGGGGTTGCAGTCTGGGATGCATTCTGTTAATGCCAAATCAACTCATTACCCAAATCCTTTGAGAAACAAAGGATCTGGCAGCTTTGTCTGGACTTTTATTATGGATTACAACTCTTGTGATCAGTTAATCCAAGAAATTACTCAATTCTTCCAGTTGACAAAGTCAAAATATGATTGCTCTTCAAAGAATGCAAACTCAGAGGAATTAATCTCTTCATCTCGGGGATTTAATCATTTTTTACTAATTTTATACCAAAATATTGCCATGTGTGGGCTCCATAAATCTGTCTCACTCTGTTAGCAGTTACTTTCCCCAGATGCTTTGAACTTTGAGAAAAAGTTGCTTAACCAAAAAACCGCAGCTGCCACATGTTGTAATTTCCTCTTTGGGGGCATCTGGTGCTGTCTTTGCAGAGGTTCTGCCAAATTTTCCCCAGGACTATTTCTCTCTTTGTTGTATTTCTCAGTATCTTTGGGATTTCTCCATATCTTTGGGATTTTATCCCAGAAAACAAAGCTGTGTTGTCAGCAGCTTCCCAACCCCCCTCTGAAAGATGCAGTTGCATAAACTCAGGTTTAGATTCAACATTTAGCAAAGAAATTACATTTCCCAGCCCTTTGAACTCTCCTGGACCTGTTTCCCAAT
This sequence comes from Arremon brunneinucha, assembly GCA_035583215.1. Lineage (NCBI taxonomy): Eukaryota > Metazoa > Chordata > Aves > Passeriformes > Passerellidae > Arremon > Arremon brunneinucha. The sequence goes on from JAWWEX010000066.1 coordinate 2,144,312, forward strand.
GATTATTGGGTGTTTGACTTTTTGCCTGACCAACATTGGTGTCAAATTCAGGCAAAAAGTGGAGGAGGGGGAGGGAAAGGAGGGAGGAAAAACTTCCGTGAGATAATAAATTAAGCAGAAAAAGAATAAAAGGTCATGATGTGAAATTTACCTTCATGTTCCAGTGCCCAAAATTTCCCCTTGTGCCTGTGAAGCGTTTCTCCCGACTTCAAAGGTTTTATTTTGGGAGGTGAGCAGGACTTGGCCCCAATTCCTGATGACAAACATGGACATTCCTTGGGTGACCTCTCAGCCCAACACTTCAAAGGTTTTGCTGGAGTTGCACCTACAAAGAATTCGTCTGGAGAGGCACAAAAGCTTCTCCATGGTAGAAGCAGCAGGCACCTGCCAAAATACACAAAGCAACAAGCAGGAGAGGGGGGAAGATCCCTGGGCTCTCAAAAAGGGGTGTTTGAGGTGGAAAGTGGGGAATTTCCACTGGGAAAAGCAATGTGGGAGCACTGTGGAGCCCCCAGCTGCCATGGGAAGTATCTGGAAAATGCCCTGGAGGTGATGAGATCCCACATGGGGAATGGGAACAGTGATTATGGGGTCCTGATGGTTTTGGGGTCTCTGATGTGCACTGGGAGTGCTGGAGGAGCCAGGGAGATGCACAGAAGGTCCTGCCTCCCTTTAACTCCTTAAAGTCCTTTTAACTCTCCAGGAAAGGGCTGGGAAATGTAATTTCTTTGCAAAATGTTGAATCTAAACCTGAGTTTATGCAACTGCATCTTTCAGAGGGGGGTTGGGAAGCTGCTGACAACACAGCTTTGTTTTCTGGGATAAAATCCCAAAGATCCATAGAAAACCCGAAGATACTGAGAGAGAAAAATCCTGGGAAAAATTTGGCAGAACCTCTTCAAGGACAGCCTCTCTGTCAAACCATCACCATAAAAAACTCCCCAGAAGTTGCTGTTGCAAAGCACAATTTGCATGAGCAAATTCCTTGGGAATTCCGGGAGCTCCTCACCACAAGCTGCTCCTCCTCCCCAGCACTCAGCCCTGCTGAGGGCTCACAGATGCTCCACAGGTCATTGCTCTGCTCTCTCCAGCCCAGAAGTCTCCCTGATTTTGGGGAAAGAGGACAAGTTTGGCAGGAAAGGCTCTCCAGCACCACCATGGGCTCCTCAGGTGAGTCCCAGCATCTCCTGCTTGGCTTGGGCACCACGCGGGATCCCAAAAAGAGGAGAAATGACACAAAGCACTGAATTTCCACCCAAACTCTGATGCCTTGAGAAGGCTGAGCTGGAGCAGAGGCTGGGCAGAGTTACAGAATAAAGCAGGGATTTATTCAAAGCATCTCCTCCATGGATC